>JAIWND010000008.1:600000-1114538 GCA_025330725.1 Chlamydoabsidia padenii | reverse complement strand
CAACATCAATCACGGCACTTTTGCTGTCTTCTCAACTGAAAATGGTACCAACCGGATATTCTTTATTGGGAAGGTGAAGAAACTTGACAGTTTATCTGTGGTTCGCTACCTCTGTCATGGAAAAGATGATCTTGGCTATCTTGTTGCATCTCCTTCCTCTGTAGTGTACAAGTTGGATGAACTAAAAGCTGAATGTACCTTGGATATGCATATGGTCAACTCTTCGAAACAGCATATTATCAATCACAACAAATTTGGTGTCTCCTGGTTTTTAAACAACTGCAACCTTCAATAAGGATTTACAAACTAATCACTTAAGTAACTCTCTCTCTCTCTCTCTCACTTTTATAGATATATTGTTATAGTATATTCGCCATCGAAACTTATCACAATGATATCACTCATATAATTATATAGTCATAATCACAACAAGATTCATTTAACTCAATTTTTTACTTTCCATTATCTTCAATAAAAATGTCCATATTTGCCTTATCTTGATCTTTTTTTTTTTTTTTTTTTTTTTTTTTTTTTTTTTTGCTGTCATGGTTACGCTTTCACTGAAGCCAAAGAAAACCGTAACCCATTTGGCAGGCAATTAAGGTAGAGCTGTTGTAATCTGACATTTAAAAAAAGAGCTTGTCTGCCTTACAGAACTGGCTTTTAATATACTCCAATGAAACTTCTTCTCTTTACTTTCAATCGCCGTTTTAAGTCATTGAAAAAATTTAAACCCCGTATTTGTTGCTTTTATCCAATCGAATCCCTCCTTTGACTTTCTGGGTTCAAATTTTTACCATTTTTGGGTTAAAGGTCTGTAGGTGTGATCAATCTGGAAATTTCTTTTTGTCTCTTTCTCCTTTCTCTTCTTTCTCTCTCGATAAATCTTTTAACATCTAGATGCTTCGACATAACAATTCAGCCATAGACTCCGATAATAGAATAGTATATATATATGTGTGTACTTCACTTTTAATAAAAACCTCATTCTTCACCTGATATATAAAAAGGAATACTCGTCTTATAGTTCAAACGACAATACTGTTGGGATTGGTTTTGGCAGTGTTATGGTAACAAGGATAGTAAAAGCAGGCTTTGTTTGTATAATATGTAGTGAGCACCAGAATCTTTTTGGTTTAGATTCAATCTTTTGAATGTACTTGTTAAAAGAGAGAGAAAAAAGAGAATCCCAATTTGGAGAGCGGAATTTCAAAGTAAAATAAAAATAACGAACTTTTCCCTTCCCCAAAAAATCACGTAAACTGAGCTCCCGACAAACTTTGAATTACGGGCTTACTTTGGAATTGTTAGCAGAGCTCTACTGCCTCAATGCACAAGTGGTGCTCATGACAAAAGTGACCATGAGCATTCCTTAGCCTATTACCAACAAACTTTACATAATGACCAATATACCAAGCCCTTTATATGGAGCTATTCAGCCTTACGATTGTTTTAACCATCTCGACACTTTTTTCTTTTTTTAAAGAAACATATGGCACCAAGTTCACCCCCAATAGGACAAGTTGTGCTTTTCAAATGCCGATTCATGCAATCCCAATATCAAGCCAGGTCATATGATACAGCATCATTCCTACCACGTATACATATCATTCAGGGAATATATGTCGCACTTTTCGAAAATGGTGTTGCACTAGAAAAAAATCATGTCGTGGTTTGCAAAAACAGTAGTCGCAGTTGCCGATGTTGCATTATCTTGTTTTTGGAAATTGGCGCGCAAATACTCTGGTAAAACAAAAGTCAATCATAACAAACTAACAAAAAAAAAAGTACAAATCAAAGTTTTATTGGAAGTTCATATACAACTAGGGGGGGACTAACTACTATAACTAAGGGGACTAACTACTACAAATATACTTGTTTATTGAATTCGGGAAAATAACATCCAATGACTAAATCAACCCACGTGATCGAAGTCGGCCAGTGAAGGAGCTGACTGTCGTTTCATCATCATTAACATCATCATCCAATCCCAAAAGCTTGCGTTTCTGTACGCGATTGTTCTTTGGTATAAAAAAAAAAAATGGTGACCTGGAGAGGGATGAAGCGGTCGATGGTGTTGGGCAAATGTCGTCCAACATAGAAGCACGTTCAAGTTGATGGAATTCCGATCTGATTTTCCGAGTAATGTTGACAAGGTGATCCTATGGAAAAAAAATAGCGTGATCCATGTTAGTCTTTGGCATTTTTTACCCTTTTTTTCAACAAAATCCTACCTTCAGAGTAAGCATACCACACAGAGTATTTTTCACTGTGCTTAACGATTCAATATTTGTAGGGATGGCTAAATTAGTGGCCAAATGAGCGACAGTGATACAATCACCACGATCGAGACCATCATCAACAAGTCGCAGAAGGTAAAGGTAACCAGAGTTTCCAACAAAATCCATGGCAATTGTGAATTTCAATCCAAATTTGGTGTTGAGGCTGAATAGATTGGGAGTGTTCAAGCGTAGATTTTTCGATTGTTGGTGTAGTTTTATCGACTTACAGACCACGGATCTTTTCCATTCCTTGCTAGAAATATCCACCTTGTCATTGGATGAGCATTTCAAGATTAGATCAATCTTTCGACCATAGGCTTGGAAGAGATCACCGGTGTGGAATATTGCCTTGTTCAATGCGATAACCATCTTCGAGGACTGCAAGTTTGTTTCACCGTCAGTGAAAATCACGCCAGTATCCGCCAGCAAGGTATCCAGAATCGAAGCGAACCGCCGGTAGATTGTTGCTTCACTTTCATCACGTTTCGTCGACCAAAGACATTGGCTGTTTACTATTTATTCGATAATGGCCAGGTTGGTATATTGTTGGGAATTTCGTTTGTGACCACGGATTAGCGCTGCCTTGGTTATCATAATAAGTTCGAGAACACCATCAATACGGAGTGGAAGTCAAGGATTCGTTCGATATACGCCAAAGTATCAGGGTCCAATTGAGAAATCTTGGGGGTGCAATCAAGTTTGGTTTTCAAATGATCTGGCAAGCACGACAGGATGAATGAGGTTGACGATCCCCAAAAGGTGTAACCTATTAAACAAAAGGTATGAGATAAAAAATGTGACACAGATAGAGTACTTACATGACGGCTTCTTTTTCAATAGATGACACATGATCCGATAAAAGCGTACTGGCGACAAATTGCTGTAAAACCCCTTTAATCGATTCACCATCGTAGTTCAAGTTTTGTAAAAAATGGATTCCTTTCTTCGTCAACGATTGACTATCAATCATCTAGCGTATGCAAAAGAAAATCAAAAGAATGAGTATAACATGACCACCTTTTTTTACCTTTTTTTTTTTTTTTTTTACCTTTTTGTACGCCAGTTTGTGCAGTTGGAATTCACAATGATCAGCAGTAGGGGAGGGAAAACCGTCATTGTTGTCGATCGTATCGTCAGCACGTTGAGCAGTATCAGCACCAAGTGGATCGGTCGTATCAGTAACAAGTGGATTGGTCGTATGTTCAGCAAGTGGATTGGTCGTATCTTCAGCAAGTGCGTTGATCAAGATCAGCAAGCGGCGTGATGATGTGGCAGTATCAGTTAAAGCTTTCAAGCCTTCTGTTGTATATTTCAAGCGTGTTTGTGCCTAATAAACAGTAGAGGCAGACGTTAGTAATCTGAAGGAAGCATTCTTTTTTTTTTTACAAAAAGACATACCAGGGCGGTGATAGCATTCTTGACTTCCACCCATATTTGTTCCTTGTACACAATCTTCCTACAATAAAAAACATCAGTACCTTGTGAAATAACAATCGCCTAATGTACTTACTTTCGGAGGAGGTAAGGGTCCTTGTTTTGCCTGTTCAATTCTAGTGCAAATTCTCGTCGTCACCACGCAAACAGTAGATCCTGGGACTTGCTTTGGTGTCCATAGGAGGCAGCTATAATGTTTTCCAGATTGCTGTCCACAAAAGTTGTTAAAATTTGGATTCTCTTGTTTTTGACGTAATCAGTGAGAAACGAGAGATTCATTTTAAAAGAAAAGGTGGGGAAAAAGAAATTTGTATCAGCATTATCATCCGTTAATTTTCAAATCCCGCTTTTCTTTCTCTTTTAAAAAATGTCGTCCCCTCGCTCTTTTTGCTCCCTCCTTTTCTCCACTTTTTTTTTTATCATAGTAATTCAACTGCTGCCACTGGAACATACTTGGTCAAGTAAAATTTGACCTGATATATACAAAATGTGTGTGGTGAAAATAGAATCATACTAGACCTCTCTTCTTCTTTTTTATGCCGATGCAGATGGTGCAAGGACAGCTCAATGCTAGGTAAACTTATCAACTCTTTATATTGGACGCTCTCCACTATTGGTCTCTATTTATCTTTATGGAATCAAACCACCTTTGCAAATGTCTTTTTGACTTTTGTTGGTACTACTGGTTTGGGTAAGATCTATCTATCTATATCTATATCTATTGATTGCAATCCTTTGCTTCACGGGCACTAACACATAATCTTGTATCTTCTCTACTCTTATTTGATTTTGGTATAGGTAGAAACTGGATGTTAAAACAATTGTTTGGAATAGTAGTCTGTATTGCTTATTGGGGAGGGTGTTTGTGCCTTGGTTTACTACAAAGGGCACCAAATGGACCCACTTGCAGTAAGTCATACCACAATTAAAAGTAGAATGTCAACCAACTTTTTTTTTTTTTTTATCATTCAAATTTTTAATTCAGATCTTAAACAAAGGTATATGTGTTGCGGTTGGTAAAACACGCAGAATAAGCCAAACTTTTTACTTTATTGGGTTATCAGCTAATCCTTTGCGGTGGAATCAAATGGTAACAGTGACAAGTATCTACGACTTTGGCAAGATCAAGGACACCGATTTTATTGTGAACTGTACGTATTTGCTTATATCACAAGGTTGTTTTTACTACCCATACGCGTGCGGGTGATGGGGGACTTTGTATCGACTCTACCAAGTATGGCATCACGGGGTTGGATTGATTGGGCAAAGGACCGGGTAATAAATAGTATATTGTTTAGTAAAGCATTGTATTACTTTAAAATTATTGATTTGACAAATAAATCACTATGTATATATCTTTTTTATGTTTACATTTTACATCTTGTGCGACTTGCTCAAGTTGTTGTCATGACTGTAATGCTCTTCCATAGTCATTAATCAATAACTAGTCTTTTATCATCTTGATAAATCGTTGTTTTGGTTTACATTGTATTGATCAGTATCGAAAAGTTTTATCAAAACTAGCATGAAAAGGTGCCATCAACTCGGGCATGAAAAGATATTTGTCGTTTATGCTTAAAAAAGTGAAGTTTCAAACACCGTCTCTTTTTTTTTTTTTTTGATAGAGAAGAACATTGGGTCTTTCTTAACATAAAAGGTGTTATTTGATTCTCAAACAGTTATTAACACTGATACTGGTGATACCAAGTCCCTGATGAAGAGAATACATTAAAAGACGGTGTCATGTATTCTGTGGAAACACCAACCCATCCGAAGCATCGGAGTTGAAATCCTATTTTATGTTTCAAGTCTTTTTCTTTCTTTCCCCTTTTCTCTTTCTTTCTCTTCCTCTCTCTCTCTCTTAATTTATAGCTTGTCAAGATGTGGGATTCTGAAACTGCGTCCACCATTGCAGGCTACCTCTCTATAATATGCTGGTTGATTGTCTTTATACCGTAAGTACACCTTGAATCTCTTGTTAATGTTAACGGTATCCTTTTTGCTAACCCCTTTCTCTCTCTCTCTCTCTCTTTTTTTTTTTTTTTTTTTTTTTTTTTTTTTTTTTTTAACTAGTCAACTCTGGGAAAACTACCAAAGAAAAAGTGGCGATGGTTTATCAATGACCTTTTTGGCTATTTGGCTTGCAGGGGATCTATTCAATATAATTGGTGTCATTCTACAAGATCTTTTGCCTACAATGGTATGTCAAAAAAAAAAAGTAATAAAGTAACCTGACTAGCCCCTCACTCTTGTATTGAACTATATATGTATATATAGTTTTTACTGGCATTGTGGTATACGATCGCTGACATGGGGCTGATCTGGCAAGTACTATTTTATCAACGATTCTCTACCACGACACTCCTGGACGAAGAAGAAACAACATTGATTCAACATAACAATACTCATAATGGAAGACGTCGAATACCAAGTGAATCCAGACATTATACCCTGTCATTTTGGTTTAACATGATATCATGTCTTTTTGTTATATTGGTGACTATTCTATCTTGCGTTTGGTATGCATCTGTACATGGTGCCACTGATGGATCCTATCCTGCTCCTGTGGTTGACGACGACGAATCTGTCAAGGATCTCCAATGGCTACCTCAATTTCTCGGTTGGACTAGCGCTATTCTTTATGTAGGCAGTCGGATTCCTCAAATTATCAAGAATCATCGTGAAAAAAGTACTGAAGGATTAAGTGTAGGCATGTTTTTATGTGCTGTACTTGGTAACATGTTATTCACATTGGTAAAAAAAAAAAAAAAAAAAAAAAAAAAAAAAAAAAAAAAAAAAAAAAAAAAAAAAAAAAAAAAAAAAAAAAAAAGAACGAAGGATAACTTACTAATATATATTTGGGGCGGGCGGGTGGATGATTAATGCATGTTTGTATCTTAGTCTATCTTTTTGCGCTCTACCGATCCACATTATCTTTTGGTCAACCTCTCTTGGATCATCGGAAGCAGCGGAACCTTGTTGTTTGACTTTATAGTAAGTGCTTATACAAACATGTTTTACTGTGTATCGAAAAAAAGAAAAAGAAAATTCATTTACTTTTTTCTTCTTCCTTTTATAGATCTTTATTCAATTCTTCTTATACAGTCAAGATGGTCCAATCAAGAAGAACAAATCATTTCCTTTGTAGAATATATATCCCCTCTTACATTAGTCAACTTTATATTATTCAAAGCACACTCGTTTTTTTTTTTTTTTTTGTTTGTTTGTAAATAAAACCCATACAGACAGTATCAGTGCCGGATTTTTGCTTTTGTCACACCAAGGCCTACTTTATGTCAGCTTAAATTTTAGCCAATCAAAAGCATAGAAATTGTGTCACGTGACGTTTAAAAAGTGTGCTTTATATATTACATTAAAATTTTTATTAAAATAAAGTCAGTTTGTCCGAGTGGTTAAGGAGTGTGACTCGAAATCACATAGGCTCTGCCTGCGCAGGTTCAAATCCTGCAGCTGACGTTTATTTTTTTGCTTTTTCGCGACTTGAAGCGGGGTCTAAAACAATCTCAGGGTTTGACCTGATACGGCTAAATCTGGTAGTTGTTAGAGTATCTTAGGTTCAAAAAGTATGTTTTGTATGTAATAAAGTAGTGAGCACCAGAATCTTTTTGGTTTGGATTCAACCTTTTGAATGTACTTGAATGTACTTGTCAAATAAGAGGGAGAGAGAGATAATCCCAAAGCGGTGTCGGGATTTTAAAAATAAAATAAAAAGGGGGCTCTTGTTCCAAATTAAGAGCAATAAAGACAGTAGTAAACTTGTTAAGTAACTTGATAATAAGGAGAGGTAGCTTGTAATAAAGACCTTTTGAATTGTATTGAAGTTTTTTATTAAAAGAGAAACTTGAGTAAAACTAAAAAACTAAAGAAAAGAGAAATGAATTCTGAGGAAAGAGAGGGGATATTTATACTATCAGAATTCAGGGGTAAGTATACTGAAACTAATTTTAAATTTTGGTTCGCCGATTACAAATGTTTTCTGAACCCGACCATTTCAAAAATTGTTGGAGGTTGGAATTCAGGCGTAACAAAGAGAAAAAAAAAAAAAAAAAATCCCAATTTGAAAAGCGGGATTTAAAAGTAAAATAAAAATAGATCTTGCACCAAAGTAAGATCACAAAAGACAATAGTTACGCTTGTAAGGTAACTGTAAATAAGACAAATGGCAATAGGATAGCCAATAAAAGTAGATATTTAATCAAAGTAAGATCGACAAAGACAACGTTACACTTGTTAAGTAACTCGATAGACAAGGCAGATAATAAAGAAGCCTCTTGATATTGGTGATAAAACTAAATATTTTTTTGGGGGGAGTTAATCGATCTCATTTTTAAAGGTCGCTTGTAGCGAGAAAATGCTCTACTTTCTTACGGGGTTCATTTACCTTGCATCTGTATTGATGTTGCCTGATTACAAAACACATGTACTCTGTTTATAACTTTTTATGATAATCTTCTACAATTAAATATGGCGCGCCTTTATACTACGTGATCCAAGGCGAACACGTTGCATAAACAAAAAAAAAACTGTTTTGTCTGTTGGCGCGGGATTTGAAAATAGACCTATGAAAAGAAAATTTGCTTTTCAAAAGTCTTTTTCTCCTTTCTTTTCCTTACTTCAACATTATATCTACCAATCTCAAGCGAAGATACTTTTGAATATAAATGCTGATACACTACTCCCATTGTGAAGGTAAATGAGTCTATTAATCCTTTGTACTGTTGACTGACTTTTATTTTATTTTTTACTCAAGTGACACTGTACCTTGTCAGTTGACATACCCTCAGCAGAATCGAAAGAAGAAAAGTCAAATGGAAGATGGCCTAATGGTGACAAGTTTACAAGCGACAACTTTTATATATAAAACATGGCTCCACTCAAGGCGTATGTGGCGATGGATCGCACAGGCATAGTATTGGATAACACTCATGGACCCCACTCTACCTGAAGGACACCCTCTACAAGTTAATAACTCGACTACATACTATGAAGCACAACACCAAGGTTGATTCAGCTTCTATGTAACACATCAGTAAAGAAACCACAATGGGAACAGCAGCGGTGGTGAAGCAATTGACTCTGTGGTAATGTGGTGTCTACTGACGGTAGCGATTCCCTCCCGAAACTCATGAGTGAAGGTAAGTAGAAAAAAAAAGGTGATGAAAATGTAGCCCGGCTTTTATACCAATAGCTTATTTATGTTTAGGTAGAATCAATACATACTAACTCCTTGCGTCTGGCTGTATGCACCTTCAACAAACGGGTGGTGGAAAAGGAAGGTGGATCGGGTGAACCAAATACCAGCAAATACAAGCAGAAACTAGGACGACTCATCTATCTCTAAATATGTAAATCGACATTTACGATGACAATTCTATGTAAAAATAAACGACACAACTACCCTTCGCAAGATATCTCGACCATTACGAAAGCCACCCGATTATGTTTTACATGCGAACGACGCGGTTTTTCTTGGCACACCTGCTACAATCCGATCACCTCCTCAGCAAATAGATCTAATTGGTGGGTGCGGGGAAAACTGGATATCTCATCAATTATCAACCATCATATCACGAAAACTCTCATCCTCTTGACATTCGAGACTTGACGGATATGGAAATGGCAACATAACTCTTTATTCAGTAGGATAGGGTGATGATCGGACAACATTGGGTTTGGATTACCACGATGAACAAAGTGGTGATATTGATCTCTGGCTTTATTTATCTCTCTTCCCCCTACCTCTTCACACACATGTACTTTAGTCTCCCCTTTACCATAGAATAGATATGATTCTTGTTTTTAAATTAAATGTAATAAAAAAAACATCTGTAACACTTTATACAGTCATTCTGGAGTCATAGTTGACAAAGTAGGATGTCGTCCCAAGTGAATTTCGATGTGGCATTATTTTGTCTTTGGATAATGGCGCGCAAATACTCTGGTAAAACAAAAATCAACAACAACAACAACAAAAAAGATTGTGTACAAATCAAAGTTTTATTGGAAGTTCATGTACAAACAGATAGAGATACAAGGGGAAACCAATTACTACAACTAATCTACGTTGGACAGAGTATCGGGTATAGACTTGAATTACCATAGGGCAACCTTTTTTCAAAAAAGGAAGAGAGAGAGAAGCACCTGCCAAGAAAAAAAAAGACCCAGAGAAGGAATGATATTCAACCAGGAGAAGTGGTGGCATTGTCCAAATCTACACATGTACTTGAGGGTAATCAGTGAAGGAGCCCAAAGTTCATTCTATGTCGCCGTAATAAAGGAGTGGCAGGATTGTTTCCTGACACCAATTGCTTGAATACCTTTGGAGATAATCTATGGAGATGAGAGTTTCCCATCTTGACATGCACTAACACTATCAGGTCCCATCGCCGGAGAAATGGTTCCAAATACACTTCACTTAGGATGAAGAATGGGTCTGCTACCATCTGGGCCGCAGGCCAGTGGGTTCCTTTGTCATGATGGAAAGTGTTAGGGAAAAAAAAAAGACCAACCTTTTTGAAGTCATTAGTCGGCGAATGAAAAATTCAGTTAGCGATACTACGGATATGAGGATTCATGCAACTTACCATTACTACATTACACCTCGCCACCGCATAAATAATTGGATAAACTTTGTGCTGTTGCTGTTGTTGCTGGTGTAAAAACGGGGTAGTCGATATTAGTCGCCATTTTGTAAACTCCTTTTTTCAACAAGTTTATTGCTGCAGTTTGGTCCCACCCCACGAAGCAAATACATTCGTTCTTCCAATGCAATCAGAGCTGATACAGACCACGATCCCTGAATTCAGTTTGGTGCTATTCCGCCGCCGTTGGTGAACAACCCGAGAATTACAAAGGCAACATAGTTTCGATGTAAGGTATTCATTAGTTTCATGGACTGTTGTCTTTTCCTTGAAAGATTGTTATAACTTGGTCGCGCTGGTATCCTTTGATTCTTGAACCATGACCTTGGCCAGCATCCCCATAAAACACAACTGATTTGACTTGGCGGGCTTTCAACTCGAGACCACTGGGTTTCGTATTAATGCTTTTGTCGCAGATGCATAGGTCCTGCCGTTGAATCTTTCCATACCATGGTTTTGCTTCTTGATCCATGGAGATTGGTGGTAGAATATGTGTAGAAGATGTCGGTATTGCTGACTTTCATGTAAGGTCCCAATGTAAACATGGTGCTGATTGTCTTGGTTTTCTTGCATTTGTTCAATCTCCATCCAACAGATATCCTTCAATGGCACTGATATTGGTTTGCTCCTTTTTTTCTTCATGACATGGTGGCAATAGTCGGTACTTGAATGGTTACTAATTTTTTGAGCTTGGATGTTGTTGGAGTGGACCTTCACCAACTTCTGTGCTTGCTTTGCATCATAATTTTCCATTTCTTCTTCCAGGGGTACGTACAGAACAATGAGATTTGATTTATGCAAGTGAAGGCTGTGTTTTATTTTCAGATCCCGATTGTGCATGATTTTCCCAATCCAGCAAACCAAGTGTCGTTGCCAGGGGTAGCCTAGGAGAGGAGCAATTTACGTTTGAAAAAAAAAATACCAAAGACTTTTCATCATGTTATGCTTATTATCGGGGTCAAATTTTCGAAATATCAAACAAAAACGAAAAAATTACAAATACATAGTAAATGTTATTTGTGCCATTATTACAAAGTTATTGTTATTTGTGCCATTAGTATGAAATTATTGTTATTTTTGCCATTAATGTATAATTATTGTTATTTTTACAATATGTTTATTAAGTGTTATTATTTCTGATGTATGCCAATTAAGAGTTATTTTTCAATGGTGTATCCTCATCCTCATCCTCTTCATCTTTTTTTTTTTTCGTGCTTTTAGCCCACTGCCAACATGAACACAGCAACAGCAACAGCAGTAGAAGTAACAACACCAATTGGGGGTAACCGGCGGGCATTGGTATTTTAGCTGTCCAACTAATTTTGGACTTTACACGATTCATCATGTATATAGCCGTTATCCATCGTGATACATAAATCATTTATGATAGAAACACTTTCATTGGTAGACATAATTATATTGACCAGCAAACACATGATAAAACAAGACTTTATTGACATTAAGATTAAATATAACACTATATCTACAATAAAACCAATATAAAACCAATCTACCACCATTGTTATCCACAAGACATCGTATTTTGATCTTGCTGGACCAATGATTGATTTGACATTCTTATATATCCCCAGTTGCAATCAAGAGGTGTACTATCGTCGCACTTGACCACCCAATCCACCCTTGATGTTCACTGCGTTTGCTATAGCATTATTCTTCTTTTCAACCAAAGCCTATTGCATTCCATTCAGAGAACGTTGTCCTTTTTCCCTGTTTGTTGTATCAGCCAAAAAGAGATTCGTCAATGGTTAATTGGTAGGTGACGATTCTACATCGACATGAATTGAAAAGTATTAGTATTATAGTCTTGGGTAAGGTGATTGTCCAAGAAGAAAGAGATAGTATACATTACTACCACTTTCTCTTTATGCCTTTCTTTTACCTTTGCCGAGTTGATCCTGTTTGGATGATTTCCAAGAGAGCCCATTACTACCACAAAGTTAGTTGCTTCGTCACCTCTTTTTGTTTATCGTCATCATTCAATCGTTACAACAAATGGGAGTTCCCTATTGAAGAGGACCAAGTTGATTGTCTTTGGAATGGGAAGGCAAAGAAGAAAGAAATGCTTTTTCGCCGAGTTATTAAAATTCCGCCACATTGCCTTTTCTTTCCTTCTCTTTCCTCTTTTTTTTTTTTTTTTTTTTTTTTTTTTTTTTTTTTGTTTTTGTTTGTTTAAACTCCCCTATACAAAAACCTCCCCTTTAAATAACCCCCCTTCAAGAACCTTTGCTTGACAGACAAGTTGTCACCCGCACTCATTCCTATTGTTGGCTGGCCATGATTACAAGATGGATTAATTCACACACAAAAGTAATTCATGAATCACCTAATGGCTGTCTACATGGAAAATCTATTTTGTGGTAGATGTAATCTCATGGCTTCCTCCCTTTTAGTATGATTCTGATCATAAAGGTAAGTCGATGCATCTTGAAAAATAATCTGCCAAAGTTGTTACTGTTTTATACTCTAACTGAATTGCTAATTATTTACACTAGGTTTATGCTCCCTCTTTGTCTCTGATATGTGGAGTCTCCTGTTAGTAATCAATTGGATAAGTTGGCAGGTTTTGCAAGGCGGCTACCTTTGTGTAGAATAGTGATTAGGCCTAGCCTTTTTGCCGTGGCAGGACGTAGGCGACATCGTGTCTTGTTCCACACCTGGATCTGCTACCGAATGGGTTGTGCTGGTAAAGCGGGATGTCTGGTATGTTGAAGCATTATTGTGGATCTACCTATTCTCGGGCATGTTGCACTAGCCACCAGTTACGGCGCTCCATTTGATTCTTGGGGATGGATCATGATGTACAATGCTTATGGGTACTTTATTGTAAGTAAAGAAAAAAAAAACATGAAAAGATAATGTTACTCATCATTCTTCTTGCTCTTATTGAAGGCTTATCTTCTTGCGTTATGGTTGGGCTTTCTTCCTCGACTGTTGTCTCTGGTGTTTCGTGATCTCTCTTTGTTTCTCGTACAAAGTAAATAAAGAAGAAAAAAAAAACATGAAAAGACAATGTTACTAATCACATTTCCTCTGGTTGTAGGCTTTGACTTTTGTTGGTTGTTTCATACTTGGTTTATGTAATGTGACAAGGAACGACGTGAATGACAAGACCATCTCCAACACCTACTTGGAACGACGACGACGAGTTAGATTCCAGCTTTTGGAACGGAAACGTAGCAATGGATGGCAAGATACGAATCTCTGGCGGAATTCTTTGGCTACACTCATGTGAAAATGGTGGAAGAACTACAAGCTGTGTTGGAAGGGCAAGCTTTTTAGTGGGTATAATCGGTTACAACGTACTATCAAGAAGCACTGGGTGGCACTGAAAGGCAAATCCTTACATCAATATAATGAAGACTCAAATCCTGTTATGGCGGCTGTTGACGAGCTCAAGTTAATCAAGCAGGAAAAAATGGCAATTGGTGAACTTGCTTCTTTTATATTATTACAGTAGTGTTTATTATATTGTCATATTGTATTGATTATTATCCCTTATGCCCCATAGATCATAGATTATAAATATCTATATAATCTTATTAAATAAAGCCACTTATCTTATTCACTACCCTTTACTGTCCTATAACTTGACATGACTAATGAATTTTTGACGTACAGCTAATAACCCAATTACATTATACGGTGTTTTGCTGGACTTCTCTTTCCCATATATGGATTTAAAAAGGGCGGGTTTTTTTTTTAATAAATATGTACAATAACTTTGATGCATCTACATGGCTTCACTCCACCAGTATGCCTTGATTTTATCTATATGCCTTCTATTCATCCATATGCCTTCTATTCATCTATATGTATTGTTGCATATAGAAATGCCTCTATTGCATCTGAGTGTCTTTTATTAATTTATATGTGTTTCTACTGTCTTTATGTATTGCTACTATCTTTACCACCTCCATTGACCAGTATTGCAATGTACCGATCGGCGTCACCATTGTTTATATGTCCGCCATCGTGGCACCAGTAGCAGATCTATATAAATTTCAACATTGCGGTATTGACCTGTAGCCACCCATAATCGCTATACCCATCTATATAGACAAAAGTCGATTTGTGATGACAAAAAGGTATCGAGGTCATTTGTATGAATTTCGGGATATGAAAGAGGATTTGTCTGGTTCCTCTTCGTACTTTTTTTCTTTCTTACTTACAAATGATAGTTAAAAGTCGTCGCAAGTCTGGACTGACTGACACAGGGGTCTTTGTACTTGGCTTTTGCGGTAACTTGTGTTGGAAATATGCCATAGTGTCCACATGGCCACTTTAATCATTAGCATCTGTTGACAATGGAGCGAGTAGAAGCCTTTCCAAATCTTAGTAGAGGCAGGCGGGATCTGAAAATGAAATCTGATTCCTCTACGTACTTTTTCTTTCTTACTTACAAATGACAGTTAAAAGTCGTCGCAAGTCTGGACTGACTGACACAGGGGTCTTTGTACTTGGCTTTTGCGGTGACGTGTGTTGGAAATATGCCATAGTGTCCACATGGCCACTTTAATCATTAGCATCCGTTAACAATGGAGCAAGTAGTGCTCTTCCAAAATTCCGTGTGCGCTTTCCGTGCGCCTAACATTTCCCACTGCGGGATTTAAACTTTAGTTTTGTTTGCTATGGCCAGAAAGCTTTAGAAAAACAACTTCAATGCGGGTACCGGGGTTTCAAGTCCAAATCGGGATGCATCAAAATGAGTGTCATTTTTTTGTTGTTGCCCTATTGACTATATAGGATCTCCAAATGGGACCTCCTTTGTCTAACAAGTATCTTACATGATGCATAGGTGCTGCTTTTTTATCCTCTGTTTTACTATGAACATTATTCCAGTTACCCCCCCCTGGTTGCATTTATTCTTACTTGCGCCGGAGGTTCCTTTTTTTGATTGTTTGTGGAGACATGCAAACATTCCCAAGCGGTTCCCCCTTTTTTCAAAGAAATTGATTTCTAACCCCTGTGCAAAAAGATGATGTAGGTGCTTGGTATAACACTTGTAAAAAGGTGATGTTATCTGCAGGCCAAGAAAAAAAAAAGAACCCAATATAGAAAAAAAGTTGCATGAATAGCGGTGGGGGTTCAAACGCCGCCTGATCGAGATGTTACCAGCGTTAGTTTCACACCAATTGTTGTTTTAAAAGACAAAGACAAGGGATACATTAACCGCCAACAAGGAGTGACAAAGTCTAGTATGTATCCAAAACATTTTAAACATTAACCGAGTTGGATTGTAAAGTATCAAATGACGTTTTTATTATGAGATGTAAAAAGAGAAGAAAGAAAAAAGAGAGAGAGAGAATGATACAAAGCAAGTAGATCTTGCTATGAAGATCCAAAAAGAGTAGTAATATTAGAAGAAAAAGGAAGAAAAAAGGAGAAGGGAGGGAGGGAAAGTATACATCTGAGTATATGCATATCTATATATAGATGAATACATGACCTAGGGGGGAGGCAAAGGGGCAAGCAAATATATGTATGTTGGTGGACATGAATGAGTGAATGAATGCATATATCAATATTAATGTAAGTGAATAGTGAGTATATAAGTAAGATTATAATAAATAAAAGGTAGAATACAAAAAGAGAGAGAGAGAGAGAGAGAGAGAGAGAGAGATGGTATTTAAGCTAGATCAAGTAAAGTAATAAAGTAAAAAGTTAAAAAAGGAGGGAAGAAGTTTTTAAAAGGAGAGTTGACTGTATCATATCATATAACCATCAAAAACATCAGTCCCAAGTATGTCGCGATCACCAGAACGATACCGAATCATCCATTTCCCATTAGGTAGTTTAACATAAAAGTTGGAGTAAGGGAATTCATTAGGTTTACAGTAAGTTGGACTAAAGGGAGGCACGGTGATATCTGATACCGCATTATTTCGCTCAATCCATTTCTTTTTTCGTGTATGTTTGGATCCCGAGGACGATCTTGAGGTAAAGGAGGAAGAGGGTGGGGTGCTAAGACTGGTGTTTCTGGATGATGTTACTGTTCGATGTTGATTGGTGGTAAATGTTGATGATGCTAATGTAAAGGATGAGGAAGAAGGTGAAGTAGAGCCGTTCGATTTGATATGGGTAAATAGACCTGAGAGTTGACTCCATGCTGATTTGATTTTGCTGGATGCTATTGATAGTGAGGAAGTACTCGAATGCAATGTGTTTTTACAATAATCTTTTTTAAACATGGTTTAGAAGAAGAAGAAAAAAGAAGAAGAAGAAAAAGAATCTAAATTCGATCCTCCCTTTATAAATACATCTTCACATTTTTTCAATTCCCGACAATCCGTGTACTCCCTCGATGTGGTCCATTATGCATCCTCTCATTTTAAACTAGACTTGGGTTTTATAAGTGACGATAATAAAGGTGGTGGTGGTGGTGGCGTGATGTCCAATGAGTGATTTATTCTTGTCGAACCTTCTTGGTTTAGTTTCAATTAGCCTGACTTGGTCTACATGCATAAAGCATTGTGCTGGAGTTTCCTTTTTCGTCAAATTGATTTATTCCTCCTTGTACCAGTTGCAGTGATTGATGATCTATTTTGTCAAGTAGGTACAGTGTAGCTAAACATCGACCTCACGTGAGTGGATGACACGGATGATTCATGCAAAGATTAAACATTTCTCACCCCGCCGCATTTTTCTTTCTTTGTCTTACAAAGAAAGTGTTGAGGAAGATCATATGTATTTACTTCCTACGTTTGCCCTATGATCTGTTAATGAGTCATATTTTATCTTTGCGGCACCCCGTCCAGCCCAATACAAAGCATACATACATATTTGTTATTAAGTAAGAATAGATTTTTTCGTATGTTTTCCATAGAATACCCACATTAAAACTTTTTACTGATATACAATAATGCATTGATTCAAGTGACATGGTACCTATTTTTTGACAGCGGGATTTTAAACCCACGTTACACCACCCAAGATAGATTAAAAAAAGACAACCCATTTTTATTTGTAACAAGTAAAATGATAATCAACTAGACTAATAAAAGGTAGAAGGACGCTTGGCTTGGTAAAGAGAGCGGTTGGCCTTTTGGACACGTTGGAGGCGATGAGGCAAGGGGAAGGCAAGCTTGGGGGTCAACAATTGCTTGATGTATTGACGACGAACATCAGCAACAGCGATTTCAGCAACACGGATGATTTGAATGTTACCGAAACGAGATCGATGACGAGCAGCCATATCTTGATAACAAGTACCAACAGCTTCAACACGAGACATACCACGGTATTCCTTGTACATGTTGTGAGTGCCAGAGCGAGAATCGTAACGGAGCCAGATACCAAAGTTCTTGATTTGTTCAGGGCGCTTTTCAAAGATCTATCAGGTGATTAAAAAGTGCATTAGCCTATCTATTACTGTTTTTTTTTTATGCAACCAGTAACTTACTTCGTTCACAGACACGATTTCACCAGCAGTCTTCTTGACCTTGCGGAGCTTGGCCAAAAAGTACCAGAAACGAGACTTGGCAACTACATCGTTAGGAGCAAAAATGCGCATACGATAGAGCTTGGGAGTACGGTCTTGTTCGGAAGGAAGCTTACGTCCAACCACCTGGTATTCGTGGAACTAGAGGAGTAATGATAAAGTAAAAAAAAAAAAAGAATATATATAGTCATTGTCAGTATTCATTGTTTCCCTATAATATCGAGTGTTATCATCCCGTGTTCATTCCCTTTCCCTCCCCTTTATCATCCGTGGTGATATAACATCAATAGTACATTTACATTATAAATGCATAAATGACATTTTATCCATCCATATCCATCCATCGTAAAATCCATTGCTGATACATCCAGTTTATTCCATCCATCTATATTTTCGATCCTTTTTCATTCGTTGCGGGTTCGTACTTACTCTAGCCATTGTCGTTTAGAGTAATCTAACTGAAAGGGAGAGATCGAAATGCGTGAGGGTGGTATTCCCCCCCTTCTGTCCTCAGATTTTCAAATGCCGATTTTCAAATCCCGCTTCCGAATCCAATCTGCAGGATTTCCCAGGACAAGACAATGGTACCCCCCCACATCCTTTTTTAAATTATTAGGAATGGTGAAATCATTTTCAAGTCATGCATAATTCTAGATCAATGGAAAAATTCATGATTTCATTTCGATAAACAATGCATACTTATGAAAACTTACAAATGTAGAACAATGACTTTCGACTTTTTTTTTTTTTTTTTTTTCGCAGAACAATACAACACTGTAATCTAGAATATGTATTGACTTTTCCTTCGCTCACAACACCATCTTTTACTTGCATCATATCATATCATGCATTTGGGAAATAATTGAAAGAAGTAACCTTGTTAAGTTAAGGTTATTTTATCATTTTACATAGTTATCACTTTTACCATTGCCAATGATTTCTTCAAATACAAATAAAAGGCGTTGATTAACACAAGTCAGAAGATCATTCATGCAAGGGGACATTTTCACAAACCCCGCCTCCGATCGATTCAGTAGGATTCTGGCTTTTCTTGCAAGCATCATTTTGAATATTCTAATGAAGAGTATGGTGCTGATTAATACCCAATGGAAAGTATTTAGTTTTGATTGTATTATAGTATATTAATTACAAGACAGTACGTGTTACACTATGCTCCCATTAAAGAATCATCCTATTTTCTCCCTCGATATGTTTTTAAACACCGCCATCCCATTTTCCTTTTTTCTTTTCCCTTTCAGAGAAACATTTTATTTATTTCTCCTCCTCCTAAATTATGGTGAACATCTCTTATACTCAACAATGATGAATATGCTGGTTGAATTACTGGATAGATCGAGGAACGGACGTTGGATCTCTCCTCCGCCACCACACACCACTCAGGAAAGGTAATACTCGGAACAAGATATTATCATCAGCACCCATCCTTCCCCCAATTCTGCAGACAGCAATAGACGAAATGGAAACGGCAGATAAGGAATACAACAAGGTACGAAAAGATAATTACGAACTTCCTCGGCGGCGGTTTGTCTTCAACAGGGATAAATATCGATTTTGTCAACTACATAAATTGGAACTAAAGGTCAAGCCCTTCTTACCGGGAAGCTTAACAATCTGGAATAAACACGACCAACTGCATCATGGAAGGAAAAAATGGGCTCTGAAAGAATAAGCAAACGCAAGGAATAAAAAGGTAATACATTTGCTACTAGTCATTCATCTTATAGCGGATTGGCTTTCCTTTGACTCTTGGACATCTTTGGACCATAAGCCAAGGCACAAAGAAATGTGGCAAGTAGTGCAATGCATTTGGTAAACAAGGTGTTGTCTTTTTAATATTGTATCAAACTTGATGTCACAGCACCACGCAACAATACTACTGGATTGAAAGCTCCTCTTCAGCCCTCAACAGGATACAACTACCTCAAATAAAACCTACGTGTATATAGTAAGTGATAATGAAAAAAAAAAAAAAGGCCCAACTTTACTATTGATTAAACTAGACAATCTTGTACGTGATGAATAGATATGATTGGATTACAATGTCAGCCTCACCCTATGATATGACTGAATCATCAACACTTGATACAACAGTCCATGACACAACACCCACTCCGACCATCATTTTTTTAGAATAGACGTCCCCTAGTTATATATATATATATATACATTAAATTTAATCATACAACTAATAAAAAAGGCTATATGAATTCTTTTATTCGGGACATAAATAGAAGTAAATAGTAATGTATAGTATAGTATAAAACAATAGGTAATAGGTAATAACAATAGTAATAGTAATAATAGTCTAGTAACCAGAAGATGTAGTGCAGGATACCTATATATACATATTAAAAAAAAAAAAAAGAGAGAGAGAGAGAGGAGATTGATTAGAACAAGAAGAAAAAAGGTCAAAGGAATACTTACATAATTAGATGGAATCATACCCACTGTACCATCAGATTTCTTTGCTTGCCACCAACTACCTTTCTTGTCGTGCACATAGAGGATTTCGCCCTTTTCAAAAGATAGTTCATTGGGATCTTCGGGATTGGCACCATAAGCATGAAGGGCCACCACTGGAATTTTAAATTCCGCATGTGGTGACACATACACAGTATTCATGGCCTCATTCACAAGCATGTTTTGATGTTGAGCCATATTCATTGCTGCCCCTGATGATAGTAAAGGTTCTTTGGTTGGATAATGTTCTTGATTTTGTATACCAGTTGCCATGAGCCATATAAACTATAGGAAAATGATGATAAGTATTTCTTTTTCTTTTTTGGATTTACTGACCTGTGATACAATCAGTATGATATAACCTGCAGCTATTGCATAAGACGTGGGTTGACGATCCTCATTTTCCAGATATAAAGTCACTTGCTGTGTGTTGTATAAAATGCCAATAGTGGATAATGATAGAATCTATAGAAGCAAACGTTTGAGTATACACAAAAAAAAAAAAGAATGTATCTTTACCAAGGGTGTAAACATGTTGTGTTGTTTTTTACAAATTACACCAAAGAGGAACACAATCAATGCTACATTGTAAACTGTGATCCACCATGAATGATTTAAAGTAGTTTGTGCAGAGGCACACAATCCTACAAAACTAATCAACCATCCAATCTAGATAGTAATAATAAAAAAAGGGGAGCATTAATATGACATGTTCCTATTTTAATCAACCTACTTACCAAAGAGAAGCCACAATTCACAATCAATAAGTTCCTTGAAAAGATCATGACGAATCTATATATATATATATATAAAGAAGAGGAAGAGGGAAAAAAGAAAAAAGTGAAAAAGTGAGAAAAGTAAGGCAAAGCGGGGGTTTAAAACCCGCACATCATTTATTGGCTCTCCATCTTGCATGAAGCATCTGGGTCATCTTTACATTCCTGACCTTTTGTAATCATAACCAGCCAATTCTGATTCAATCCATTTGTTGTTTGTTTCCCCCTCCCCTTTGCATATATTCGTGCCGTTGCCCCACGTACACGGATCATCTATTCCCAATGCCCATAATCAAGTGACAACAAATTACACATTATAGTTTTTCTTTTTATTGAGTTGATTGAGTATGTATGTATGTAGTAAAGTAAAAAAAAAAAAAAAAAAAAGTTCCATCAAGGATAAATCATAATAAGAGAGATGGATAGGATATATGTATAAAAAGTGACTAGCACAATGTGTGTGTGTGGGGATATACGACAATGAGGAATAAACTAAGTAATATATGGGGAGAGATATGTAATATAAGTCAGGGAAATTATAGATACAACTGATGTGAAGAAGGTAAATAAGAGTAAGATGGAGAAGGAGAAGAAGGTGGAGGAGTTGGATTACCTATAGGATAATGATAATAACAAGTTGATACCATAGGATAATAACAAGATGTTCCATTGTTGTTCTTGACCATGTATTCCATCGTGTGAATTGGTGTTAATGATAATCGACGATGACGACAGTTACCATCACCACCAGGATGATGATATTGTTGTATTAGATGGAAGGATCCTTGATGATGATGATGATTCATGGGTGGTGTCTGTTGATGCAAGTTCATACTTGACCTTGTTTGTCGAGGTGTATACCAATCATTGTCCTGTTGTTCCATATTATTATTTAAATCCAATCCTGCTACAAGTTGACTGGGTGATGAGTAAGTAGTAATCGATGAAGTTGGATTGGGATGGAAGAAGGGTAAATTGAAATGAGGATGAGGATAATATTGTTGTTTATTGATGATACTGCATACACTGTGGCGTTTGATATTGTTGTTTACAAGATGATTATCGTCTACCCATTGTTGTTGTTGATCCATACTTTTACAATGTTTGTTATAAACTTCGAATCCATCCAGTGCTGTTGATCCCAATGAGATAGATCGACCATACTTATATAACGATAAAGTATCATATACCATCCTTCCCACCTTGAGTAATTGATCACCATATCGTTGTAGTTCATTGATAGACACAGACACGTTATAATCATTCAATTGTAAGAATTCCATTTCCAGTCGATTCAATTCCGTCACAGGTAATCCGCCCACCTAATGATGAGAATAATCAGTCGGTTTTGTGTTACCATTTCCTTTTCTTCTTTGCCTTACCTTTGCATACCTTGTATTAGTATAAAATATATCACAAAAGAATTTACTAGATACCATGACACCAGTAATGATCAATCGATGGATATTGTACGAGTCGATGGTAAAAAGCCGTCGAGTCAACGCCAGAGCGTTTTTCGACATTCGATCAAAGTACACCAAAAGAGCCAGGAAGCATTCATTGGCGCAAGGACAGTATTTCATTATACGACACAGGTAAGAGTGGATATCGATAGAAGGAACAGTACTGGCATGGAAGAGTGTATAATTAGTGGCCAAAGTCGGGGAAGAGGACCGAAGCATGTTGCCTTTACTGGTACATATCAGTTGGTCATTCGCTGTCGTCATTCGTTCCAGCAAGGACGCCAAGAGTCGAATCGTATCTTGTGTTGGATGCTGGGCAAGATCAAACATTGGGGGTAATCACCGAGTGGATATCGTTTGTTGTGATCAAGTTAAAGTTAGGCTAATCCAAGGTCGTCGTCGTCGTATGTAAATAATAAAAGATGTATCAGGTAGATGAGTATTGAATAAATAAAAGGTAAATCAATAGTTAACTAAGAGTTGCATAAAAGTAATAATAATAATAATAATAAAAAAAGAAACAAAGTGGAATAAAAAAAGAAAAAGAGAGAGAGAGAGAGTGGAAAGAGATAAGGGGAAATACATTTTCGCTGGATTTGAAAATATATACATAATGGAGGTTTTTGATTTGTTTGTACTCACGTGAGCTTCGTTTCATCACAGTACCGAGTGATCTTTCTGTATCAAAACTGCAAACCCTGTTCCTTATAAAATCGAATCATGTTCATGTATGAAAAAGGTAGTCTGCATGTCGTTCTATCATGCTAACTAATCAAATTCAGCTGTTGGATTCTACATTGGAGGGGAGTCAATAAAAAGGTCATCCTATGGTTTGACCATTGTATGACAAGAAGTATTTAGCTGGTTCAAAGATCATGGTCCAATAAACTTGTTCTATTCCATGTCCAGTTTGTTGGATTTAGCATGAACTCAAGAACAAGCGTCGGGATTTGAAAACAGTGAATTTGTTTATCTGTAGGCGACTGGATTTTTTTTTTTCTCTCTCTCTCTCCCACTTTTTCACCTTTACTCTTCCTTATATATCTACCATCAACCTAATCATGCTTCGAGGGACTGCCATTCTATCAAACGCCACACGTCTCTCCATACGCTCAGTCAGATCTCCTTTGATGGTAAGTCTCTCTCCATCTTGTTAATCTGTCAACTTAGTCTCTTTTTTGATTATAATTTAGAAACGATCTTACACCAGCGAGCAATCGACAAAAGGCACCAGCTCTATTGGTAAAAAGATACTGTGGACAACATTACTTGGTGCAGGCTCCTTTGGTGGTGTCACTTTATATGCATTACACGATGAAGGGTTTGGTGGAATCTATACACAGTATGTTCCGGAAGGTACACGTATCTTGACAGCTGCTTCCCACATATCAACACATGTCGGCCTATTGGAAGAAGCAGCATTGGATTGGTATGACTATCTGGGGGATGCTCTTGCTTACTTGAAGGGTGACAAAGAACCGGCCTATTTACCTTCTAGCACTTACGAATCAAAGCGACGAACAACAACAAAGGAGCTATTGCCACCTCTTTTCGACCACATCATTCACGAACAAAATGCTGCCCCTGTACCGACAATAATCACTAATTCAGCAGAACCCTTGGTGGATGATCTAGTCAAAACAACACAACAATTGATCGAGTCACTCAACAAAGTCGGACTCGGTGGGTACGCCAAACGACTGGGTGATTTAGCGACACGGGGAATCCAAACCATCGACCAAGAATTCAAGGCGGTACAAGAAGGAAATGACTTTATCAATGCCAAGCTAAGCGATCTAACCCAACAAGCTGAAAAGGTCGACAATAAAGTATCCAAACACCACACCACCCTGATGGCCAAAGTGGCAGCGGCTCAGGACGAATCCAAGCGCCAACTAATCGACCATGTGGTGGCATTGGAACGACGTTTGGTGGCCGAGACACACAAGGTACAACAACAATTGGCGGAAATGGGACAAATGGAACTGAACAGTCAGCGGGAACAAGCCATGATGGCACTCCAGAACGACCTCAAGGCTCAGGTGGCGGAACTTCAACAAGCATTTACCAAGCAAGTCCAAGATCAGGTGGAACGGAACGGACGATTGGTGAATATCGATAAAGTGGTTGCTAGCCAATCCCAGTTGGAACAACTAGTGGTGAACAACGTTGATCATTTGGACAAGTCTCGTGCATCGCTCGGATTCCTAGTGGCGATCGATGCACTCAAACGCGCGGCTTTGGCAGGGAACACTCAGTCATTCTTACAAGAATTACACACTCTGCGTGCATCAACGGATGACAGCTTGGTCCAGGTCGTGGTGGCGTCCATCTCTGAAACCGTAGCACACCATGGTATCAGCTCCTTGTCGCAATTGGTCGATCGGTATAAACATGTCGCCGCTCAAGTGCGTGAAGCATCTCTGATTCCTGAACAAGGTAGCTCCATGATCAGTCATGTCATCTCTATCGTTCTCAGCAAACTGCTCTTTACCAAACAAGGTCTGGTCCCCGGTGACGATATCGAAGCCCGTCTTGCTCGTGCTGAATACTACTTGGCTCGACAAGATGATCTCGAAAGTGCTGCACGGGAAATTAATCAGTTGAAAGGATGGCCGAAACATTTGGCGAATGACTGGTTGGAGGCGGCTCGGCGGCACTTGGAAATCAAACAGGCTTTGGATATTATGCGATCTCAAGCTGTATTGAATAGTTTATTAGAATTAGATTAGTTGTTCATGTTATATAAATAAAAAATTATGGTCTAGTCTTTTATTGTCTGTTTGGGCATACGTCGGATGTTGAATATCATGACCCCAACACTTGTATGATAGTCATTCAGAAGGAAACTTATCATTATTCACCACTGGATTTATTCAGTCCATCTTGCCAAAAATAAAAAGTGGAGGCGCATAAGATTATTTTCTTTTATTAGGTGACACAAATCGGTATGTTCTGGGAATAATGATCATACTAGACCAGAACAGACAGACAAAAAAGTAAAACTGTTGATGATCAATAACATAGACTCTTTGATATAGTCAATAGGTAACTAGTGAATCGCACTCCTTTGTCCATCCTGATTCTAGTCTGTTGTAAGGAAAAAAAAAAAAAAAGGCGGGGTAAGCAATGTGTCACTTTAATTTTAACGTTACCAAAGTAAATATAACCCCGCCCCCTTTTTTCCCTTTTTTTTTTTTTTTTTTTCCCTCTCTTTCCCTCTTCAATGGAATGAAATCATCACAGCCATTGCGCTTGGCTGTTTTATCAATATGTCTTGTTCTTTGTTTTAGTAGTAAGTGTATACTTTGAAACCCTATACTAAATATGACCTGACTGACCTACTTTTTCTTCTTCTAGATTATGCCGCATCAGAAGGTAATGAAATCCACATTGTTAATTGACATGGTCTACATCTTACTAATATTAATGATAGCTCAACAAACACCTCCACCACTTGACACTCCAGAAACAAACACCCAGTTTTTTACTTCAGCTATACCATCTAATGATTTCACAAGGCACGATCCCGATCACAACTGGTGGTGGTGGCATCATCATCGTCCTCATACAACAACGGATCCAACCATGACAACCACTGTAGCAACACTTTCGACGTCATCCTCTTCGTCACCAACATCTTCTTTTGACTCCACCTCATCAGCCACCTCAACACAGGCACCCTGCCCTTCATGTTCTTCCAGCGACTGTATCAACGGACAACCATGCTCACTACAAGAAACTGGCCAAGCATGTACGACAGATCAGCAATGTAGATCGGGCTATTGTCGGGCAGGTATTTGTAACGACGACGACGATGGACTCTCGGCTGGACAAATCGCAGGCATCACCCTCGGCGGCATCATCCTTCTTCTTTTTATCGCGATGGGCTGCTACTATCAACAAAGAAAGAGACACGATACAAGGAAGGATACCCGGGTAGACAGATACACACACATTGTCAACCCATCTGAACCCGCTTTTGTCTCGTCTCCTGTCCAACGTCGAATGGAAGCCATGCATGGGGTTCCCCAACAACAACAACAGCACTTTATATCTATCACTAATCAATGGGACCGCGCTTGGTATGAAACTCGCCCTACATCCTCGGATAATCCATTCTTGGATACACATGACCGTCGACTATCTATTCCTCCCCTGGTTAAACACCCCCCTCCCTGTTTGTAGTCATCTTAGTTTAGTCTCTTGTATTTGTAATTGTTATGCCTAATAAAAATAAAAATGTGTGGATACCCTAATGTTATTTGGTCAAATCATAGACCTTTTATCTGATACTCTCTTGTCTTTAGTTGTTTGTTTGCTATAATTGGACCATGTTTTATAGTGCCTCCAGTCTATCCACAAAAAAAAAAAAAGACGGCATTTGAATATTCTCAGCTTTGCATTGATCATTACTTTGCGACAGATATCATCGTTATAGATCATCATGGGGTTAACACACATTTTTATATCATCCATCTTGTCACCAAATGCATCAAATCCCCGTGTTTATTTATTTCATAACTACATTACTATCAATAATTAACTATTCTTTACCAGGCAAGCCGGTATCATGTGAGATGATCTGTTGTCATGATGGTGCAAACACCCCCACCAAAGAATCGTGTGTATTAGTAGCCATATAAGATATAAATGCATGATCCTATATTGCTTACCATTGCAGTGACAGAGTTATAAAAGAAGGATCCCAACGTGTTGTAGTTTTCAAAAAAGAAAATGAGAATTAAAAAAATCAGCTTTTTTTTTATTTGACAAAGTATAAAGGAGGGAAGTAAAATAGATACAAAGAAGTCGGGATTTGAATATGTAAGAAGTCTAATGTAGTGGTTGAGAGAAGGATGAGACACTTTTAGTTCTTGGCGTACATCTTCTTGAGGTAAGCAGTGCTGTAAGACTTGGGGCGTTCAAGAGGCAAACCGAGAGCACGATCCCAGACCAATTGAGACATGACACCAATGGCTCTGGAGACACCGAACCTAGAAGAGAGAGAGAGAAAAAGGACGAAAAGGTTAGCATGATACACTTTTTTTGTCAACACAAATCCAATTTTGATGTACTTACAAGACGGTGTAGTAGTCTTGTTCCTTCATGCCATAGTATTGGAGCAAGACACCACTGTGAGCATCAACGTTGGGGTAACTATGTATAATAAAAAAGTGAATCATGTAAATATCAATCTATATACCATCACTGCCATTTACGACTTACGGGTTAGCAGTCTTGCCGTGTTCGGTCAAAACTCCAGGAATGATGTGGTACAACTTGGAGACGAGAGCAAAGAGAGGATCTTCGGGCAAGTGTTGGAGAGCAAATTCACGTTGAGCCATGTAACGAGGATCAGTCTTACGGAGCACGGCGTGACCGAAACCAGGCACGACCTTACCACCGTTCAAGGTATCCCACAAGTATTTGGTGATTTGTTCGTCGGAAGCATCCTTACCAATGGTTTCTTGCATCTTCATGGTCCAACGCAAGACTTCTTGGTTAGCAAGACCGTGGAGAGGACCGGCCAAAGAGTTGAGGCCACCAGCAAAGGAGAGATAAGGATCAGCAAGAGTGGAACCAACCAAGTGAGTGCTATAAAAAAAAAAAAAGACAAGGTAAATAATTTTTCGATCTCCGGTCCAACCAATCCCTCCCCCCTCCAATTTACTACCCATGTCTATTTAATATCAAACAACTTACGTGTGAGCAGAAGCATTACCACCTTCGTGGTCACTGTGCAAGACAAGGTACAAACGCATCAATTCAACGAATTCCTTGTTATCAGCAAAGCCCAAGAGGTTGGAGAAGTTGTAAGAGTAATCCTTATCGAGTTGGATATCAGCAACCTTGCCATCCTTGTAAACGTTACGGTAGATACGAGCAGCAACATTAGGCAACTTGGCGATCAAATCCATAGCATCTTCGTAGGTAGGACCCCAGTAATCAGCCTTGTTGATACCGTTGGAGTAAGCCTTGGCAAAGTGAGAGTCGTGTTGAAGAGCGTTGATGGCGAGAGAGAATTGAGACATGGGGTGGAGAGTCTTGGGGCAACGATCCAAAAGGTCTTCAACGAATTCAGGGATAGCAGCACGAGCAGCCCATTCTTGAGAGATGGATTTGGTTTGTTCGGGAGTAGGGACTTCACCTGTCACGAGCAACCAGAAGAGAGCTTCGGGGAGAGGTTCACCACCAGGCACGGCAGAGGGCAATTCCTTTTGACATTCAGGGATGGTCTTGCCACGGAAACGAATACCTTCTTCAGCATCCAACACAGAGCCTTCCCAAATGAGACCCTTCACACCACGCATACCACCATAGGCTTGGTTGATAGTCACTTCACCCAAGACAGTGTTTCCGTATTCCTTCTTGAAGGTCTTGACTTCTTCTTGTCTTTCAGGGATAATTTCAGTAAGACGTTCCTTCAAAGTCTATTATAAAATAAAAAAAGGAGAAGTTAATAATGGTCGTGTTTTCTTTTGTCATTGTCGTAGATGGATTATTTACCTTGGCTTGAGAAGCATAAGCACGAGTAGCGTTCAAACGGACGGCAGGTTGACGGACAGCCTTGGTGAAGGTAGAGTTGAAGGCACGAAGGGCAGACATGGTTTTAGAAAAAAAAAAGGTGTAATGGAGAAGAAAAAAGAAGAGGAAAAAAAAAATTTTCCTGTCAGACTTTTTACCCCCGAGCTTATATAACCCTGTCTGGGTTTTTTTGGGGGGGGGGAGGGGAGAAATCGGTTAAACGTTGAGAGCCCCCATTATTTTTACCCCGTGTCACTTGGCGGGATTTGAATTATGTCACTGAACAGAGAGATAAAAAACATCATTCATCCAGGTTCATCCAACTCGAACCTTTCTTATGATGAATGAAAAACAAGTCGAAAAGAAGAAAAAGAGAAGCGGGAAGCAAAGGGGAAACAGACAATGGTTTGATCCCCCCCACGTTTCTTTGGCAATAGAACATGTTCTTTAAGGTTCAGGGATTACTTTTTATAGGATGTTTGATAATTCAAATGGGACTGATACTTCTTGCAACAGTAACTGATGGTTTGTCGTTCATTCATTGGAAGGAAGGAAACATGGAAATAAGAGTAATCAAAAATGGGACTATCATTGTCATCATCATCAGTATTATTATTTATGTGGGGGTCGGTGAAAAAAAAGATGATAAAGACAAACCGGAAGTCTGACGGAGCAAAAGGGTTTATGATGATAAATCATCGTTTTGAAG
Source organism: Chlamydoabsidia padenii (assembly GCA_025330725.1). Lineage (NCBI taxonomy): Eukaryota > Fungi > Mucoromycota > Mucoromycetes > Mucorales > Cunninghamellaceae > Chlamydoabsidia > Chlamydoabsidia padenii. Next base: position 1,084,744 of record JAIWND010000008.1, on the reverse strand, counting down.
TGATCTTCGCTTTAAAAAACTTTAACCTTTTTCAAATCCCGCATGTCGGACATATACTCTCTTTTCACATGAATCCAAAAGCGGGAGAAGTTGGGAAAACGTTGGGACAAGTGGGACAAGACAGCATGGGCAAAGATTCCTGTTTACTTTTGACTGATCTCATACTCTTATATCTCTTGAATCACAATAGTGTTAAAGATCGATATAAAAGAACTTTCTTTTCGGTCCATTCTTAACACAGAGAGAAACGGTACTTGAATTTAAAAAACCGACGATTATTCGCATTGTGAAGATGCATGAATGTTCTCATTAGTGATATGCTCTTTCATTTCAAGCATGACAAAGAAAATCTTCTTTACCAATGTACCAAACATTTGATTGATTCTAGTTAGATCTTACGAATATGAGCACTCTATCATTGGCATAGTTTGAGGTGTCATGCTGTATGGAAAGAATCGAGTATGTCATTCCAAACATGTCAGAACATGATCTCTACAATTACAAACTGTCTTTTACGTAGCATGCATATAAAGTACTGAAGCTAGTATGTATGTATCATTTTAAGCGAATCCATGAATATTCGGCTCCTCCAAACACCCGCCATTTGGGTGCAATCCCTCTACTGTCACCCCAACCCTCTTTTAGAAGGATTATCATAGTCAATATTATAATAATAATGTAATCATAAAAGTTTATTAAAAAAAAATGTTTCTATTCTATTCTAATAGCTACAGCTTGATGATATTGTCCAGTCGATTGTCCGTTCATGTTATCTATGCGTAATTAAAAGCGAGGTTAGTTTTACTACTTTACTTTATACCGTTTGTCTTTTACGTAGATCATCGTACTGTCATACCAATATGAGTAATGAATCATTTCATTTAATCAAGAGGGACACTTGAGAAAAGTTGATGTGTTCATGGAGACAAAGTATTGGTCCGAGGTGATCATGTGTGATGGTCGGATAGAGCAAGTATGCATGCCAGGTTCCTAATTGTCTGTCGAAAGAGAATATCTCTATTACAATGCAAGGAAGAGTTTGATCAAGTTGGTTATCACTCTTTACTTTAACAACTTACTTTGTGGACAATAATCTTTGAGAGAATAAAATAAAAAAAGAAGTTCGACTTCAAGAATCCGTCTTATTTGAAGAGACCAAGTCTGCAGGAAGATAAAGATGAGAGTGAGTAGATTGTTTTCTTTTTTCAATCAACTTGCCTTGAAGGTCAAAACAATGTTATATTGACAGTAAGTAATAATGAGCATGCATGGAGCACAATGGGTTGGTGTATGAATTTTGCATATAAAAAAAAAAGGAAAGGAAAGAGGGGTGAGAAAAAAAAAAGCACATCTTTAAATCTATCATTTCAAATCCCGCCTGCCCCTGCCCCTTTTGCAACCATCCTTTTGGATCACCTTTATGAGGTAGACATCATTGTACTCTATATAACATGATAAACTTTCTCTCTTACAGAGTTGACACATAAACTAAACAATGTACACATGGAGAAGAAACTACAAATGTACCCATTATTTCCGCTGTGATAAACGTTAAGAGTTTCAGGTCCAACTCAACCCAGACGTCATCGCTCTTTCAAAAAAAATCCGCCGCGTGTTCATTTACAAAAAAAAAAAAAAAAAAAACTTACCCCTCTCTTTCACTCAAAAACCCTCCACTTGCGATCATGGTAACAAAGAAACAACCAGTCCACTCCACTCACCACTACTAAATACACACTACTTGACTAATACCTGCACTTTACTGTATACTGTATATATATATAGTTTCGAAACCAATACGATAACGACGTTACTACATTCTCACCACAAGGTCGCATCCATCAAGTGGAATACGCTGTTGAAGCTGTCAAACAAGGATCTGCTGCCATTGGCTTAAGGAGTAATGAACACGTAGTATTATTGGCACTCAAGGTAAACTAACGGAAGACTGATATGACTGGATACTCATTCCATCTTTTTTTTTTTTACAGCGGTCTTCTGGTGAACTAGCCTCTTACCAAAAGAAACTTATCAAGATTGATGACCATATGGGTATTGGTATTGCTGGGCTAACGTCGGATGCTCGTGTGCTTAGGTAAGAAAGTGAAGGGCAGGGACTTTTGTCGTTGGTTCGGGAAGGGACTACTCACTAGTCTTAAATTATATTTGTAGTAACTTTATGCGTACCGAGGCTATGAAATCGAAAATGTTATACGATCGACCTTTACCTGTACAACGTATTGTCCATGCTATTGGGGATAGTAAGTCAAAAGAAAAGAACATACTGGATGAAAAGGAACAAAGTTCACTTACTAGTCTTGTAAATCATTCAACAGAGGCTCAAGTTAATACTCAACAATATGGACGTCGACCTTACGGTGTAGGTCTTTTGGTTGGTGGATATGATGTAAGTGAACACTCTTCCCATCCCATCCATATTTACTCACTCGTATTATATGAACTAGGAAACGGGTCCTCACTTGTTTGAATGCTCACCATCAGGCACTGTGTTTGAATACCATGCCATGTCCATTGGTGCTCGGTCTCAATCAGCAAAGACTTATTTGGAAAACAACTTTGATTCCTTCTCAAATGGTAACTATATATATTGTAGTTCTGTGTGGGGAAAAGGTCATTGGCTTGACTGACCAACTTTTTTTTTTTTTCCTGTGTACATGATAGCCTCTTTGGAAGAACTTGTACGCCATGGTCTACAAGCCCTTCGTGATACTCTACAACAAGATAAAGAACTCAACATTCAAAACACGTCATTGGGCATTGTAGGTAAAAACCAATCATTTGAAATCATCGAAGGAGAAGGTCTGCAACAGTATTTGGATCTATTGGGTGATGATACTGGAAGAACACGTCGTACCGGTGAATCTGGTGCTTCTTCGTCTTCTACAACGACTGGTCAAGATGATGTGGTGGCAATGGATACCGATAACTGATGTATTAGTATAGCCATACACACACACACATATATATATATAAATAAATCATTTAACTTTTTGAATAAAACTCAATGTCATGTCAAACTAGTTGTATGGGGGGGGGAATCTGACACCTCGTCATGCACCATAGATCTAATCCCGAAAAGCGGGATTTGAAATTACACCTATTAATGATTTTTTTTCTATTTTTTTTTTTTTTTTTTTTTTTTTTTTTTTTTTTTTTTTGTAGGTCTTCCTTCCTCTTGTATTTAACCACATTCTATTTTGCCATGGTAAGTTTAGAACATTTCACAGTGTTATTTGCTACTCATTTATTCTTTTATACTGATAATGGTGTACTTCAAAATGATGAAATACATAGTCCACACCTATTATCATTGGTTTTGCCTTGGCGGGAGCTGCCACTGCTGGTCGACTGGCGATGAAGGCTTTCCAAGAATACCAGAAGCTCCCAAAGACACCTCGAATGTCCAAATATTATAAAGGTGGTTTCGACGACAAGATGAATAAACGGGAAGCGACTCTCATTCTCGGTTTAAGGTAACGTAGATATAACCCCATTCAACATTCCGGCTTGCTCATCTTTTTTTTTTTTTTTTTTTTTTGCTTGTTTACAATAGGGAATCTCAAGCAAACAAAGTCAAAATCAAGGAAGCACATCGTAAGATTATGTTATTGAATCACCCTGATCGTGGTGGCTCTCCTTATCTTGCTACCAAAATCAATGAAGCCAAGGAATTTTTAGAAGGCAAAGTCAAGAAGTAGCCTCCCCTAGTATAGTTTGATTATTACATTAGCTCTTTTTCTTTTTTGTCTTTTTAAACATATAACAATAATAAAACACTGATATTTTATACACGTATACAAATATAAACGATTGATGATTAAATGTCCTTAATATTTAGTTGTCTTATGCGTATCTTGTACTTAAAAAAATTGTACAGACATCTTAAACTTCTTCATCACCATACACTTTTGAAATCCCGCTTTTGAAAGCACCGCTTCTTTGCGTATTAATGTGTTGATAGTAATGGAGTGCCCCGCAAAGAGGGGGAGAGAGACTGTGTATATAAATTTGGGCCAGTGTAACGACATCTCGATTGACAACGCTTCCCTTCCAAGATCATGCCCCCAAATCGGGGAGCACACTGAATTTTGGTGTTCGGCATTTGAAAATGAAGCTTACTTTTTCGTCTAGAAAAAAAAAAATCTTCGTCGTAAAGAAAAGGTAAAAGTCATCGCAAGCCTAAACATACTAACACAAGGGTCTTGGTGCTTGAATGTTGCGGTAAAGTATGTTGGAAATGGGTCATAGTGTCCACATGGCCACTTTAATCATTAGCATAAGTTGACAATGGAGCGGGTAGAGCTCCTTCCGGAATCAAGGGCACGCGGGATTTAAAAACGAAGTGTTGTGGTTTCTTTGCGGGTCATAACCATTTGACGTTTATTGATTTGATTGACTACATAATCCTAAATTCTGCAATTTCCCCAGCACTGACCACCTCCTTATCTTTGAAACATTCTCATCCATTGGCTCACCATCAATTTCACACCCTATCATTTTCCTAGCACTGATCGCCTGCTTTTTATCATTTCCTGTACCCTCTACTTCACTTTTTTTTTTTTTTTTTTTTTTTTTTTTTTTTTTTTTTTTTTTTAATTCTTTCTTCATCCCTCACTCTTCTTTTCGCTCTACTTTATTCACTTTCAATATAAACTTTCTCTCCATTCCTTTGCCTTCACTCCTTCTGTATGCTCGAGTCTTTTCCGGGGGATTATCACTTCCTCGACATCACTGCGCTTCGGTAAGTTTTATCATTTCCATGGACAAAAGGGGCTGATCACATGTACCAACTGACTGTTTGATTTCTTTTCCTATGTATTATTGCTTTTGATTATTTCTTTCAACTACTTTTAAACATCGTATATTTTATTGTTTCTTTTATTTGATAAAACTAGTAATACATGTAAAATATAATAAAAGGGAGAGGGGTACTATAGCTAAACTGATCAGGTATATTTTCTTGAGAATGCCAGAGATGACCTATAAAACAAATAAAACGTCAGTTCTTGATCATTGTTTACATGATAGGGTCACTTACATTTTCGATCCATTGTTCAATTTTGACATAAAGGCGTCTTCCAGGGCAGATTGAGTTACCGAGTAATCTAAAAACAAAGAATATCAGATCCCAGGTCCTTTTTTTTCTTATTATTATTATGATGATGATGATGATGTCTACCTGACAAATCACTAAAAGATGACCCCACCGAGTTCAACGCACTGTTAGTTTCCTTGTTGACATCATCCATAGGCTGTTGTGCAGATGATGCCACCCGGCTGAGATTCGGTCCAAATACCATTCTTGCCTTGCCATTGCGATCATCATCCATAGAGTCCCCTGATTTTTCGTCTTGGTCTTCATTGGATGTATTAGAGTGTATTTGCTGATGTAACAGACTGGATATGTTTTGTCGAGGAGATGATGACGATGAGGAGCTAGTGGGATTAGACAGTGATGATGATGGTGGTGTACCAGAGAGTATTGATCTACCATAGTGAGAGGATGCACGTAGGCTGTTCAGTAATTGTGATCCTTCCATTCGTTTTGATGGTAAAAACGCCGGTTCCTCCAATTGCTTTAGTTTCATCCGCTCAAAGTGTTTACTGAATCCATCGTCGTCGTCATTATCGCTGTATCTTGCTGATTCCAACTCATCACTACCTTGTCCTACTTGTTGAGTGTTATTGTTGGATGATGGACTAGTACTCGAATGTTGCTGTTGCTGTTGACTATTAGTTGCAGTGTAAATCGAGTGAGAATCATGAGGTGATAGTGGATCAGGATTGCTGTTTGTAGTTGTTGTTCTCGGTGAAATATTGGATATGGTGGAGAGCATCATGGAATCGTCATGTGATATTGAGTGTTCGTATCGGTGGTTTGGTACAGTGGCAGTGGCAGTGGCAGCAACATCCATACTTGAGGTGATCATAGGTGCTTCACTGGTAGAATGATAAGCAGAAGTTGGTGGTGGATCCGTTGGTATTTCGTTCATGTTCAGTCTTGGCCCAGTCGCATAACCACCACCATCTTGGTGTTCCTGAGCATCCTTCCATACAGACGAGTTTCGTTGTTGTGTTCGTGAAGATGAAGAGAGTGAGGATACTGGTCGAACTGATTTGTTTGCAATAACATCAACAATAAAAGTGTATTTAGAATAGGATGAGTGATCATTTGTCAACTTTTAGTCTTGTCAAAGTTTACCTTGTTTTTGACTCGATGGTCTACTAGAGCGATGAGTGGTGGTTGACGAAGTTGAGGTAGATACTGTGGGTGGAGGTGGTGACGCAATAGTGGAAGGTCTACCAGCCTCACTAATTCGAAGTTGTTGTTGAATCCCACGAAGTTGTGTTTCATACATGAAGGCGGCATGACGAACCAGATAAGGGGTCGGTACACCAAGTTGTTCTGCAATATAATTCCCTACATTTGACCAAAATAGTTATTAGCTGTTTATTCCTTAACTCGACTTACAGTCTGTATGTTTTTGGTTCATGTATTTCCATAGCTGGTGTTCCATATCATCCGTCCAGACCACCTAAAAAAAAAGAGAGAGAGAGAGAGAGAAGGATTAGTTAGGTAAGACGAGTAGACAAATATGTTTTATCGTTTACCGGTGGAGGTTCAACAAAGTCGACTGGTCTTTTAAAAGGAAGCTTGATGACTACATGCATGACTTCCTTTTCTAGACCCATGGTTATTTAATTGATGTTTAGTGAGTGGATATGCAAAAGAAGAAGAGAGAGAGAAAAAAAAGAGAGAGCGCCATTTTATTTCCCCCACCCCCTCTTTCCCGTTTTTCAAATCCCGATAGACCACCATTGAGGCTATCAAGTAAGGACGTATATTTAAAAGTAGAGTAAGTTTATTTAAAATTATCAAGTAAAACTACCAAGATAAGATGGTTGAATCATTTGTGGATCACTTGTTTACCAATTGCCTCTGGATGTGCCACATCGAATTCCCTCCGCAGCATGGAATAGACGAGATCAATTAATAACATGACTTGGCCAAGGTTGTAGACAAGAGTAATAGCATAATAAAAGTTGGCGTTCCCACTACCAGCATAAATCCACAAATGCCAAAAGATGGGTGCTAAAACAGAAGAATAGAGAAAGAGATTGGCGACTAGGAAGCCATATCGACAGTCTAAATAAAAAGACAAGTCAGTACAACAGTTGGCATTAATCAATCATTACTTACATTTGAATAGTTCATCATGGACAGGTACCAAAGCAAGATAGAGTGTGACATCCCCGACCGAAGGATAGCTTTTGAATACAGCAATAATACCACAAAGGATTGTCAATACAAATACCGGACGATGTCTAATTAATAAGATAGTCCCAAGTTTGTTAGTGTAGGCATATGGTAGAGTGGATCATTTTTGTTTACCTGAATCGTATACATAGTGGAGCGACAAAGATGAAGGTATGGAATTGGAAAACCATCAAGAAGAAGGACCGGAATTGATCAAAGATTTCGATAAAAAAGTACCAAAACATACCAACATTAGGTGTCAAGTCGGGTAGGAAGAGACTAATGTTGAATGTTAGTATAATCATTTGGTATGTTTACCCTTCTTTTATATTACTTACATTACTCCATAAGTAGCATTGATAAAGTCCCATGATCCAACAGCCAATCTTGACAAGCCCAATAAAACCAACAAAGAGCCACCAAAGGTAGTTATCGCCATCATCTAATAGACATCCATGAATTAGTTGGTCTTCTACCTATCCTACTTGCCCAACCCACCCTTTATTTACCTTTGTCCGTTCTGGAAGCATCAATAGCAAAGGAGCAACCAGCATGGCAGGATATACACTAAGATAAGAGCCCAAGGCGATCCACATCATTGAGAAGCTGAACCGCCCTGAGAGAGTAGTAATAGTCTAGTAAGTGACCCGTCCCAGCAATAGCCTTTTTCTGCTTACTTGATAGTCCAGAATACAAAGCCATAATGACACTAAGGTTGGTAAACAGGATGGTCGACCTTGATACACAAGAGAGAATCGTGAGAGGATTATAAAGGTATAGTGCTGCCACGGTGGTAGGGTTGATGAGTGGTAGTTTTTCTTCCACAGTCAGCTTGGGTAGTTCCATTTCGCGCTGTTGTTTCAAGTGGGTGATCTTTTGAAGTGTATGAGCAATGACAATATCGAGCAAGCTATAGAGTAAAAAGATGGTGACAGTAGGTAGTTGGAAGAGGAAGGAGAAGATGACCAAAAGTAGAGGCGCCTAAATGTTATTCAAGTGTTAGTCATCATGATAAAAAGTGTTGATGGATTGTAAAGTCTTACCTGGTGGTATACACCGCCATCGTAGGGCGGAACTTGACTTTGATATAAGAAGGTGCCTTCGGTCACTATAAAACAAAAGGGATGTTATTGGTTATTCCTTTTCGTGTGTGTATCGACTTGCATCGTTTAAAACTGGTGACAGGGGTTGCTAATTCAACACGTTGTAGAAGAGTATCCGAGATAGCAGGTAGACTAAAGATGGCCAGTCGTATGGCAATAGCACCAATATATAGTAATAGTGTATTCCGTGAGGATGGTGCTGGTGAAGGTTGCATAAGTATGGATTATAAAAAAAAAAAAAAAGAAGGGAAGAAAGAGATGGCAACGGAACGAAATCGCCTTTTAAATAAATAAATAAAATGTGTATGCACGACTGTCAAATTTAATACTTTATATTTATTGGATGGAAGTAACTACACGATGAGAAGATCAACGAAACTGATAAAACAACAAGTCTAAAAACTACAATAAAAACAGTCTAATCAATTATCCATATAACTACAACCAAATACCAGTAAAAAGTATATATATTAAAAAAGAGAGCCAGAGACACGCAGAGAGTTTGTTCGTAGTTTGTTATTGTCGTTTTTATTGTTGTTTCTCGTTATGTTGTCGTTTTTGTTTAGTTGGCCTTCTTGCGGAAAGAGCAACCTTCAGTCAAACGAGCACGACCACCAGTGGGTTGGCACAAGACAGTACCGCAAGAGGAGCAGAGCACGACAGTTTGAGCGTGAGAGAAGACAGTGCTGATGTTCAAACAACCTAATAATAATAATGAAAGTCAATACCATCATCACAAATACCCTCTCCTCCTTTTTTAAATTCATACCAGGGCACTTGACATCCATAAAGTAGGAGTTGGGAGATTGCACGAGACGCTTGAGCTTGTGAGAGCGCTTTTCGTGTTCAACGGTAGGGTGAAGAAGATCGACGGCCAACTATATATTATATATATATACAAAGCAAAGTTAGTTCTCTATTGTATATCAATAGTCTCTCTCTCTCCATGATTCACCATTACAGATCCCGCATTCAAATGGACTGGAGATGCTTAAATATAAATCCATCTCATCCATCCAATCCATTCATCCATCCATTCAATTTCATCCAATGTTATCCTGCTTTTTTATTTTATTTTACATTGGATCACGTTTCCTTCTTTGTGATGATCCTATTTTGTTATTTTAAAACTTACGGTCATGTTGCTATGTCTCGTAAAAGGGAAGGAGAAGCGAAATTCAAAAGAATCAGGGTTTATCAAATCCCAAGATTATTCAAATCCCGCCCTTATAGAAACATTTAAAACCCGCATTATTCACCTGTGCCCCTGCCCACATTGATCAGCACATACCAATATAGTTATATGAGATTGTTTTTATTCACAAATAAAAAGTAACATGATATCTATTCTAAAATCTATCTATTTTCCAAATGATCTTGTTACAAAGAGAGAGAGAGAGAGAAATAGACTTGATGCGGCAACTATTTCTGCGATGCGATGATGAGCCGCCCCGATGGCCGCCATTTTAGAGTTGCAGAATTTTCAATATACATGTCATCCGGCAGTTTCGGATGAGCACAATGTCTACACTATAGATGTATATCCATCATCATCATCATCATCATCATCATCATCTTGTAGCACTATTTCACCCCTGAGAGAAGATATGATGTCAGTATTCATTTATATTCTACCTTAACTTACCTGTCACTACAAGGGGGGAGAAGTGTTTTATACCTATTACAAAGTAGTCTAAAAGAATGAAACAAAACCTAATAAAGGAGGTCAGTAGATTAGTGTCATTCATTTCAGTGAGGGATTTACTTTTTTTTTTTTTTTTTTTTTTTTTTTTTAAAAAAAAGCAGTAGTCCCATTTAGCTTGCCTATAGATTACCTGTCCCCACTGTGAAATGACCAAAGCAAAAGGAGAAGTCAGACATAGATTCCTTATCACGAGTTTTATCCAATAATATGCATCATGATCGACAAAAGGATTAATATACCATTGTTGAGGGAAGAAGTCGGAAGAAAGAGGAAAAAGAAAAAGAAAACCAAATGGACCATGCGGGATTTGAAAATAAATGCTCTCACCATTGGCCAATCATGTGAGTTTCCCCTGAAAAATGTACCCGACCTCCTATGATCCATTCATGCAAAATGAATGTAATGGTTAAATTCACACAAATCTATATTATACCAACCAATCAAATAATGGTTTCAGATCTGACATAAACTACGTCGTTCAACTTTTTGCTTTGTTTGTATGATATAAGACAAGACATATAAAAAAAAATCCCCTCTTTTCCCTCTCTTTTTTTTTTTCTTTCTTTCTTTAACTTATATTTCCCCATCATGCAATCACAACCAACTGTTCTACAAGCTGAAACCATGCCAGTATCAAGTCACCCTGATCCCGCACAACAACCTAGCAGCCAAGCTAATCCTGCATTGTCGAGCCCATCGGAGTCTCAACACAGTCCATCACCAAGACATGGTCTTCCTCCAGAGTCCAGGTCTGCAGAAGAAGAACCAGTGGCAGTCTCATCGGGTGGATTTTTTGGTACATTAAGGAAAAAAATGCGATCAGCGGCTGGGATAGATTCGCAATTCGTCAATCCCTATTTAGGAAAGGATCATTCCTCTGGCAAGCTACCTCCTTATGGCCAACAAACATCATCATCACCTGCTCAACCACCTACGTCATCTATGATGCCTCCTTCATTCCAACCTCAACAAGATTACTATCAGCAACAACAAGCCATGATGTATGGGATGCCGCCGCCTCTTCCTTTTGCCAATAGGATGCCCATGAATCCCATGGGTGGTAAATACTATGGCGGTGTTCCGCCTCAATTTCATGGTCCTGCTCCATTCCTATATCCCAGTAGCAGTCTTCTTGACTATGCTTATAATATGCATGATCCTTATGGCGGAGGGTATCCTTATGGGTTCAATCCATACTCCGCCGGTACCATGCCTGTCCAAGATAAACGTTTATTACCTGAAAGAAATCACTATAGTGCCGTTAAAGATATATGGAGCACTAATTTAAACTAATATAATAAAGAAAGTACATTTGACAATTCTGATATGATTGATCTGGACCTACAGGGTCACTTCGAGAACTTGAAGTGTCGGGAGGTGAATCTGGATTTGAATGCTTTTTTTTTTTTTTTTTTTTTTTTTTGACTTTCGTCATTTCCGTCATTTTCCCTCTTCTTCCTTTCTTTCATCTCTTCCTCCCATAGACTTCATCGTGCATGGATTCACAGCTCATCAAAACAGGTAAGACCAATTATATATATATATATAAACGAGAAACAAAAAACAAGTGTAGCTCACGCGTCTCACGTACCCAACTCTTTCTTGTAGTAAACAAGCTCCAAGATGCTTTCTCAACCGTTGGTGTACATAACCCTGTGGATTTGCCTCAAATTACTGTGATCGGGTCTCAATCAAGTGGTAAAAGCTCTGTCTTGGAAAACATTGTGGGCCGGGATTTCCTTCCTAGAGGTACTGGTATTGTTACCCGACGACCTTTGGTAAGTGACAAAGATGATGATGATGATGATGATGATGATATGTGCAGAATGAAAACTGAACCTGTTTGTATTGTTTGATAGATTCTACAACTTATCAATCGACCTGCCGAACAATCATCTACTGACTCGGAGGACACCACTAATGAAAACGAAAATCCTAACGAATGGGGTGAATTCCTTCATCTGCCTGGTAAAAAGTTTTATAACTTTGACAAGATTCGTGAAGAAATTGTTCGGGATACTGAACTCAAAACTGGCAAAAATGTTGGTAAGTTGAAACAAAAAGGGGGGTGAATGGCAAATGAATCTCACGAACTCTTTTTGTTTTATACTATAGGCATCTCACCTCAACCTATTAATTTGCGTATCTTCTCACCTAATGTATTGACTTTAACAATGGTTGACTTACCTGGTCTGACAAAGGTGCCTGTGGGTGATCAACCAAAGGATATTGAAAAGCAAATTCGCGAAATGATCTCCAAATACATCACCAAACCCAATGCGATTATTCTTGCTGTAACTGCAGCTAATACGGATTTGGCCAACTCGGATGGATTAAAATTGGCAAGAGAAGTGGACCCTGAAGGATTGCGTACGATTGGTGTGTTGACAAAGGTGGATTTAATGGATCAAGGAACGGATGTCATTGATATTCTGGCGGGTCGTGTCATTCCATTACGACTAGGTAAGATGGATAACTCACCAAAAAAAAAAAAAAAAAAAAAAAAAAAGACAATTCACTAATGTTACTTATCTTTATATTTTAGGTTATGTCCCTGTGGTCAATCGTGGCCAGCGTGATATCGAAAACAAAAAGACCATCACCAAAGCCTTGAATGCGGAAAAGGAGTTCTTTGAAGTCCATGCAGCTTACCGAAGCAAGGCTCAATACTGTGGTACACCCTTTTTGGCTCGAAAACTCAACATGATCTTAATGCACCATATTCGTAACACCCTTCCTGAAATCAAGGCCAAAATTCAAAATGCTCTGGTAAAATATCAACAAGAATTGGCTCAATTGGGTGATCCTCTCGGCGATGGTAAAGGCGGACAAGCAAACTTGGTACTCAACATCATCACCGAATTCTGTACTGAATTCCGCACCATCATTGATGGTAACTCGAATGATCTCTCCAGCTTTGAACTCTCAGGTGGTGCTCGTATCAGTTTTGTCTTTCATGAATTGTATTCCAATGGCGTGAAAAGTGTGGATCCTTTGGAACAAATCAAGGATGTGGATATCCGCACTATCTTGTATAACTCTTCTGTAAGTAGTAGTAAATAACTGCTTACTTTTGGTCATTACTAACTTTTTCTTTTAAAGGGATCATCTCCTGCTTTGTTTGTAGCCACCACAGCTTTTGAAGTCATCATCAAGCAACAAATCAAACGTCTAGAGGAACCCAGTGTTAAATGTATCAACATGGTTTATGATGAATTGGTCCGTATTTTAGGTCAACTCTTGGGCAAACAGGTAAAGATAACAAAATGACTACTTTGATATGATAACATATACTCATCAACACTTTTTATTTTTTTTTGGGGGGGGGGCGGAATATTAGTTCTTCAAGCGATTCCCTACACTCAAGGACAAATTCTATCAAGTCGTGCTCTCATTCTTCAAGAAGGCTTTGAATCCCACCACAAAGCTTGTAACAGACCTTGTAGCGTAAGTATTTGTTATTGGGGCAAAAAGAGAGAAGAAAAAAAAGACAAAGGGTAACATATTACTTGTAGGATGGAGGCCTGTTATATCAACACAGGACATCCCGACTTTTTAAATGGACATCAAGCCATTGCTCTTGTCAACGAACAACTACAAACAAAGAACCAATCGGCAAACACGGATGGAAAACAACAACCGCCTCAACAAAAGACACCTCAACAACTTGCTTTACAAACTAGTCAATCTACTACACCCACCAGCGATGAAAATGGTTTCTTTGGAAGCTTCTTCTCTGGACCCAAGAAAACCAAGAAAATCAGTGGATTGATGGAAGCAGTAAGTTTGATGATGACTAATGAATGAACACTAATATTGACCCACCTCCTTTATATAGCCTCCTTCGTCACTTAAAGCTACAGGTGCCTTGTCAGATCGTGAATTCATGGAAACCGAAGTGATAAGTAAGTAGTAATGTGATCTCTATTTTATTATTTTATGTTATGTATGTACTAACTCTTATTTTTGGAATAGAACTATTGATCCAATCTTACTACAACATTGTCAAGCGTACGATGATTGATATGGTGCCCAAGGCGATTATGCTTAACCTTGTCAGTCGTGCTAAAGAAGAACTCCAACGGGAACTATTGACGGAACTCTACAAGGCTGATGTATTGGACGATCTGCTTGAAGAATCTGAATTCACTCAACAACGACGAAAAGAGTGCAAAAAGATGATTGAAGCATTACAAAAGGCTGACGAAATTGTTGGGTCTGTGTAAACAACTTCTTGATTACAATAGATCCCCTTCTTTGATTATCCCCCCATAGTATATAATACATATATCATTTGATGAATAGATACAATCCCTCTCCCTCTCTTATTCCTTTTTTTTTTTTTTTTTTTAATACATGCATATTCTGTGTAGTAACAATGTTGGTAGACGTAATAAATAACTGCAATGACATTTTTTTTTTTAAACTTGACTTATAAACGCGGGGGACACGGATGACGGGGTTTAAATATTTGGCATCTGACATTCAGGGCGGCTACTTTTATTATGTAATCACATGCACTTCAAAACATGGATTTGGTGTGTTATACTAGGACGTTTCCCATCATCTTACCTTTGATTTTTCTTTTTTAGTGGCAGGGCTTCTGAATCTTGGAGACCAATAGACTGTGCCATGTTGTCGATGTTTGGATATGACATTCATGCAAAATCCGATGCTTTCCCGCTGGGATCAGTTCACTTGACCCGGCTGGATAGGGTGAGAAGACCAGACTGTAAAAAAAAAAAAAGACAATGAAAAAAAAAAAAAAAAAGATACATCATAAAAGTGTTCTGTAAATGAACGATCTTTATTTACATTTTTATTAATTAAATGCATAAAATGATAACAATAGATAAATAAGGAGACAAGAAGAATAAACTACCAAACCGGGACACCAGCTTCGATTTCCTTGGGAGTAGTAGGTTGACCAATCAAAGCATCGCTCAAGAAGCTGTATTCTTCTTGATAATGTTTCTTCTTGTTACCCGTAGCCACCGAAGCAGAAGGTGCTCGACCTGTATACCGCGGTTGTTTCCCAGCATGGTGTTTAGTTTGAGACAAGGCTGTAGTGATTCGAGGTTGAACATGCTGCCAGGCGCCCATGTTCAAAGGTTCTTCTTGACACCAAACTACTTCCGCATTAGGGTACTTGTCGGCATGTTCCTTGATTTGCTGGTAAGGGAATGGATTCAGTTGTTCAACTCGAGAGATGGCGATATCATCCATCTTGTTTTGGTCGCGGGCTTTCAATAGAGCATAGTACACTTGACCAGTACAAAGGATATGCTTGGTGATCTTTTCTGGTGCATCTAAATGGTCAGGGTGTTCGTCAGCCAAGTAGAGTTGGAAGTGTGAATCACCTTGCATGTCTTCCAAAGAGGATCGTGCCATAGGGTGTCGAAGCATCGCCTTGGAGAATGGAAGGACCAACTATATATGGACAATAATGATAAAGTTAGCATGAATTATATTCAAACCCCGCGATCATCACTTACGGGTTTTCTGAATTCACGGCATATTTGACGACGAAGGACATGGAAGTATTGTGCAGGAGTAGAGGCATAGACAACCTGCATGTTACAATCTTGATGTTGGCGTTCCAATTTTTCCGGTGTAGGGTAACTGTAAGGATAATCATCACAAAGTTGGAGGTAACGTTCGATTCGAGAGGAAGAATGTTCGGGACCTTGACCATCATAACCATGAGGCAGCGTCATCACCAATCCTGTACGTTGAAGCCATTTCTGTTCACCAGCCGCGATGAATTGGTCGATGATACATTGAGCATTGTTAGCAAAGTCACCAAATTGAGCTTCCCAAACCACCAAAGCATTGGGATCCACCAGAGAGTAGCCCAATTCGAACCCAAGGACACCGTATTCAGATAATGATGAGTTGGAGATGGATAACACACCTTGTTCGGGAGAGATGTTGTTCAGTAGTGTGTAGTTCTTGTCGGACTTTTGATCGTGTAAAACAGCATGGCGTTGAGAGAAGGTACCACGTTCGACATCTTGACCAGACACCCGGACATGCTTGCCATCCAATAGTAAGCTACCCCATGCTAATCCTTCAGCTGTTGACCAATCTATATCCTTGCCAGAGGTCAGGCTCTTTTCGCGGTTTTGTAGGATGCGTTTCAAGTTGCGATGAACATTGAAGCCATGAGGGAGAGTAGTCATTGCTTTACCAACTTGTTGAAGAGTTTCCTCAGTGACGCCAGTAGGGAAGTGAGGGAGGATTTCTTCAGCTAATTCTTTTGGTGACTTGAAGCCTAGTAGAGAGAAGAAAAGAAAAAAAGATTAGTTCGAGGTCAAGATTCATGCACTGTTCTTTATTTTTGTTTTTTTTCATTTTTACCTGGCCATGAGCTTGATTGCCATTCTTGAGAAGTTGGTTTATAGTCCTTGCTTGCAGTATAAGATTCCTCCAAGATATTCCACACCCGTTTCTTGTTGGCGTCAATTTCTTCAGCGTTTAGAGTACCTTCCTTTTTGAGTTGATCTTCATATATCTGGGCCACCGGAGTTTGCTTGGCGATCGCATCATACATCTTGGGTTGCGTAAACATGGGTTGGTCGGTTTCATTGTGACCATGCTTACGATAGCAAACAAGATCAATGACCACATCGCGATGGAAGGTTTGTCGCCAATCAGCCGCCAGTTGCATGACAAAAGTTACCGCTTCGACATCGTCACCATTGACGTGGAAAACCGGAGCATTAATAGATTTGGCAATATCGGTACAGTAAGGAGTGGAGCGACCAAAACGAGGATCAGTAGTAAACCCAATTTGATTGTTGACGACAATGTGAATAGTACCGCCAGTTGTGTAAGACGGCAAGTCATGGAAACCCATCGTTTCATACACTACACCTTGTCCTGCAAAGGCTGCATCCCCATGCATAAGCACCGACATGGAGTGTTCACCTTTGGTATCCTTGCCATAGAATTGGAGAGCACTAGTCTTACCAAGCACCACAGGATCCACCGCTTCCAAATGAGAAGGATTGGCCACCAAAGAGAGATGGACACGCTTACCCGAAGGAGTAGGACGGACATAGTTCATGCCGAGATGGTACTTGACATCACCAGAGCCTTCTTCCGAGGGTTCCAAAGAGCCACTGAATTCGCAAAAAATCGATTCATTGGGTTTACGCACGACATTGCTGAGGACATTAAGACGACCACGATGAGGCATACCAATGACTATAGATTCCACACCGAGATCAACAGAGCGATCAATCTATTACAACATATTATATCCAGTTAATCATCACTATCATAGCTTGTTTTCCCTTGATATTATCAGCATCTCTTACTTACCAGTGCCTTCATACCAGGAATTAGAGTTTCACCACCTTCAAGACCAAACCGTTTTTCAGAGGGATACTTGGAGGCAATAAAGCGTTCAAAAGAGTCAGACCAGGTAAGACGATCCAAGATTACACGCTTTTCATCAACAGAGTACTTGTAAGGTTGAGGGTTTTCCACACGTTGACGAATCCAGTCACATTGGGCACGATCAGGGATGTGAATGTATTCAATACCAATAGATCCACCTATAATAAGCAAAAAAAAAAAAGGGGGGGGGCTGATGTGAGTATGATTATATCGAGTTTCTTTTATCACTTACAATATATCTTTTTCAGTACATTGACAATTTCACGTAATGTCATTGTCTTTTCATTGTTCCCCAAAGCAGGTAAGATTCCTGGCCCCAAGTTAAATTGTCGATCCAAGTCTTTTTCAGTAAATCCGTAGTAAGTATAGTCGAGTTCCGGAGGTGATGTGCTGTCCAGATCGGCTTTTTGAATTCCCAACGGGTCCAAGTTGGCAATATGGTGACCACGGACTTGATAGGCGCGCACCAATAGTTGTATCTTCATATGATCGATTACATCGTTGGAGGAGACATTTACGGAAGTACCAGCACCAGGTAGAGAAGGTAGTCGTGCACTAGCAGAAGGGACCAGATTTGGAGGTGGACTGTAGGCTTGAGTAGAACTGACACCATTGGCCATGTTCTTAAAGTAGATTTGCCATGATAAGTGAACCGAGCTAGGATCCTTCAACCATGCTTCGTACATTTCTTCAATATAGTTTGCTGCACCCCCTTGTAGGAATCCATCAGTCGATTCAGGTGCAATAGTTGATTTGGCGAGATGTGATTGAGTGGTGTGGAAGAAGCCAATGGTCGTGCCACGAATGGATCTGGTTGATAACCCTGAGGGGGAAGACCTTGTAATGTAAAAACCACAATGGGTAAGAGGCTTGGCGGCACGACTGAGTGATGTCAACCGATACATGATTGGCGCAATTATAGAGGATACAATATAAAAGTATAAAGTAAGGAAAAGAAAGAGGAAGAAATTCAAAAGCGGAAAACGAAAAACTTTCATGGAAAAAATACCCAGTATCAGCGAGGAGTTATGGGCACCCTTTTTCGGAAAAATGTATCCCGTCTTGGCTACACCTATACACATACATATAGGCACTATTCTTCAATAAGGTTTAACTCGATCGAGGCACTACCTACTTTGTAATTGATCATTTTAGCTATCCACTACAATAATAAGTTAAAACTGCATAGTTTTATATTCAACCCCCGCTTATCGAAAACCCCTGTTTTTAAAGCATTTTGTCAAGTTGAGGCAAACTAACACCAGTTTTTTTTTTATTTCATAAATACAGATATATGGAATCAAATAAATTTTTTTAAAAATGGAGGTATAATTATATGAGGGATGGATCTACAAGGGATGGAGTGTAAAAGGGGAGACAACATTGGCTATTCTATGGAGAAGAATAACCTGTATTAGTCATAGAGGTACTAGTTACAAGCAAACGTTTCATCATGACACTCCAATATTCGAGGGAACGACAGTGACCTATGTTTAAAAAAAAAAAAAAAGAGAAAGTGACAGGTCAGATAAGCACAGTTTCTTGTCGTTTTCTTTTGTTGTATTACCTGATATGGGAAGGGATTTCCATCTACAGTGGTAATGGATGGTATATGTTCCTTGTGATCATTTGCGAGATTAAGGATAGTCAATAGACAATGCGAAAGTTGTTGTTCGCTAGCTCCATACAGTCTTTATCGTTCTATTTCAATCATACATATATGTTGGTAACTACATATAGTCATCCATCTATATATACATATCTTGATCTTCTCGTGGATATGCCAACCCAATCGTTATTGTCCATCGTTCCCAGTATACGAGCTCCTCCGATTCAGTCAAGTGATATCATGTCTTTTTTCGCCTTTTTTCATAAAACAAGACTGCGATCTATATAAAAGGATAAGATCATCGTTATAGGGAACTATTGATATATATATATATATATTTTTTCATATATTACCTTTCCTTGTTTGTTATTGCTGTGTATGGACCTGATAAATTCATTTGATTTGTTTTCAATCAAAGTTTCCACTTCTTGACTGTTGGTGATTGACTATATAAAAGTAGGTTAATATGACGAGCACGTATACTAGATAGCAAAAGCATATGTTCTGACTTACCACTGTAGCATTCAATACACGAATATCCCGAGGAATCACATTGACCAACAAGCGGTGGAAGAAGATTGAGTGGAGAAGAGCTATCAAAAAAGTAAAAAAACAGTTACAACTAGTATAATCAAGGTTTGCCCACACCACCAGCCTTCTTTTATCTATTATTTTATTTTAATACCTTTCTATACTTACCTCGTAATAGTTCTATTCAAGAAGGATAAAAGAAAAAGAAGAGTGAGTAAAATGTATACAAACGTACACCATAGTGAGGTACCTAGTATGGCGTGAATTTAACTACCTTTCTCATATTTTCTTTTCCCTCAAGTACTTACCATTTCAATAACGAATTCTTGTGCATTAGCTGTCATTATGACAAGTGGTAAGAAACGAAAAGAAAAGGAAGCTGATTGTCGGGATCTGAAACAGGGTCAAATATGAAAGTGGGGATTTTTTTCAAAAACTGATTTTTTTTCTTTCTCCATTCCAACAAGTTATGGCATCCACTTCAACTCAAACCAACTTTACGGCGGCATGTTGTATAATGTAAGTGATAAAAAACATCAACTAATGATTAATGGGCACTAATAACCCCTACTCCTTTTTTAGTGGCGATGAGATACTGAATGGGAAAATTAGGGAATCGAACGCAAACTTTCTTGGTAAGTATATATCGTGTAGTTTTGTTGCTAAAGTAGTATGCTAATGAACTGGTTTATGTCTTCTTTTAGCACGCTATCTCTTTGACCTGGGCATAAGCTTACAACGGGTGGAAATAGTCGCTGACGATTATGTTGCTATTAGTGAAACGGTGACTCGACTTTCCAGTCAACATGATATCGTCTTCACTAGTGGTGGTATTGGTAAGTCAAACAACAGTATAGATATGAATGAAACAAGTCAAGCGAAATACTCATCTGTTCCTCTGTCTCTTCCCAAGAATAGGTCCAACTCACGACGATATCACATACGATGCCATTGCTAAAGCCTACAATCTACCTCTGAAACTAGATCAAGACACATGCCGTTTGATGGAGATAAAATCCAAAGATCGCTCACCTGATTGGACCCTGACAGATGCACGTAAACGAATGGCCCTCTTTCCTTCTCCGGCCAAGATTCTCCGTGTTGATCCTGAACTTTGGGTGCCTATCGTGGTCGTCAATGACAATATACATATCCTCCCTGGTATTCCTCGTCTCTTTGAAGGTCTGGTCAAATCACTACAACCTCATCTGGAAGAAGCTCTCGCCAAGAAACAAGTCTCTGGTAGGTATCACCGTATGGAAATCGCCTCCAAGTCTCCCGAGGGTACCATTGCACCGCATTTGACTGCCATACAACAACTCGTCGAATGCCAACATATCAAAATCGGAAGCTATCCGAAATCCTCTTTGGGTCCGGATGGTGAACGCGTGGTGATCAGCATTGTGGGTAAAGATCAAGTTGCCGTCAAGGATACTGCCAAGCTTATCGCCGAACGGATTGATGGTTGGGAATACGTCAAGAAGCACTGAACCCGATGATCTGATGGCGTTAAAGGATTGTAGTTTGTAGATTATATTGATACATATATATTGATACCTTTGTAAATAAATAAAATCACAATGCACAGTCATTATCCCCTTTAAACAAATCATGGCTCTGGTCTATAGTATATGCAGCCCATATCAATTTTAGACAACCAACATTATATATAACAAGACAAAGACAAATACTTTTTTTTAATGACTATGTAATAAACAAAAGAGATCTTTATTCCAGCTATTGTACCAAACTAACATTTTTTAAGCCTTGTTGCCAGCCTATGTTGCCAAAAAAAAAAAGAGGGACATGATGTTAGTTATGCAGAAATCCTGTTTTATCTATAGCACAAACTTACCTTTTGGAATCGGAATCTGGGAGGAGGAGCACGGTTGCGACGGCTGACGACGGAGCGGACACGGACAACACGAGCGTGAATGGCGCAAGAGATACAGTAGTGCAACTTGACGTACAACTTGGGGATAGCGTATTCTTCGTAGATGGAGGCTTCTTGAAGATCACGGACAGCAGCGGCTTCTACCATGTTACGGATAGTGAAACGCTTGATGGCCTTGTCCTATAATATAAAAGAATGGGGTTGTAAGGGGATTAGTCCAGGTTCATTTGCATAAAACTAATTACATACCTTGGGGCAGCAACGGTAACAGTTGATGCAACGGATGAACTTGTTGTGGCCACGACCGTGCTTGTTACGTCCATTGTTTCTTCTCTTGCAAGTCTACATGACGTTCATTTTAAAAAGAGAGAGAGGTCATTAGATTAGTGACACCTTTGTCTTTCCATCCATCCATCCATCCATCCATCCATCCATGTATGCCCATCAATCATCGTTGTTGCGTTTTTATGTGTGCTGGTTCATGCAATATCGTTAATTCAATCGTTGATTATTCCTTACCATATTGAGATGATTAGAGGATGTTGTAAAGAGAAGGAATAAACTGTTGGTCGACCTCCAACCCTTTTTTTTCGGTTAAATTTGAAGACCGCCCGCCCCTTGTTTTGAATCCCGCCTGCTAAACATATCCGATCCTGCATACCACTACAATGGTTAGTATTCCAGCAAAGCTTATAATGGATGCCAGTGTAATATGCCACAATCATTATTTCCAGTCGCAAGCTGAAGCACCTATTCATGCTGCCTGCCAACCTTTCATATTAGAAGTCCATCCTTCCTAATTGCCATGTCATATAATAGTTTGATACAATCATTTATTTATAAATACATTCAAGTTAATATTAACTATAATCACTAAATCTACACCATGAATCCAAACAAGGCACCAAGAGGAAAATCCAAGTCAACAATTCCGACGAAATGGTGGTGGTAGACAAACAATCAGGGGTACAATATACAGCCAAAGGTTTCTTATTAGTAGACAAATGAAGAGAAGAGAAAGCATATCCCATCTTCCCCTCCCTTATCTCTCTCAAACGCAGAAGGATGATCAAAATCAAAGTTACTAATACAATAGAAAAAGTTGAATGGTCGAGTCAAGTTATTTGCGTTTGTTTTTACTTACTTTTGATGAGCCTTGATACTTTGTTCTGGCGATAAAACATCATAAAATGAATCCATAGAGATAATAACCACCCAAGGTACATTCAAGTTCTTCAGAATGCGTCTATCAATAAAGAAGAAGAAGAAGTGTAGTTAGTTTAACGTCCTTTGTGAGGTAGTTAAAGAGGTGAGTCTACTTACTCTGCCACACTAGTTTTGCCACTTCCACTTCCACCTAATTATAAAAAAAAGGAGGGTGGATCAGTCAGTAATTGAAGTAATTGAAGTAATTGAGGAGTTGGAGGGTTTGTATTACCAGCGATACCAATGACATAGGTTTCTGTGTTGGAACCATCAGCACTATAAAAAAAAAGAGTTATTCAATCGAAGCAATGTTATATACGTGTTCCAATAATGTTTTCCTTACCGGAACCAAGGACTATAAAAAAGGAGGGGATTGAGGGGTGGATGGATACAAAAAAAAAGTCAATAATGGATAACAGTTTTATACTACTATTACAACCACTACTACTTGATCCCTTACCTTTGTCCCAATGAGCATATTTGGAATACCTTGTTTTATTTCGTCGGCCATGGAGGGAAGATTAAAGAAGAGAGAAAGAAGAAGAAAAGAAAAACCTGGGAATTTTTTGATTTCATGCCACCAACGAAAAAAAAAAAATCGACCCACTCAGCGTTTTTCAATTCCCGACCGCCCAGCGACATAAGTAAAAAGTGTATACCAGTGTTTTATTTAATAAAGAAGATTACAATGCTTTTCCTAATTCTACTTTGCGCTTGAAAGAGCGTTCAGCCCTATACATTAAGCCATCTACTAATCCAGCCACAATGAAGATACCACCAGCAATACCAAGAATCCCAGTGATGAGGTTGATTAAGGATCGTTGGTTTTGGCGATAAATGATTTGCATTGGTGAGATATCCATCATAAAGAAAACACCTAATAGTAATAATGATAAAAAAAAAAAGTAAGAAGGAGTGTGTTTAACTTTTGTTCATTCGATCCCTACTAACCTGGTAAACCACCTGATGTAGGAGCAAGCGCACGTTCCTCCATAGTAAAAGAGTATTGATTTGTGTAGATCGGATTACTATGCAAAGGAATCAGTTCAGTAGACACAATCTTCAAAAAGTATTGAAAGGACATTTGGACTATAAAAAGCAAAAAGATTAATATTAACATCATTCATGCTTTCCCACCTTACCTTGATACGTTGATTTTGAAGTTCCGCCTAGTGGATTCGTGATAGCCAAGACCGATTCAGGTACTTGACCCCTCCATTTTTTTTATTACGAAAGTCAGGTTAAAACGATCTTGAGGCTATATTGCTCCATACAAGGTACTTGGTACAATGGCCGTTATGTAAAGTTTGTTGGAAATAGGCCAAGGAATGCATAAGGTCACTTTTGTCATTAGTACCACTTGTTGATTGAGACAGTAGAGCTCTCTTAAGATTTCAGGCGAGAGTAAGCGGGTTTTGAAATAAGTTTTATCTTGTGTGTCAATTTTCATTCTGCAACTTTTTTTTTTTACCAAAGTCAGGGTAAAACAATTTTGAGGCTATATTGCTCCATACAGTGAACTTGGTACAATGGTCATTATGTAAACTTTATTGGAAATAGGCTAAGGAATGCTCATGGTCACTTTTGTCATGACCATCACTTGTTCATTAAGCTAGTAGAGCACTCCCAAGGTTCAAGGCGAGAATAAGCGGGTTTTGAAATAAGTTTTGCCTTGTGTGTCAATTTTCATTCTGCAATTTTTTTTTATTTTACAAAAGTCGAGTTAAAACGATCTTGAGGCTATAATGCTCCATACAGTGGACTTGGTACAATGGCCATTATGTAAAGTATGTTGGAAATAGGATAAGTAATGCACATGGTCACTTTAATCATTAGCATCACTTGACAATTGGAGAAAGTAGAGCCTTTCCAAACCTTAGTAGAGGCAGGCGGGATCTGAAAAAGTACGAAAAGGAACGACACTTCATTTTTTTTTTTCTTGCAAAGGACAGGTAAAAGTCATCGCAAAACTGAACTGATCGACACAAGTGTCTTGGTACATTGGTCATTATGTAAAGTTTGTTCGAATCGTCCTGTTTTAATTCAATACCCCGCTTACTCTCTTTTATGTGTATTATATACGACCAACAACATCACCTTTGTATCGATGACCCGTTACTATATAGAAACAAAGTCTCATCCTACAATTATCGAGCGAATGCCTTTCGACGATTTAAACACACCTTCGTACTCATCAAAACCAGCTGTTGGAACTAGATGAATAAGTCTTACAAGCGGACAAACGACAGACAACAATCTATACATTGGGAGAGTTACATAGTTTGCCCTCTTACTATAGTATTCATAAATTTTAGGATAGAATGCTCCTTATTATCTTGTTTAATAAAAGCCAAAACTATCTTTGTCATATACAGATTAATAAGGATTTCAAAATCATGCAAAATTTAAATCCCGCCGCGATTAAAAAGGAAGATTTATTTAAATTCAGATAAAAGAGATAAAAGTAATAGAAGAAAAATCTAAATAGCCTTAACTTGAACCCAGAATCTTGTGTCATCAGTTTGGTATTTCGAGTTATTGTCGAGTTGTTGTTTGATCCAGTAGACAGCATTCTTGTAATTGGTGATATCTTCAGTGTAAGGGTTATTCAAACCAGTTTCACCAAATCGGTGTCCACCGAACCATTTGTCAGTACCATAGTAACGTTGAGATTGTTTTCTTGCTTTAATGTCATCAGCCAAGTTCCAGTTAAGAGTGGCACCATTGTTCCAGTCATTTTCTGATTGACCCTTAAATTTCGAGGTAGAAGAGCGGAGCATGAACCAGCCTTGCTTGAAGATACCAAAGTTGGCAGAGTCATAGGTCTTGTTATCACCATAGGGATAGATAGAATAGGTGTTATCGGTTTCAAGCATAGCAATAGCCATGTCCAAAGTGCTACCACCATTGTCCAAGATGGCTTTCTTTTTAAGACCATAGCCCGGGATGGTGTAGCTACCACGGTCGTCAGCCATCACAGCGGTAAGAGCAATAAGTAAGATGAACAAAAAGTTGATGGCCTTAAGAAGCATTGTATGGTTGATGATTTGTTGTTAGTGTTATTGAGAAAAAGTGAAAAGGGGGGGAAATCACTCGTATTTATATTAAAAACGTCAATGCTGAAATCCCACCTCTCGGGAAGAAACTGTATATTTCGGGAGCAGAAGATTTATTTATGTGTAAATTATGTTCCTGGACAAGTGAGAACGTGGCCTTTCATGACATATTCGATGTTTGAACATGTCTTCCCAAAATGGAAATGACAGAAACCTCCGACTAATGCTGCAATCAATACTGGTTCTCAATTCATTCCACACAATGTGATACAATATACTTAAAATTCTTACATTTATCAAATATTACCGTTATATTAACATTATATCATGTCGTATATCAATTGAGAATACTGATGTTCCTGATTCCAAAATGATCAAAACGGTTTTACAAAAGAGAGCTTCTTCATCATATCAGTACAGCACAATAATCCTCATCGTTACCCCGCACTAAAGGCAACATACTAGAAAAAAAAAAAAAATAGGTATAAATGTTACCATTGAGGAAGGTTGAGTAATCAATCAAAAAAGTCTGGGGTTTCCAGCGTAATAATTAAAACAGACGCGGGGTTTTAAAAGTAAATGATGGATGATCGAGAACTGCCATTTCTGTGCAGGGAACAACAAGATAAGGTAGACAAGATGGGGGAGCAGATTTAGAGTAAAAACCAAGAGTACTGTAAAAAAAAGACAGGTCGACAACGGATCGATGATGAGAAGTGTACCTCTTCGTCGAACATATATAAAAGTCTTGGGCAATCATCATTAAACATCACGTCCATATCATTTTATTTCAGGTAATAAACAATCTATACAAAGGGGAGAGGAGTTCTATAACTAATATATGTATATACCAAGAGCCAATACCAAGAAGACAAGACCAACAAACATTATCCTTTACGCCATTCATTGTAAATCCTATTGTGTCGTGCACATTGTATATGCCTATCTGACGTATGATGGAGCGACAGACAGCAAGTAGAGTATCCCTTCTTATCACATCACCCAATATTAATTCCCGTACGATAGCGGCATCCAAAGGTTGCCACTTGCGGCTTGTTGACGTGGACCCGTGTTATTTTTACTATTGTTGATTTGAAAGTAACACAATAAAATGAATTGATTGTAGTGTTGTTCCTATCGTCACAAGTTGCTGTAGATGATGTTGCATACGCCCGATGACAAAGAGTAACAAAAGCCTTGGTACCAGTGGTATGTGTCTGTGTGTGTGTGTTTGTGTTCTTCGAGGACAGATGGCATAAAAGAGACTTTATGATTGTAAGCTATTGAAGGATGAGTGAGTATGTTCATTAATTATATCGCGTTCCCGACTGTTTATGGTATTACTATTTGTGTACCAGGGATAAAGGGACCGATTGATTCTATTACTAATGCTGGTCAAGTGAGTCTGTGTCGAGTCAAAAGTTGGTGTAATTACATGTGATCAAAGTTATACAGCATCCTTTCGTTATTATAGGGTTCGTGATTTTGACGTGATTGGATGCAAGGATATGAAGTTAAGAAGAGCGTGATAGACGATGACAGTAAGACCAGGAGGATGTTGATCGTCGTAATTTCAAATACTGTTGTGGATGTGTGCAAATAAAGGTGATTTTGATTGGATAGACATGGTTGGTGGTGAGTTATTCAATAGTCGGAGATGTTCTAATGGTGTATTTGCATGAAAGACCGATGGTTGATAAAGTAGAGCAGGGAATGGTTCCTTTGTAATTAACTGTTGAGCACCTATAATCAAAAGAAAATTAAGTATCGTATCACATTCCTTTACTCTATACAAGTTCCATCTTCCTTGGCACATGGTTCCTACTTACCTAGTAAAGCAACAAGTGAGACTGCTGAGTTGACCATATAGCGTGACACTGATCGTCCATTATACCTATGTTGATGTCAACAGTATCCATTTCAAACAAAAAGAGATATAAAGTAAACAAGTTTGTATAAGGAAGAGGAATGAGTGAGTACAGATGATATTAGATGTAAGTGGTCGTTTGTTTTCTTTTTCTTTTAACATTACCCAAAGAAGCTAGCAGTGGCAAGAGCCGCCATCGCCATAGATAAGCCAACTGTACCTCCAACAAAAGCCTTTTGTTTGAAGCTTGAGGAGATTCCTATATTATTTTGAGATAACGTATTAAAGATCTTCATATTGGGAATATATAATGTGAGAAGAAGAAGAGAGGATGAATGGAAAACACCATCTTTTTCTTTTCAAACCCAGTTTTGTTTTCACATCCCGCCAGCCGAGAAAACTAAATGTCCCCTATCAAATGTAATGTACGTCTCCATCCCAAAGAAGGTGGAGGTTGATATAACGCTCTATTGGATCATGAACTACTACAACGGATCGCCATCACCTTGCAAAAACAATCGGTAAAGGGAAAGGAGGGATCACATAAAAGATTAGGGGTGCTCACGTTTTTGTTGTTGTAGGGATTGACGTTTTTTGGATTTGACGTTTTATTGGAATCAGGAACCAATGACTATTATGTAGTCGATTTGAACTACTTCCCGAGTAAGTCCAACATAATTTCAGGGGTCAAATGAACATTATTCATCACTAATCTGTCCTTCTTGTCTCCTCTATATAGGTTTTAAGAATGTAACTGACTTCCAATCCATATTTGTAGCCATCCTCAAAAAGAACTTGGTATCTTCCAACATAGACATAGATCAAATTTAGATATAGTTGACAACATGTGTATTACTAGTTTTATTAATTAAATAAAATCATTATTATCATGTAATTAACCAATGAATGACCAACAATGTCCTGCCGTTTAATGTAGGTATCGGGAACATCAAAGCATTTGGCACAAACAGAAGCACACCACTCTTGCCACATTTGATAAAATAGGATCGATTCTTTATTTGTTATGATTAAAGACAATAAACAAGTATAAAACAAATTAAATAATCTAGTTTTTAAAAGCACCAACTATTATTACTACAGTTCAGTTCCAAAGTATCGATCTAAAAGAGAGAGAGAGAGGATAAGTAGATAGTATTGTGAAGGATATATAATCAACCACTTACCACCAAAGTTGCCAATGCCAGGCTCGATCCACAGTTTTTCTTTAGATAGCACTGGATCCACCATGGATGTAACAATCTTGACTTGAGGGAAGGCCTTTTTAATGACATTCAAACCAATAGGTGCTGATAGGAATGATAAAAAGATGATATTTTCCTATAATCAAATTTTAAAAAAGGGCATGGAGAGAAGGGAATTCTTACCTCTGGCACTTCATGATCCAGTAAAACTCTAATAGCCATCAATCCAGCAGCACCAGTACCAATAGTAGCATCCTATATAAAGAGAAAAGGTCATCATTAGATTCCCTACCTGTTTGCTTGATTCCTTTTGATTTTTTACCATTAACAATACATGACGTTTATTCACATCTTGAGGTAGTTTACAATAGTGAAGCTAATCAGATTTAAAAGAAAGAAAAAAAGTTGGTATAGCCGATCAAGTACAAATTTCCCACCCTTACCTGAGGTTCACCTGTGCTTGGATCGGTTTGGATCAAGAGTTTACCAATAATAACATCATCAACCACTCGACGTAATCCTTCCTCCATAGTTCCACCCGCACGCAAGATAGACACACCGCATATTTGAGAAGTAAAAGCCAGACCATGGTATAGTTCGCCAGTAGGAGTGGTTACTGTTGTTGCTTCCGAGGGAAGTAGACCTAGACCACTACACAATAAAACAAAAAAGGTTAGAATGTTAAAAGATTCATTTCTCCCCTCCCCCCTTTTATTCCTTACCATTCTACAATCAGTTTTGATAATCGTTCAGTATAAAACACGAATTCGTCTCTTGGTGTATTCTTGTCACGTAAAATTGTATGCATTCCCTATCAAATGATTGTTAGAGTAAAAAAAAAAAAAAAGGTATTAATGTTGGTTCATGTTACTTACCCTGATTTGATTGGTTGGAGGTAGTACGGTGATGCCATTTGGTATCTCTTGATCACAGCAACTGTTTGCCAAATCCCATCGCAAATGAAGTTCCTTTTCATTCAATTGACGTTGGACATGCTTCGTAATCAGATCAATTGCCACCACGTTTTCCAACCCACGAGGAATAATCTATTAATAACAATAAAAATTTGTCTAGTTTTCATACTCATTGAATGTAATGTTATCAACTACTTACCACATCAGCATGTTTGACAGTGGGTTGCACATGATCATCAAAGGATGGCTTGACAAACCGGGTATATTGCTATATAAATCATTGGGTTAGTTATTATCATATCATATGTCCATCCAATGTTACTTACATCCAAAATACCTTGAAGATCACGTCCACGTTCAGCAATATCCCGTTGTACTAGAAGCAAAAGAGTCAGTATAAGCGTTATTGTCATGATTTTTTTTTTAAACCACTTACGTCGTCTGGCCAGTCGAATATCAGCATCAGTGTCAACAAAGATCTAATATCCAAACACAAACCAAAATACCCATTAGTAAAAATCCACCTTTTATTGATTTACTTACCTTTAGATCCATCAAGTCTCTGATTTTCTGATCGTAGAGAGCAAAGATACCTTCAAAGATAATCACGTTCGCACCATAAATTGAGGTCGTCTTGTCTTCACGGGCATGTTTGGAGAAGTTGTAAATTGGTAGTTCAATCGATTTACCCGCCTTTAATTTGCATAAACATTCAAATAGTAGATCATAATCAAATGCAGAAGGATGATCAAAATCAAAGTTACTAATACAATAGAAAAAGTTGAATGGTCGAGTCAAGTTATTTGCATTTGTTTTTACTTACTTTTGATGAGCCTTGATACTTTGTTCTGGCGATAAAACATTATAAAATGAATCCATAGAGATAATCACCACCCAAGGTACATTCAAGTTCTTGAGAATGCGTCTATCAATAAAGAAGAAGTGTAGTTAGTTTAACGTCCTTTGTGAGGTAGTTAAAGAGGTGAGTCTACTTACTCTGCCACACTAGTTTTGCCACTTCCACTTCCACCTAGTTATAAAAAAAAAAGGAGGGTGGATCAGTCAGTAATTGAAGTAATTGAGGAGTTGGAGGGTTTGTATTACCAGCGATACCAATGACATAGGTTTCTGTGTTGGAACCATCAGCACTATAAAAAAAAAAAGAGTTATTCAATCGAAGCAATGTTATATACGTGTTCCAATAATGTTATCCTTACCGGAACCAAGGGCTATAAAAAAGGAGGGGATTGAGGGGTGGATGGATACAAAAAAAAAGTTAATAATGGATAACAATTTTATACTACTATTACTACTACTACTTGATCCCTTACCTTCGTCCCGATGAGCATATTTGGAATACCTTGTTTTTTTCGTCGGCCATGGAGGGAAGATTAAAGAAGAGATAAAGAAGAAAAGAAAAAAACCTGGGAATTTTTTGATTTCATGCCATCCCGCCCACAAAAAAAAATTTTCGACCCACCCAGCGTTTTTTCAATTCCCGACCGCCCAGCGACATGAGTAAAAAGTGTATACCAATGTTTTTATTTAATAAAGAAGATTACAATGCTTTTCCTAATTCTACTTTGCGCTTGAAAGAGCGTTCAGCCCTATACATTAAGCCATCTACTAATCCAGCCACAGTGAAGATACCACCAGCAATACCAAGAATCCCAGTGATGAGGTTGATTAAGGATCGTTGGTTTTGGCGATAAATGATTTGCATTGGTGAGATATCCATCATAAAGAAAACACCTAATAGTAATAATGATAAAAAAAAAAAAAAAGTAAGAAGGAATGTGTTTAACTTTTGTTCATTTGATCCCTACTAACCTGGTAAACCACCTGATGTAGGAGCAAGCGCACGTTCCTCCATAGTAAAAGAGTATTGATTTGTGTAGATCGGATTACTATGCAAAGGAATCAGTTCAGTAGACACAATCTTCAAAAAGTATTGAAAGGACATTTGGACTATAAAAAGCAAAAAGATTAATATTAACATCATTCATGCTTTCCCACCTTACCTTGATCCGTTGATTTTGAAGTTCCGCCTAGTGGATTCGTGATAGCCAAGACCGATTCAGGTACACCTTGAGCTTCTTTGACAGGACCAAACTTGAGATAATGGATTTGATGAGACAGATCAAATTTATGACCATCCGGTGCGCCACCCAAGAAGGTATGAATATCATGGACATGCATATTATTATTCGTAAATGCCTGACCAGGAGCGATATGAAAGTTACCACGAACCTTGTTGACCGAGAGTTGTCCATTCAGATTACAGCCTTCATTCGAGTGGTGTTCAAACAATTCCTTCCAGTTTTCGCGTACACATTGTTCGATCTTGTCGGTATCGCCTAGACCCCAACCCATCTTGACATATGCTTCACGGACATCCCCGCAGGTTTGACAGCATCCATCTTCACGCAGAGACACGGCTCCATAGCAACTTCCACATTCTTCTTTTGTCGCCAAAGCTTGTTGTAATATATGTGTCTTATCACCAAGTTCTAATTTTTTTTTAAAAAGAAGACAATGAGTGGTTAGCAATATATATACATATATAGTCAGTTTTACTTACGATATTCTTTGTCGGTATCAATGATTTGACCCATGGTATCCAATCGCACCTTATATATGTTATGAGTAAGACCAGATAAATGGGCTCCAGAGTCATCCATCAAGTCCAAGCTAAGCACTAGATTATATTAATTGACAAAAGTGAGTGTGTCGTATCGACTTTGTTTTATACCTCTTTACTTACTGTGACAAGGCATGTGAGGGAAGGTGACATTAAAGTTGATGGCCAGTTTTTCTTTTCGTCCACTATCCACCACAAGACTAGGTCGCCATGTAGGTGTTGAATACGCCACTAGTTCTGAGAAGATGAGATAACCAATTAATAAAGTGCTAATGATGGTAACTAGGAGACAATTAAAGATGGAATTAGAAACAGAAGAGATGGATCCTAACTTATTTTTTAGTTTTACCTGAAGCACCTGTGGTTGTTTTGACACGGAAATCATCAAGTGTTTTTGCATAGGCATCAAATTGACGAAACTTTGAGAATACAGAGCCCTGTCTAGCCATGAAGGGTGTGTGTGATGTGTATGGCCACTGGGAATTAAGGGGGAAAAGATGCAATCCACCAAAAAAAAAAAGACAACATTTATTTAGACATAATTTCAAATCCCGCATTCAGTTTCGACTAATGAAACTTCTTGCTGATATGGAATCAGGGGAGACAAACAATCGTTTATTGATATATATAAAGCAATAAAAAAGGATCAAGAGCTAGTAGAATTGGTTTGTTTTAGTATTGATTCTAATACTACTTGTAACTTATCAGTCTGATAATGGGGTTTAGATGACAAAGGATCGCCTTCTACCGAGATACACTTGATGCCCAAGTTTTCAATGACAGGCACATCCACGGGTATTCCTAATGATCAATAAGCACAAAAAATGAGTGATTTTTGTATATATAAGTATATATCATTTTTTTAAAAACTTGCCAGAGTTTTTTAAATAAATAAGATGAGTAATAAAAGCAGATGGAGGAGAGTTGGGAATCAAATTTGAAGGGAATGGTGGAGTTCGGAAACCAGAAGGTGAGATTGATGTTTGTAATGGTTCCAAGAAGCGATCACCTCGAATAGTACCATTCAAAGCACGACTTATAGTTTCGGAAGAGGGATTCTGTTGCCATGGCATTGGTTTAGGTGGTGGTGGTGGCCATTGCCGAAATCCATGATCCACAGGTCTTTGGCAAGTATCCATTTGGTGATAAGACCCCATCATGTCTTCATCCATATGTGTATCATAATACTGGTGTCGAGCATCGATTAATTGACTTTCATTGAGTGCATTTGTGATGGTGCCAATAAAGTCCACTGCTGTATAACAATCCGTTTCCCGATCCGGTGTACCATTCAGTATCAAGACCTTGTACTTGAGTGAGGTAGAGTTGGCAATGGCATTACCGATACCACGTAGAATCAGGCAAGGTAAGATGGAGGTGTAGAGAGACCCGATGGAATAAACCAGCGTGTTGCGTTCAGACAAGTAGCCAATCACCTTGGGGTTGGGTAGAGGATAGATTTCTTGACCATATTCATTCATATAATAGATCCGCCTGATTGCTGCCGAGAGTTTTTCTTCAGATAGTTTAGAGAAGACGAGATTTTCGTTGACTTGTTCATCGTCAGGATTGTTTTGGATAGGTGAGTTTGGTAAGGCGAGTTTAGAGAAGGCGTCAATAGGGTTCATTAATCTTGAATGACTGGATTTGTTTTCACCAGGATGACTGATATCACATTGACCACGTAGAATTTGACCATTTTCCAGGATGGCTATTATAAAACAATCTAGTCAGTCTCGTTTACATATATTGATATCTACTTACCAGCAATGGCCGCGGTATGATTGGTATTGATCACAGGGACAACATGAGTATCACGAATCGCAGTAATGGCCGAAAATAAAAAGATCGCCGCTTCAAGAGATCCAAAAAAGAGCCGTGCACCTGTCAGGAAGAAGTTGCCAATGGAACCATTCCGAAAATTAAAATGCTTGTGTGCACGTTTCATGATTTCACTGTTAAATGCCACCAAGAATCCTCGAATCGTTTCCTTCTTTTCAATGGATATTTGATGCCATAGTCTATCAACAACAAAACATTAGTCTATCTATATACCTGGTACGATTTGTATGTTTCTTACCTATGCCGCCCTTCAACAATAAGAGACCATTCATCACGCACCTTGTGTTCATCGCCATGACAGGGCAGTCGGTAGCTCATGAGTTCCTTGATAGCCATTCGTTCCAGTGCGTCTTTTCCATCCGTCGTAATTAATCTTGTCAGTCTTGACCGTAGATCACCAATACTAGGTCCCCCGAGTACACGTAATAGTTCGCTCTATGTTATGAATACAAAAGAAAGTTCGGTAAACCCATGTTCATTCATGTGACAAGGACAATGCAAGTTCGTTTCACTTACTGTCGATCCACCGTTATCAGAGATGCCAAGGACATAGCAGACGTTTGGTGTAATAGATTGGAAGGTGTTTGCTATAGAAGAGAGGCAATTCGAATCATTTAGTATACGTATTGTGCTTGTTCTATGTTTTATCAACTTACATATAAAGTTGCAGGCTGACCCACCAGATATGACAACGAAAGAAGGATCTTGCATTTATTCCAGAACTATATTTTAAAAAGAAGAAGTAAAGAAAAGAAGAAAAAAAAAAAGACTATAAATTGGATCGCCTGAGCAAGCGGGGTTTTACAAACGTGGCAGATCGGAAGTCCTAGTTTTATTTATTGTGCTAAATATAAACTAACTTATAACGATGATCACATCATACCACTATAACTAGAATAGATTACATAAACATATCATTATATCCCTAAATAAGAAGAATAGAAAAAAAAAAACCACAATGAATACCATGTATAACAAAATGCTGTTTTTTAAACTTACAGGAGGAGGAAGTTCATCATTATCGGGTTCCCCTGAGAATTGGGATCGACCAGAACCACGGCCACGACCACCACGACCAAATATGCCACCACCTCTGCCAGGGTTGCCACCAAATGGACCAATAGGATCAAATCGAGCACCGGGAGGAACAGCACCCCTATTAAAAAAAAAAAAAAAAAGATCAGTATGATGATAAAAAAAGTTGTTGAGAGACTTACCTTGGGAGAGGTTGAGGACCTCCAAACACACCAGCTGGGTCATCCAGATCCCGCCTATTATTAAACATGGGATGGTCAGGTCCTACAAACATGCCACCGCCTCGACCTCCACCTAAAGGTCTAATAAAAAGGAACAAGACAATATATAGTTAGTCATCTAAAAAAAAAAAAAAAAGGTATTTACCGTAAATCCCCTGAAGGTCCACCAAGAGGATTTAAATCATCGCCTCCAACATTTAAGGGTACCCAACTATATTAATAAAAGTGAGTACTACAATTTGGTTTTTCTTCTTCTCGAGTATACTTACTCAGGAGAACCAGAGGTAGGCATACGTAGTGGAGGAGTGGAGGGTGGGTCTGTTCGTCGTGGCCAATCCACCCTTGACGTAGGCGTTGTTGTTGTTGTTGCACTTGAAGTTCTAATTAACAATAAAAAAAAACAAAAAAGTTAAAAAGTGTCCCCCCTTCACTGATCCACTTACGTTTCTTCTTCCGTGTAACCTGGTTTGGTTAATCCTGGCGCAAGTCTTTGTATGATATTAATCTTGAATAACACCAAAAAGTCATTTAATCGAGTTGAGGAAATGTAGCCATTGACAAGTGGTTGATCTGAGGAGCTTGCATAAGGGTAAAAGGAGGGTGAGGTATATTCGTCCACGTTGACTTCGAGTGTCGCAGTTTTATTGTCCTAAAGAAGAGGGAAAGTTTAAAACACATGGTCCCTGTTGTTCCCGGTTCACTTACGCCGATGCCCAAACCGTGCACAATCCACTTATCTCCCAGTTTCAGACTTTTAATGACAAAAGTTAAGCTTGACTGCGGATGACTATACCGAATCGAATAGACGTGAGGACCTTGAGCATTCCATTGGTCAGGTAGTTTCGTTTGTGTGCCATCCCCCTCTATTATAAAAAGTTGTTAGTAAAACGAGTTCCTTTTCAATGTGAAGTTACTTTACCTTGTCTTGCATCATCGCCGAGTCCCGCATATTTGAATCCAACACTTAACATGGCCGAGTGTGTGGCAGCTGTTAAAGCATCATAGGGTGATTGCAGTGAATCAGGTAAGTTTTGTGTTATCTTGTGTAGAATAGAAGAAGGATCGAGTACGTTGGTAGCCATGATCGTTTGAAAGGTAATTATAAAAAGTAAAAGAGAGCAAGTTTCATTACGTACACGGCAATTTAAATGGATAACAGATTTCAACCCCCGCTCTACAATGCGGGTGTCTAAAAAGGGTTTCAACTTTTTTTTTTTTTTTTTTTTTTTCCCTCTCTTTCTTTCTTTCCCTCCTTTTTTTTTTCATAGTCATTCCATTTTCTTTTTGTACATACTCTATTTACTTATATACCAGCTCTTTAGATATACCACTTTACTTTATATCTATTGTTTATACTCTAATGAAGATTACCATGTTTCATTCCAAACAAGACAATTCCAAAAACAGAACCACCCACGAACCTATTAGCAAATTATCACGCCTATTCAGCAAACTTAACACAGTGACACACCACCATCGACATCGACATGCACCAACAACTAATTCGACTTTATACACTAAAAGTACGAGTCAAATACCAACGGTGGGGAAAGAGGCCATTTATGACCAAGATAAGACCTACGAGCACCGCCACTATCAAGGAACCATACGACGGAAGAACATGGATAATGATAATAATGACAATGGTAACAATGACAATGACAATAGCAAACCAAGTGGAACTGGTGACTCCTTACTACAACATCATACTACCTACAGCAATACAGGCAGACCACCAATCACCAAATCACCTTCGTTAAACGAAATAGCAAAGTACCAACCATACCGACCACCTCATTTCAACAGAAACAGAAGTATCCATCAAGGTATTATTATCAATGAATCAAAGGGCCACAATCAACAGTCGACGACAAAATCATCATCCTCTATACAACATTCGGCAGAACTTGTACCCACGATTTTAACCGACTCTCGTAATTCCAGCAAATGTCACAACAATGATAACTCTTGTGACTCTGGATTATATAACAATGATGATGATAACGGGGACAAGAACGGTAATTCTATTGATATTCACTCACATGGTACAACTAAAGGTAGACAACAAGACAAACAATTGCAGATTTGGGATTCGGCCTTTTGGAATGAAAACAAGATGGAATCAACCTTGAATCGAAAAATATCTGCACCACCACCTGGACGCGGACGACGAGAACAACAAACAATGCCGCCTGTTTTGCATGAATTGCGGAGAATCAATACAATATCCAATGACAATTTGGATACACAACGATATCGCTCATTACAACGTAATCATTCCTATGTGGTCAAGAAGGGAAGATTCGAAATCAGTATCGAAACTTCCGATTCTACTTGTACTACTAGTCCAAGGAATTCACTCTCTCTAGGTAAGCGCTGACTTTGGTTGCTCATATTGGAACTCATCCTATCTACACCTCCTTTAGTATGATAATAGCATTCGTTAGTATATATAGATATATATTCCTTTTTTCTATATCTCTGATTAATATTAATAAAGAAAATTGGTTTAATGAAGCACATATGTTTATAATTAGTTGATTTGTATGTTACTGTCATATCATTACTTTACCTTCCCCCCACTCATCAAATTACTATCAAGGAGTTGGTTTCATGCCAACTCCTTAATATTCAAATCCCGCCATCACCTGATTAGTGGAGGAGCTTATGAATTCCATTTCCACTTTTTTTTTTTTTTTTTTTTTTTTTTTTTGTCTTTTATATCTCTTCCACTCTTCTTACATTTACCCATTCCTCTCTTTTTTTACTTTTTATTTTTACAACACTTGTATATTCTTAAACCCCCCCATTACATTCCTTTTATATTCCCCTTCCTCTCTTTATATATATATACCATGACTTTTAGTGAAAAACACGACATGCCCACCTCTCAACAATACAATCACTCTACTTCTTCACTGCAACCAGCAACAACGATAATTGATATGAATCGTTTCCCTCATCGTGATCCTGACAATCCATTTGCATTCACTATACAACAACTCGAGTCCTTGGTCGAACGAAAAGACCTTGTCTTCTTACAACAATTACAAGGAGTAGAAGGTCTGGCTCACGGTCTCCACACTAATCTAACTCGTGGCCTTGCAGATCAGGTTTCGGTGCACTCTGAACTGTCAACCAGTGATGACTCCTTTTATCAGCAACAACAAGAAAAACAACCTCAACCGACTTTGGCGAAACGGCAACAAGTATTTGGGACCAACACATTACCCATTCTCGACAGTAATTCCTTGTTACAACTCATGTGGATTGCTTTACAAGACAAGACATTGGTAATACCAGAGAAGAAGAAAAAACACAAATAAGGACTAACTTTTTTTTTTTTTTTTTTTTTTTTTTTTTTTTTTGATCTAGGTACTGTTGACGATCTCTGCTGTAGTCTCACTCACGGTTGGCATTTACGAAGATATGACGACAATCGAATTGGACAAGAATGGAAACCCGATGCCTGGAGTCAAATGGGTCGAAGGGGTGGCTATCATTGTGGCTGTCTTTTTAGTGGTGGTGGTTGGAAGTGTCAATGACTATCAAAAAGAAAAACAGTTTCGAAAACTGAATGCAAAAAAGGATGATAGATATGTCAACGTAAGTATATATAAATAAACTAGTAAAAGACTATAATGCTAATAACTCACCCATTACCCTCCTTGATTTTTAGGCTATTCGTGCTGGTCAAACATGTATTATCTCTATCAATGACATTCAAGTAGGTGATGTGCTCTCTTTGGAACCTGGGGATATCATTGCTGCTGATGGGATATTCATTCAAGGCCATAATGTAAAATGTGATGAATCATCGGCCACGGGTGAATCAGATGCGGTGCGCAAAGCTTACTGGCAAGACTGTGTAAAACTCAACACTCCCGACAACGATTCTCCTTTGGTTCCTATTGACGACGATTGCGCCAAATCATTATCCACCACTCACTCTTTTACTTCCTCTCAAGAACCAAGACATCATCAACTTCCTGATCCGTTTTTAATCTCAGGAAGTAAAGTCCTCGAAGGTATTTGTACTTATCTCGTCACGGCGGTTGGTTGTCACTCATCTCATGGTCGAACCTTGATGTCTCTTCGTATCAAATCACAGGTTACCCCTCTTCAAGAAAAACTGAACACTTTGGCTGAAGATATTGCTAAACTTGGTATCGCTGCTGCTGGGTTTTTGTTTATGGTCTTGTCGATTCGTGCTGTGATTGCGTATTTGAATGCGGGTGCGTCTACTAATAGTCCCACCGAAATTGTGTCTCAACTCACTCATATTCTTATTACTACCATCACTGTGGTTGTGGTTGCTGTCCCTGAAGGTCTTCCTTTGGCGGTTACTTTAGGTAAGGATCAATCATATCAAATGATCACTAAACCTCCATATACTCACTCCTTTTTTTTCTTCTTCTTCTTCTTCTTCTGCTTATTCCTTGGTATTATAGCTTTGGCTTATGCGACTCAACGAATGCTCAAGGAGAACAATCTAGTGCGTATTCTTGCTGCTTGTGAAACAATGGGAAATGCTACCAATATATGTTCTGACAAAACTGGCACTCTGACTCAAAACAAGATGACGGTGGTGGCAGGTATGTTCGGATCCTCCTTCAGGTTTCGACACAATCCTCCTGTATTCCGTACGGATCTGATTAGTTTGGACAACATTCGCCGCCGCATGCCACTCTCGGTACGATGTTTTATAAACCAGGCTGTGGCAGTAAACTCGACATCTTTTCGATTGGCCAATAACAACCCCAAGGAGGATCGACACCACAATGCTACTACTATTGCTACTACCACTTTGGTGGGGAACAAGACTGAAACGGCCATACTCAACTTCTCACGCGACTACTTGGATTCCGAACCTTTTGAATGTCTTCGGGCATGTTGGCCGGTGGAACAAGTGTTTCCTTTTGATTCTAGTGTCAAGGCAATGGGAACGGTGATCCGGGTGACGATCAAGGATGGCGGTCAAGGAACTGAACGAACGGTATATCGACTACACATCAAGGGTGCTCCTGAAATCTTACTTAATAGATGCTCTCATCTGATCTCCGTGCATGACCATTCTTACGGTGATATCGTCAACTTGGAAAAAGAATCAACTAGTCGTTACGATATCAAGACTCGCCCAATGTCGGATCACACCAGTATGCGAATGAGGAAAATCATTCAGTGCTACGGAAACAGCTGCTTACGAACGATCGCCATGTGTTATCGTGATTTTGATGACTGGCCATCCCATTGGACATTACAAGATGCTTTAGATCTAGGTGGATTGACGATGCTCGGTGTAGTTGGTATTGAAGATCCTTTGCGTCCTGGTGCCAAACAAGCGGTGATGAACTGTCAGAAAGCTGGTGTATGTGTGCGGATGGTGACAGGTGATAACATGTTGACGGCAAAAAGCATCGCTAGGAAATGTGGTATCTACCGATATGGTGATCTCGCTATGGATGGTGCTACTTTTAGAAAACTGTCTCCTGAGCTTCGAAACAATCTCCTCCCTCACTTGCGTGTATTGGCAAGATCAAACCCCGCGGACAAGAAACTGTTGGTGCAATCTCTCAAGGCTCAAGGAGATATCGTAGCGGTCACTGGTGATGGGACGAATGATGGACCGGCTCTCAAAGCGGCGGATGTGGGATTCAGTATGCAATCAGGTACCGAGGTGGCAAACGAAGCTTCCAGTATCATCCTAATGGACGACAACTTTTCGAGTATTGTCCATGCTATCTTGTGGGGTCGGTGTGTTAATGACTCGGTACGTAAATTCCTCCAATTCCAACTCACGGTGAACATCACGGCGGTACTTTTGACTGTGGTATCGGCTCTGACCAGTAACGAACAACAATCAATCTTGACTGCTGTCCAATTGTTGTGGGTGAATTTGATCATGGATACTTTTGCTGCTCTTGCTTTGGCTACTGATTCTCCGACACCAAAGCTTTTACATCGCATGCCCGAACCTCGATCAGCGCCTTTGATCAATCCTTGCATGTGGAAAATGATTATTGGTCAGACTATCTATCAAATCGCCATCATGTCTTCCTTATTATACACTAATGTTTTACAAATACAAGATCCTTCCCTTCTACAAACAATGGTGTTTACCACTTTTGTCTTTTGTCAAATCTTCAATGAAGTCAAGTAAGGATCCAGAAAAAAAGGAGTATTAATGAAACGGGGTAAGGAGGTTATTATTGCTCATTTGTACTAAACTATTGATTTTTATTTTCTTTAATCCATAGCTGTCGATGTATAGACAATGAAATCAACATCTTTAAAGGAATATCAAACAACAGATTTTTTATGGCAATCTTTGGTATTTGCATAGTTGGACAAGTGCTCATTGTCGAATTTGGTGGGGCGGCATTTCAAACAACTGGACTGGATCGAACCCAATGGACTATTTGTGTTTTACTTGGCTTTTTGTCTATACCAGTGGGCGTATTGATTCGACTGATACCAGATACACTTGTATCATTATCATCGTCAAGTGGAAAAATTTACTACAATGGTACTCATACCTCTTCTACTTTATCTCCTACTGTGACAACATCTTTACGCGCGTCCTTATCGTCAACAGCTTACGACTTGCTAGATGATGGTGATTCTGGTGATTCTATTGGCTCATTATATGGCTGAAACTCTTTTTTCGAATCTCCATATGCTGTGACAGTACTTTTTTTATCCAATAAAAACCCAAAAATTTATATCGCCGTCTTGTTTTATTTCTTTCCCTTTTTTTTCTTTTTTCCTTTTTTTTTTTTTTCTCCTTCCAATACCCACAACAAACATCATGTCTCAAAACTTGACCCAATTGGTTATGCGTCCTGGTCCTGGTAAGGCAGGCAAACCTGTCCGTGTCAGAAGTAACTTCTTTGAAGTGACTTCTCTTCCTTCTCAAAACGTCCAACATCTCAACGTCCAAATCATGCCTGATGGTGCTCCTCCTGCTGTCCTCCGTAAGGTTTGGCAAAGCTTTGAAGATTCTCCTAAAGGTCAAACCTTCCTTAATGGTACCAAGGCCATCTTTGATGGTCGTGCCAACATTTTCTCTCCCAAGCCTTTGAAGTGTGGTGATGACAATGGTGGTATCTCCTTTGAAGTAAGTAAAAAAATAATTCTCACACGATAAACATACCAACATTTAATAATAACAAATGCCCCTAACCCCCCTGTACTGTATCATGTGCCTTTGGTAATGTTTTAATGTCGTCTTCTTTTTTCACATCGTTTAGGTCGATTTGCAAGAAGGCAAGCGCTCCGGTGGTATCTTCAAGCTTAACATCAAGCCCGTGGGTGTCGTTAACATGACTGAACTCCAACACTTCTTGGATGGTAAATCCAGTATCACCAACAACTGTTTGACAGGTAAAGAAAAAAAAAAAAAAAAGTCCTAACTTCCCTGTCCATTGTAAAAAATTTATTGCTAATTTTTTTTTTCAACTTTGTGCAACAGCTATCATGGTCCTTGACGTGTTGATTCGTCACGTCCCCAGCATGCAATACTCTACTGTGGGTCGCTCCTTTTTCACTCCTCAAGACAAGCGCCCTTTGCCCAATGGTGCTGAAGTCTGGCA
Organism: Chlamydoabsidia padenii; assembly: GCA_025330725.1. Taxonomy (NCBI): domain Eukaryota; kingdom Fungi; phylum Mucoromycota; class Mucoromycetes; order Mucorales; family Cunninghamellaceae; genus Chlamydoabsidia; species Chlamydoabsidia padenii. Next base: position 1,041,643 of record JAIWND010000008.1, on the reverse strand, counting down.
AGGTTTCTACCAATCTGCTCGTCCTACTCAAGGTAAGTGCATCGTAAAAAAAAAAAAAAAAAAAAAAAAAAAAATTCCACCAATAATCATCAACTAAACTAACCATGTATTATTGTTTTGTTCATCCCTTTATAGGCAAGATGATGATTAACATCGATGTCAGTGCCACTGCTTTCTATGAATCTGGTCCTCTTCCTGATATTGTCGCCAAGATTCTTAACCGTCGCTCTGTGGATGATCTCCGTCGTGGTATCCCTGACCGTGAACGTCAAAAGTTGGAAAAGGTCCTCAAGAGCCTCAAGATCGTCGTTGTCCATCGTGGTGCTGAAAAGCGATTCAAGTACAAGATCACCAAGCTCACTCCTAGCTCTGCTGAAAACACCCTCTTCAAGGATGAATCTGGTAATGAAATGTCGGTGGCTGCTTACTTCCAAAAGACCTACAACAAACGCCTTGCTGCTCCTTACTTGCCTTGTGTGGTTGTCAAGAAAGACATCTTCTTGCCCATGGAAGTGTGTGAAGTCGTCCCTGGTCAACGCCACATGAAGAAGTTGAACGAAAAGCAAACTGCCGAAATGATCAAGTTTACCTGCCAAAAGCCTAATGTCCGTGCCAACAAGATCAACCAAGGTGTCAGTCTTCTCAAGTACAAGGATAACCCATACATCCAACAATTTGGCGTCACTGTCAAACCCGAAATGGCCGTCATCAACGCTCGTGTCCTCTCAACTCCCAAGATCTCATACAATGCCTCTTCTCAAGAAGCTACCTTTGCTCCTATGGGTGGTGCTTGGAATCTTCGTGGCAAGAAAGTCGCAAAGGGTGCTAACCTTGGCTCTTGGTCCGTGGTCAACTTTGCTGGCAACCTTCATGATGGTATGATTCAACGTTTCATTCGTGAATTATGTCAAACATTCATTGATACTGGTTTGGTAAGTTTTAAAAAGAATAATGATATAAATGAAACGATACTCATTTTTTTTTTATTGGTTTAATTAGAATGTCATCAACCGTCAACCTCCTATTACCAATGCTGACCCTCAAGGTAACATTGAACGTACTCTCAAGGAAGCTTGGCTCAAGGCTGGTAATGCTGCCAAGGCTCAACCTCAATTGGTCTTCTGTATCTTGCCTAACACTGGTGTGCCTCTCTATGCTGAAATCAAGCGTGTCTCTGATACTGGTAAGGAAAATAAAAAAATTCCCTCATCGCCTTTGAGGAATTCTAAATCAAACTAATAATCTTTTTTCTTCTTCTTTGAATCTATAGTCATTGGTGTACCTACTCAATGTGTCCAAAGCAAGCATATCGCTGATGCCAAGAAGCAATACTGTGCCAACGTGTGTCTTAAGGTCAACATGAAGCTCGGTGGTGTCAACTTGTACATGGATGCTCCTCAAATTCCATTTATCTCTCAAAAGCCCACCATTGTCTTTGGTGCTGATGTTACTCACCCTGCTCCTGGTGACATGAACCGCCCATCCGTCGCTGCTCTTACTGCCAGTATGGATTCGTTTGCTTCTCGTTATGCCTCTGCTGTACGTGTCCAAGCTAACCGTACTGAAATTATTGCTGATCTTGCTAACATGGTCAAGGAAATGCTCAAGACATTCTATCAAAGCTGTGGTCTCAAGCCTGCACAAATCCTCTTCTATCGTGATGGTGTGTCTGAAGGTCAATTCGAACAAGTACTCAAGAACGAAGTGGCTGCCATCCGTGCTGCTTGTGCCTCATTGGATAAAAACTATCAACCTCCTGTTACCTTTGTTGTGGTTCAAAAGCGTCATCATGCTCGTTTCTTCCCTCTCGAAGCCCGTGATGCTGACCGTACTGGTAACTGTCAACCTGGTACTGTGGTTGATACTCAAATCGTCCATCCCTTCGAATTCGACTTTTGTAAGTGGCTGAAAACTGGATACGCATAATAGTTTGATTCTTGAACACTCACTTTTTTTTTGGTTAGATCTTCAATCCCATGCTGGTCTTCAAGGTACTTCTCGCCCTACTCACTACCATGTCTTGTATGATGACAACAAGTTCACTCCCGATGCTTTACAAGAACTTACCTACCGTCTTTGCTACATCTATGGTCGTGCTACTCGTGCTGTCTCCATCTGTCCTCCTGCTTACTATGCTGATTTGGTTGCTGCTCGTGCCCGATTCCACCGCAAGGGTGAAAACTGGGAAGATACTGATGCTACCTCCGAATCCATGGACAGTGATGCTCAAATGGCAAGCTTTGCTGTTGTCAAGCCCGATTTACAAAAGGTCATGTACTTCATGTAAACACCTCTCTTCCCCCAATATTCTCAATTTAGTGGATACTTTACGTGTTATATATTACCCCCTATTATGAATTCACAATAAAACATCTCTAATAGAGATCTTTGTCTTTTATTATGTATCCCAATAGTCGGGGGTTGAAATGCATGAATCAACTTTTGATGCTACAAAAAAACAACCGCAATAGAATGGTGATAATATGATATAGTTTTATTATACAATGATGATGATGATAATGTGTATGGGGATCTATTCTATGTGGAGGGCAACTAAACTAGGGGAGAGGGGTAATTTATTTCTTCTTCTTGTTAACGAATCGTTTATAAGTTTTTTTGCCAGATAACAGATCTACGTAGTCGGGTTTTGCAGGTTCGGCCTTGGTGGGTTTCTTTGGGGTATCGTCAATGTCCATTCGCATAGATATAGCTGCTGCTGCTTGGTTGACGATGGATTTCTTTTCAGTGGCGGCCTTCTTGTTGATAGTGGTTGATTCGGATTTGGGCACTTGCGCAAGGCTTTCCTTTTCCTTTTTTGTTGGTCGTTTATAGAATTTCGCACTTTTACCCATGGTAGATAGATTGTTAATAGAGATGGAGAGAAAAAAAAAAAAAAAAAAGGTGGACTCAAAAGACCTCTAAGCCTCAGTGGCGGGGTTTAATGTTCCTAGCCTACATTCATGCGGCGAGGAACGAGGTTTGAAAATCAAACTAGGGTCATGGTGCTTATGTAAGTGAAGGAAGAGAGTACACTTTCGTTATGGTCCTATGTATATGAAATTAATTTTCAATCCTACTTGAGAAACCAGACCTAATGCTTTGGTTTACAATTTCGGACATGAAATGAGAGTAGACAGGATTGCGACTTGGTCATCGAATGATTCAAGAATTAAGGGGAATAAAAAAAGAAGTCCATTATTTGTATATAAAGTGTTTTTTTTTTATTAAAGAAGAGAATGAGGGGGGGGGGGTACCACATAGTGTGATCTAATCTAATTTACAGTCGTTGTTTAACCCAGCCTTCCAAACCATTGTCGAGCCAGATTTCTTGTACACTTTTACCCAGAGCGCCCACCTTGTAGAGTTTTTGAGTTCCGTCATCCTTGGTCACTTTCACTTTACCATCAGCTACATGAATATCCACTTGCCAGCCAGTGCGTTTGGTGAGAGCTTCAGTACCCACCTGGGACTTGAGATCGTTGACCAGTTCAGGAGATTCAATCAAGAGAAGAGCATTGTTGATAGAGTTACGCTTGAAGATATCGGAATAAGAGCCGGCGATCATGATTGTGATGTCCCGAGATTTGATGGCTGTTGCTGCTTGTTCACGAGAAGATCCAGTGCCAAAGTTGAAACCACCCACCAAAACATCACCCTTCTGTACCACATTAACAAATTCAGGATCGTAGTTTTCCATCACAACCTTCTTCATGTCTTCCGTCGTCATATCGTCATTATAGGTGTATTTGCCGGGATAGATTCCGTCGGTGTTGAGATTGTCGGCCGGGCAAAAGAGAAGTTCACCACGGATCACTGAAGGGAAGTTGGGTAATACTTCGGCAGCACCAGTATCGTTCGTGTCGGCTGCAGAGGGTTTGTTGGTGTGTTCTTCAATGCTAAATTTGGGAGGTGTATCGGTTAAAACGTTTTTGCCGATCGAGCTAGGAGATGCGATCTTTCCGGCCACAGCAGAAGCGGCCACCACAGCTATAAGGTATCATGTCAGTATGACTTTTACTTATTTACGATGCATCGTCCCCCCTTTTTTTCTTCTTCCTCTTTTCTAGATTACCTGGTGAAGCAAGATAAGCTAATGCAGAAGGAGATCCCATACGTCCCTTGAAGTTTCGGTTTGTGGCAGAGATGCCAATTTCCCCATCCTTCAATAAACCAGTACCGAGTCCTTTGTAGGAGTAAAAAAAAAAAAGTATCAGTACCCACACGATCATTAATAAATATGCATCATCTTACCAACACAAGGACCACAACCAGCAGGTAAAACCTTGGCACCAGCTTGAATCAAGACATCCCAATCACCAGATTCCATAACTTCCTTTTGCACTTCAGAGCTAGCAGCAGCCACATAGAATTCCACACCGTCCTTGACATGTTTCCCCTTCATAACTGCAGCGGCTTGTTTGAGATCGCCTGCCCGAGAGTTGACGCATGAGACCAAATAAGCCTTGTTGATCTTGATATCTTGTTTTTCCAGATCAGACAAGGGAGTAGCCACCTTGACCGAGTTTGGACCAGACACATGGGGAGATAAAGTAGACAGATCCAAGGTTAGGGTTTTGGCATAAGTAGCATCAGGAGAGGCACGTAGAGGATTGTCCAAAAGTGCTTGGATGGTATCCTTGTTAATACGAGGATGGACAAAAGGTTGACCGGGTTTAGGAGTTTCCAAGTTTTTGTTTTCAAATTGAGTGAGTTCTAATCTAGCCATACGCTTGCGCAAATAATCAATGGTCAGAGAATCCACAGGGAAGACACCAGCCAGAGCACCCCATTCAGTGGTCATGTTGGAAATGGCCAGACGATCTTCTACAGAGAGAGCAGCTTCTTGATCCAAATGGAATTCGATAGCCGTATTGAGTACTTGATCCTTGTTGAAGAGACCACACAAAGTCACGATTACATCCTTGCCAGTGACACCAGCTGGAAGGCTTCCTTCAAGTTGGACCTTGACCACGGGAGGAATTTGCCACCAGGTTTGTCCAGTCGCCCAGATAGCCGCCGCGTCAGTTCGGACAATAGGTGTACCAAGCGCACCAATACCACCATACATGTTGGAATGAGAATCAGACGCCACCGTCAATGTGTTGGGGAACGCATAGCCTTCTTCAATCATTACTTGATGTCCAATACCACGTCCAGCAGGGTAAAAGTCCACACCGTGTTCTTGAGCAAACTTTTCGATATTGGCGTATTTGGCAAGATTTTTTTCTGACTTGTTCTGCACATCGTGATCCAAAGCATAGACAGGTTGACGAGGATTGAATATTTTGGTGGCACCAATGGACTTGAATCTATCATAAAGAAAAAATAAAAAAAAAATAAAAAAGAAGGGTTAGCATTATATGGGGTGTATTCAGGTATTCTACTTACTTGGGAATGACAGCACCAGTATTATCGTGGGTCAAGATATGATGAGGTCGAATAGACACGTAGTCACCACTTTTCACCTGTGTTCCAGCAGGTAAATCCAAAGCATACTTTTGTACAATCTTTTCAATCAAATTTTGAGTATCCTTTGCTTCATTAACGTAAGACCGGCGAAGAGGTACGAATCGCAAAGTGGTGGTGGAGTGAGTACCAGACCGGAAGATACTGGTCTTGAGCATGGTGGAGAGCATTATACAATATAAGAAGAATGAAAAGAGAGGGGAGGAAGTGAAAGAGAAAGGAGGAAAAAAAAAAAAGTGGAGAGCGGGGCTATTTCAGTGATGAAAGGAAAGATTATCAAAAATCGATTGATGCAGGTCATTTCCATTTTAGGCCGCCATCAGTCATCCAGCCATCAGTCGGGATTTGTAAAATCTAAAAAAGTGTCGAGCCACATTCGCCCTCTTCTTTTCCATTTTTAATTGCAAAATATCGATACTACCAATTATACCCTCATGGCAACACGTCGAGCTCAAAACATATCGGCAGCGAAACTAAAACGAATTCTGGAATACAATGAATGTTTACGGGAACAACTTGCCGTGTCAAGGATCACTGTCTCTGAAGCTTCTACTGGGTAAGTAGTTTCTTTGACTGACGAATTGACTTTGAACATCGTATACTAAATCATATTGATTTATATAGATTAATAGAATTCTGCAAAACAACCAAGGATCCCTTGTTACCCTCTGTATGGGGACCCACTGACAAAAAAGACGATCCCTTTGCACCTCCAAACAATGGCGGCTGTTGTGCTATCATGTAGATATATTTACCCCCATACCTTAATCTATATAGTCTTTAACATCCATTATTTACTTTGTTTATCTACTTAATTACATACCTCATTACCCTTAGTAATAGTTTATTTTGGTTATTTCTTGTAGTTGATCTCACATATTTGTTGTTGGCTCTTGAACGATCATCGTCTTTTGTGCAATCATAATACTAATACAAATTAATAAAAACGGCACTAAACGTGCTTCTCATATCGGTCATTGAAAACCAAACTTTAGTGCTAACCTTTATCCATGTCCCCTCTGATATGTTGGTTGATGGTCTCTTTACCTTTGACCTTTACTCGTTTGTAATCTACATGAATTAGTATGTATATAATCTATTTTTAAAAAAGGGTCACCGTCCGGGGTTTTAATTTGCCAAGTCAAATTACCCCTGAATTTCAAAATTGAAGCCGATTCATGCTTATATAATGATCGGAAGGGATTCGGTTCTATCTAATACGAATTTTTCTCTTCGGTACATATTGATATATGCGTACTAAATGAGCCGCTCAGGAAGGAAAAAAGAGATAGCTTTATGCAATCTAATTCAAAAGCCGGAACGGGGACCGTCTGTTGTTGTTTCCTTCAAAGAATCTTCCCCAATGCCATCATTGATTTTGTGATTATATAAAGAAGACAACAGACTTGCTTTTTTCCTATCTTATCATCACAAAAAAAAAAAGAATGCAGCTTTTCTCTAGCCTCTTACTGGTGGTAAGTTGTGCCTTGATTGCACAACAAGCTACCGCGGTATACCTTACAAACTGGTGGATAAAACCTTCCGCCTTTGGTAACATCCGGGAAATGATTTCCTCTGTCCGTGTGCCCAAGGGATCCGATCCAACCCATACTTACTGGTGTGCAGCTGGCTTTTTTGGTGGTTATCTGGGGATGCAGCATAATTATGGAACTGAACGCCGCTTTTTATTCTCCGTGTGGGATGATGGAGCGGGAGGCAAAGTTGATGCTCTTCAGATTCATCCTAAAGGGCATAATGAACCATTTGGAGGGGAAGGAACAGGGATGCATGTTTACATTAACTACGATTGGAGAGCTGAAGAAACCATTTTCTTCCGTTTGACAGCGCAAGTGAACCAAACCGGCAATTATAGCGACTATACTGGCTATTATCGTGCTGGTGACTCGGGCCGCTGGACCTTGTTAGGAAAGTATCGGGCACATAATGTGGTCAGTTGGCTCACAGGCACCTACAGTTTCTTGGAAAACTATCCTGGAACAAACAAGGATGTCATTCGTGAAGGTTTTTATGGAAACCAGACACTTATCAACATCAATGGTAAGAAAGCCAGAGCTGATATGGCGTATCAACCATCAAGCTTCGTTGCTGGTGATGTTTGGGAACAACGTGATGTGGGTGATGAATCCTATGTTCGTATGGATGGTCCAAAGAAAAAAGGTCTGTACCCAGCTACAGGTCATTCATAGTCGCTTTCTTTTCATCTTATTTGGCTTTCTTTTCAATAAAAATGACAGGCGACCTGTCAAATTTGTTTAAACTCCCGACATTTTGAAATGTTTGCATAATGTGTGTTACACGATAAATATATCGGCGCTTAAAATGCAGGTCATTTTAGCTCACCTGCGTGGAAACACATCAGGATCATCATCAGTTGTGTATTTCATTGTTTTGTGGCTTTCGTGGAATGAATGATAAAGAAGTCGGATATTATTATTATGCTCTCTCCTTTTTCTTTTTCCCCACTCATTCAAATCAAATTTCCTTTGTCAATATAAGAAATAGTGTCAGGTGATTTCCGGCACTCACTCCCTTTTTTCCAACTCCTCTTTGTGCGCTTTTTTTTTTTTTTTTTTTTTTCCGGAAAGCAATTTTTTTCTTTTTATCTCTCTCTTTCTTCTTTATAATTGATTCACCCTCTCATTTACTTTTATACATTGACCCTTTTATTTACTCTCATTTACACTCACATTCTTTTAACTGAATCCTTATGACACTTATCTTGACAACAACTTGTCATTATGCATTACTGGTGGCTATTGAAGAAGGTGAAGTAAAATAAAAAAGATACATTGATTAACTATTCATATTCTATTAACACTTCCTAGTCCACTCTTTTATTTGAATACTCAAATCATAAATAGGTGCAGGATTCCCTTCTCTATGTGATGGTGACATCTTTGTTCAAAGTCGGCTCTCTTTACATTTACCAGATACAGTAGGCGACCTCATCCCACCTTCCACAATCATCTCGGCAAAACCCACCAAGCTTGTACCCAATCCTCAGTGGCGAACGACATTGGTGTACTTTTTATCAGCAAAACTTCTCAAACGATTAAGACGACAGCACGCTCAGGTGACTTTGCAAATCAAGACCATGGCTGCTGAGCAAGGCAATATGCTGGAACTCGGAACGGCGACATTAAAGGTGGACCAGGCCAAGGTGATTAAAATGGTTAGGGGCCAACAACCACTCAACATTCTCAAAAACTATGTGGTCGACAAGGGCGAATGGAAACCGATACGAAAGGATGGAGCAGAATCAACAGTAGCAATAACAACAACAACTAAATGTACAACACAAATCAAAGCGGGGCTATTCGTGGTCGACATGCCTCCTCCCGTTGGTGAACGACAAAGAGAAGTAGCAACACCTCTCTCACGATATCCACTGAAATCCAACAAAAGGAGCAGCAGCAGCAGCAGTAGTAGTAGTAGTAACAACGGCAGGAAATTGGATGATGATCTAGGGTTGGAAATCTATTCTGTAGACACCAGTGATTGTCTGACAGCAACAAATTCATCATCAAGAGATACAGACGACGATCGTGATAATGAGAATATGACGGACCAATGGCGAACGACAGCATCCAATTCACCCATAGCACTCGATCATTTTACCATTACTACCACAAACAAGAGCAATTACAATTACAAAACGAAGATTCCCAGCAACCAATCATCACCAACCTTACCTTCACCTTCACCATCACCAGCACCATCTATATCGCCACCTTCCTCTGTTATGGGTTGTCTTCGGGTAACTCAATGTAATGCTGGGCAGCTTCCTTATCTCCAGATCGGTAACGGGCAACAACGGTATACCTTTATTTTTAGAATTGTAGAAGCGACAGCGGTAACATCATTACTTTTATCATCGAAGGATCAGCAACATTTGGTGGGCGACAATACGACAGAAAGTTTATTACAATATACCTTCTCAGATTGGCAAGTCAGGCACGGTGTGATATCAAAGGGTAACACTTGGATTGTCATTGACTCTCCCATGCGTCTCTTTTTACAAGGTCATCTGCATGATTTACAACACTGGTTATATCAACAAGGTCAAATCGAAGTGTGCTTGGTGTTGGTGGACAAGGCTGCGAAATGTGACCATACTATTGGCAAAGCGATGGTGCGACTGAAAGGATGGTGCCCTCTGACAATGGAACAAGCGTCCTTCCCTATCCATGACAGGTCCAATCGATTACATTTGGATCAGCCCTTCCAATTTGCCAAAGTGGTTGTCCAATTAGGTCTTATCTCTGGTTGGCGCGATGAAGAAGGTGGCGGCGATCTACCAAAGGATGATCTAATGCAATCACTTTCTATTGATACAGATAATCCATTCATACGACAACAACAAAGGCGTCAACACCAACAACGACAAAAAGAATCACCATTTTTACATCCAAATTTAATAAAGTAATCATTTTGTCTCTCTGTCTTTTTTTAATGTGGGGGTATGCGGGCTTTTAATTACATGTTTTTCAAACAGGACTTTTGGACGGAAGTGGAAAATATTTTCTTCATCTCTTTCCTCTTTTTTTTTTTTTTTTTTTTTTTTGTTCCACACAACCCTTTAAACGTTACACCTTTTTTTAATACTTCTGCTTCACGGTATTGCTTGTCATGGCACAGGCAAACTACAGCAATAGCAGCAGTAGGGCGAATAGTCCTCCTCATACCCCTAAACGATCTAGGTCAAACAGCATTAGGAAAGGCATATTGGACTCTCCCAAATTACAACAACAGCCCAAGCAACCACAGCTACTTAGAAGGAATACAACCAGTGACAGCCTCTTATCTCGTCTGCCTAGCTTACATTCTCACCATGAAGATTTGTCTACTCGAACGCAAAGCCAACTCAACGATGCCCAACTATCAAATAAACCAGAAGACTATAAACTGAAGGATCCTATTGGTAAGATCAATGAATAACAACTAATAGATAGAAAACTTACTAACTATGTTTTATAGGTTATGGGTCTTCGGCTGTTGTATATGGGGCTCACTATAAACCGACCAATAGGAAAGTGGCTATAAAAGTCATCGATCTTGATATGTTTGAAAGAAACCAAATTGATGAACTCAGGGTAAGTTGTAGGGTTGGGGATTATAATATGCATATACTAATCATCTGACATTTGACTATTCTGCTTCGGCTTTCTAGCGTGAAACTGCATTAATGGCTCTATCAAAACACCCTAATGTACTACATGTCTATGGCTCCTTTGTGTCGGGCTCAAAACTTTATATCGTCACACCTTACCTCTCAGCGGGCTCTTGCTTGGACATTATGAAATCATCCTTCTCTAATGGTTTTGACGAAATTACTATTGCTACTATATTGAAACAAGCTTTGGAAGGGTTGATCTATCTGCACAAGAATGGGCATATTCATCGGGATGTCAAGGCTGGAAATTTGCTTATGGATGAACATGGGTTAGTACAATTGGGTGACTTTGGTGTATCAAGCTCTTTAACTGAAAACAATGAAGTCAGGAAAACTTTTGTTGGTACTGTAAGTATACAAATATATGAACGATTACCCCATCTAACCTTTACTTTAAATAACTAGCCTTGTTGGATGGCACCTGAAGTGATGGAACAAGCTGGATATGACTTCAAGGCGGATATATGGAGCTTTGGGATAACTGCCATAGAACTTGCCACTGGACATGCTCCTTTTTCCAAGTATGCGCCAATGAAGGTACTGATGATGACTCTCTCTCAAGATCCTCCAACACTACCTCGTGAAACTACCAAACACAAATTCTCCAAACTGATCAAGGAAATGGTTGACACCTGTCTACAAAAGGACCCCAAGAAAAGGTAAGGATTGGAAAAGAACAAATGTGACAAGAATGAAAAAGGGATGATGCTTTTTTATTATTACTAATGCTCACATATTTCTTTACGTAACTTACTTAGGCCTTCTGCTGAAAAACTGTTACAACATCCATTCTTTAGGCAAGCCAAGAAAAAGGATTATCTGGTGAAAACTATCTTAACTCGGGTGCCCGCTTTGGAAAGAAGGCCTCACAAGAAGATTCCTCAAAAACATATCACCTGCGAATCAACAGATCAGTGGGACTTTGATGATACCCTCTCAGACGGTGGCAACGACGACGATGACGATGACAAGGCTCCCCAAAAAGGTGAACCTTTGGCCAACACACCCACGACACCTGTCAGCAAAAGGCACATCTCATTTGGAAACGTTGTAATCAAGTCTCTTCCTGAACCTGGCCTCAAATCACCATTTCTAGAATCATCCGACTCACCAGCTACTTTATCACCAATCAGTCGATCAGCATCGCCGGAACTTGTTCCGCCCACACCACAGCGGAAATCCAGATTTGTTGTCAGTGAAAATTTACCCGACCAACTCAACACAACTCAATCTCAACGATCAGTCTCCTCCGTCAACGAACTATCAGCTCCTCAACTCTCGGCTGCTTTATTTGCTGTATCTGAAAAAGATGGTATTGGTTTGGGCATCTCTGGCGCTAGTACTGTGACACCTACTCTGCCGGTCTCTTCTTCTTCATCCTCAACATCCTCTTTGTCTTGCCAGGAAATAAAGAAGGGTCGATTCAGCGTCAATCAAACACCACAACGGTCTTACTCGGTAGCGACGCTTTCACCAGAACATGCCACAGATTACTCGACAGCAGGGACATTACCAACAGACGAGGTGGCAGCAACAGCGGCTATCGTGGCAATGGCAACAGCAATAGCACCAGTACCAGTAACTACCTTTCCTCCATTCAACGATCATGACCTGAAATCTACACCGATTTCTAGGGTCGGCAGCAATGACAGTGTACGGAAATCCCGCTTTGCGATTCACCACTCACCCATGGATAAAACATCATTCGACAGTCTTCCTCTCTCACGAAACTCTTCTTCTGCAACATGCAAACCAAGTCGATTTTCAGTGGCAAAAGAAGACTCCGCGGCAAAGGAGGTTGGCGGGCAACAAGAACCAGGTCACCACAAGGATGGCACTCTTCCTCACGATACACCAAACTCGACAATTCACTCGGAGTGTCGCAAAAAGGGGCGCTTCCAACTCTCTGGCATTGGTGATATAAAGTTTGACAAGGAATATGGATACTTGGAATCTCCTCAATCAACTGTCTCATCCTACTCATCCTACTCGTCCTTCTCTCATGGGCAGTCTGCAAGATCATTCGACCCAACGGTGACACCAATGCTTTATTCAAATATGGAACAACTTCTTAAACAAATCGAGGTGCAAAAGACGATAGTGTGCGATATGTTGGCTGGAATGACACTCCCATCTGGTACTCAAGCTCCTACCTCTGTTCCTGTATCTTTAGCAAAGGCGTACCCAAATGAAAGCAAGTATCACGACAATGGCCGGTCTCGATCAGGATCTCTCAACTCTGGTATTGGTCAAACTATGGTAATTCTATTAAAGAAAAAAGTGGAAGGTGAAAGGGGATCATTCTGACTTACTTGTTTTATCTTATTTTGACACTTCAAATAGGATCATCTTCAACACTTGCTCCAAATCTCATTCAAGGAACGAGAACAGCTACAAAAGGAAAACGATGATCTGAAACGTGAACTCGAACGCCTACGACGATCAACGGTAACTGACGGATCCAGCCACCACGATGCAGGAAAACGGAATCCAACTTTAACAACAAATGAATCATCACCAGTGACCACCAAGGATCTTACCAAACTCAACTCTGAAATCTCCATTGCCGATCCACTGCCTCCATCATCGAACACTAAATTGGATTACTTTGTCCCTGCCAGGTCACATACGACCTCACCCACCACAACAACAACTCTAGAACACGATAAATTAAAATCACCAAACTCGACTATTCACTCCATGGAAGTTTACAAAGCCCAGCTCTCTCCAGCACCACCAAATGACAACAAAAACAACATCAGCAATGAATCGACTGACACCACTATACTGGAGTCTTCTCACGTTATCCCTAATATAGCTTTACCCACACCTTCGTCATCATACAACTGGACTCATGCCACTAAACCGAACAATGCGCCGGAAGCATTCTCAGATACAACCATCTCCTACTCTTGATCTACTTTTTTTTTAATGCAAAAGAAACCCCCTTCCATCTACTCACATAGCTTAGGTTATCTCACTCACACATACTCTCTTCCCCTATGTATATAGCATTCTCCCCTTTTACTTTTAAATAAATAAAGCTTCAACTGATATTGGTTTGATCCCCAATAATTGTTTTTAAATATATAGAAGCGGGTGATGGAATGTATGTCCGTACAAACAGGTAATCCTATAGACTACACAGTTATACCACCATATCCTTCCCTAATTAATCATTAGGGGCACGGAATTTCGGCGTTCGGCGTTTGAAAATGAAGTCTCCTTCCGTCTCGAAAAAATAAAATAATCTTCGTCGCAAAGGACAGATAAAAGTCATCGCAAGCTTAGACTGACTGACACAAGGGTCTTGGTGTTTGACTTTTGCGGTAACTTATGTTGGAAATATACCATAATATCCACATGGCCACTTTAATCATTAGCATCTGTTAACCATTGCGCGAGTAGTGCTCTTACCAAATCTTAGTGGAGAATCAAGAGGCGGGGTTTGCAAACGAAGCGTGGCTCCCTCTCCGTGCTTTTTTTTTGCTTTTCATACAAATACCAGATAAAATTCATCGTACACTTGAACTGAGCGACACAAGGGTCTTGGTGCTTGACTTTTGCGGTGAAGTATGTTGAAAATATACTATGGTATCCACATGGCCACTTTAATCATTAGCATCCGTTGACAATTGAGCGAGTAACCCTCTTCCAAAATTCCGTGCCTACCATTTCCCTGATTTTCATTCGCCCTGTCTCAATAATCGGGATTTGCAAATACATTTTTTGTGGACTTTAGGTGAGTGTCTGTGGATAGGGTTACTTTATCAGTCTAAAAGACTTGAAATAAGGTAAACCCGTCATACTCGATGACTTTGCACAAGAATGTTTTTCTTTCTATATCTGTATGTTTAACTATTACTTTTGTATGACATCAACGTTTATGAGATGGAGAAGAAGTAGTGTAAAATCCCAGACTGAAAGAAAGAGCAAGATTCCAGGCGAGAGTAAGCGGGTTTTGAATCAAGTTTTATCTTGTGTGTCAATTTCCATCCTGCAACTTTTTTTTTTTACAAAAGTCAGTTTAAAACGATCTTGAGGCTATACTGCTCCATACAGTAGACTTGGTACAATGGCCATTATGTAAAGTTTGTTGGGAATTGACCAAGGAATGCTCATGGTCACTTTTGTCATTAGCATCACTAGGTCATTAAGGTAGTAGGGCCTTCTTAAGATTCAAGGTGAAGGTGAGCGGGTTTTGAAATAAGTTTTATCTTGTGTGTCAAATTTCATTCTGCCACTTTTTTTATTTTTTTATTTTAGAAAAGTGAGGTTAAAACGATCTTGAGGCTATATTGTTCCATACAGTAGACTTGGTACAATGGTCATTATGTAAAGTTTGTTGGAAATAGGCTAAGGAATGCACACGGTCACTTTTATCATTAGCATCACTTGTTCATTAAGCTAGTGGAGCTCTCTTAAGATTCCAGGCGAGAGTAAGCGGGTTTTGAATCAAGTTTTATCTTGTGTCAATATTTCATTCTGCAACTTTTTTTTACCAAAGTCGGGTTAAAAATATCTTGAGGCTATACTGCTCCATACAGCGCAGTTGGTATATTGGCCATTATGTAAAGTTTGTTGGAAATAGACTAAGGAATGCATATGGTCACTTTTGTCATTAGCATCACTTGTTCATTAAGCCAGTAGAGCTCTCTTAAGAGTTAAAGTGAGGGTAAGCGGGTTACGAATAAGTTTTGTCTTGTGGGTCAATTTTGAATTTCTTTTGTTCCCTTACTTCATTCTCTCTCTCTATCTCTCTCTTTCTACAATTTAGACGATCCACAACTTTAATGGCGGTCATCAGTAGGCTCAAAGGTGTATGGTGGAGTCCTTTCTCTGTTATGGAAAAGAACATCATGGGACTGGACTCGGTAATGAAGACTTCATGGTGGACTATGTGATAACACTAATACACAAATGGATAGACTTTACTATAGTAATAATAAGCGGTTTTTTATTAGTATGGGTTTTTTTAATTATGAGTATATAGAACGTTTAACATCTCATTAATAAAGATAACCAACATGTATACATCAATACTATGCTTTAATCGTTTGGTAGTTTATTGTCTACATTGGACATTTTGGGGTCATGATAGTATCTACACCAGCATTAGAGTCTTACTTAGACAACCAAAGAAACAAAGACATACCCCCACAAAGCCATATTACCAAGATGAGACGCAAAAGAAAGGATAGAGATACCAGTGTTTCATTCACAAGTACAAGATTGGGGTTAAAACAAAGATAAAAAAGTAAAGAGGATCAAGTTTCAGGTTTTATTAAAATCAAACATTACTTTCTGTGGAAGGAGATCAACCAAATGGGTTCATGAATCAAAAAGAGAGGAAGGAAGAGAAGAAAGGATATTTAAAGATTCAGGGATTCCAACGTCGGGATTTGAAATGCAAATATATCCAGTCAACAAAGACATTGGACCCGACCTTTTTTCTCCAAGCTGGTCTGATTTTACACCCACCTCTTCCCCAGCCATTTACCCCGAGTTGGCCTGAAATCTACGGCCAACATTTTCCCCCATCGAAAGTCGGGCATTGGATTTCAAGGTCAGATTCTGCATGAATTTCTTAATTAGACGAACCCTCTTTCACAGTCAGGGCTAGTCTACATGACGAGCAATTCACGTTTGAAAAAAAAATCCAGAGTCTTTTCAACATAATACAGTCTCCTCTTAATCTACGGCCAACACTTACCCCCCCTGAGCTGGTGTAATCATTTATATCAAAGTGTTTTATTAATCAAACAATCATAACAAAAGTATCATCCGTTTTATTTAAAATGAGTTTTTGTGACCGAAAGTGCATTATCATTTATAAATAATCCATAACTAGGCGAGGATAATAGTGGGTTTCTAAAGTTTCGATTTCTTCCCGGGTCAATTTCACTTCCATACCACCCAACAAATCATCCAAATGCTTTTCTTTTTGAACACCCACAATAGGAGAGGTCATCACCGGTTTTGATAATAACCAAGCTATAGCGACCTAATTGGAAATTTAAAAAAAAAAAGTCAATACCGTAGACGCAAATAAGTCGTTGTTACCTGAGCAGGAGTTACACCACGTTTTTCGGCAATAGTAGCTACTTGATCTACAATAATATCATTATCGCTATCTTCCCTAGCCCTAAATAATTGCTTTGCTCTATGCGCTGCTGATTCCGAACGAGCGGTGACCGTATCCTTTTTACGGGCCAAGAACCCACCAGCCAAAGGAGCCCAAGGAATCAGGGCGATCCCAGAATCCAAACAGTAAGGAATCATTTCCCGTTCTTCTTCCCGATAAAGCAAGTTATACAGGTTTTGCATGGATACAAACTTGGTCCAACCATTCTTCTCGGCAATTTGATTAGCCTTTTGGAATTTCCAGGCAGGCAGCGAGGAGGCACCAATGTAACGTACTTTACCAGATTGTACAATATCATGAAGTGCACGCATGGTTTCTTCCAAAGGAACATAATCAACGAATCGATGAACTTGGTACTTTAAAAAAAAAGGGAAGAGGAAGAGAAAAAAAAAAAAAAAAAGAATAGCATGAATTTCCAAAGTTCAAATGTCGCTTTCATATCCCGACTTACCAAATCTATATAATCTAAACCGAGACGTTCCAAAGAGGCACCGACGGCATCAAACAAATGTTTACGGGAGGCACCAACTTCATTGATGTGGTTAGGATCATACCAAGGAGTTCTGTTCAAACCATGGGCAGGAGTAGGTTGGACGGCAAATCCTGCTTTGGTGGCGACAACTATTCGGCTCCGGGGCATGTTGAATTGTTTGATGGCCTTGCCCAATACACGTTCACTTTCTCCATTCGAGTATACATCAGCAGTATCAAAAAAGTTGATTCCCTTTTGGTATGCCTTGCCAATGAGCTCAATGGATTCCTTTTCGTTTAAGACCCAGTCCTGCCATTCGGAGCTACCGTAACCCATACAACCAAGGCAAAGTCGAGAGACCTGCCAAAAAAAAAGGGGGGGAGGGTTAATAGGGGTTTCATCGAGTATTATATAGCGAGCTTACCATCAAACCGGTGTTACCGAATCGTACGTATTGCATTTTCGAAGCGTCAGACATTTTTTCTTTTTTTATTATTATCGGTAGATAATAACCAAGGAGAGGAAAATTAAAGAAGAGAAAACGCGAAATTTTATAAACTCAAGTATTGTGGATGAATATAAACTTAATTGTAGTGGCGACGACGCTAAACAATCTAGGTCCTTAATATGGTAGGCGCTGACGCTGGCGCTATAAAATCAAAGCTGGTTTCAGTTTTAATATGGTAAACGCTGACGTTTTAGAGTTCAGTAGCTTCAGACCTTCTCTTTAATGATCCGGTTAGCTGTGTGAGGTTGCATGAATGGCGGGGTTTGAAATGAACTCTTGCTTTTGACGATCAATGATCGTAAGTCATTCTCTTGCTTCATGTTTGTGATGAATATGGAGTATAGATCCAAAAAGAAAGTATAGTATTCATGTATACGGAAATGCATGAATCAGATCATCAAGATTTTCCACCTTTGGCAGTATTATCTGAAACTTTCTTCTGCAACTCATAAACGCTGATGTCATACAAAAGTAATAGGGAAGCATGTATGTGTAAAAATAAAAACATTCTTGTGTAAAAGTCTTCTAGTATGATGGGTTTGCCTTTGTTCAAGTCTTTAGATTGATAAAGTAACCTTTTCCACCGACATTCACCCCAAAGTCCACAAAAAATGTATATTTCAAATTCCGATTATTGGGACTGGACACCTCAAAAAGTTTATTTTGGTCGGATCTCAATTTCTTTTCTCTCTTCCCTTTTTTCATTCACTCTCTCTTTTCCCTCCAATTTAGACGATCCACAACTTCGATGGCGGTCGTCAGTAGGCTCAAAGGTGTATGGTGGGATCCTTTTGCGTCTCGTCTTGAAAAGTGGCTGCGTGGGTTTGCGGTTGACTTGCCCGATGAAACAGATTGGAAACAATCCGTCACAGGTTCCTGGTAAGAGCCCCCTTCCCCCAAAAAGACTAACAACATGGATTCTAATCTCTTCTTTATTATTATAGGTATGTGCACCCCAGACAACATGCATTGGAATTAGTGTTTCTCTCAAGCACTTTTGCGTATGCGTCGTACCACTTTTATGGACAAGCATTGGGTCCAGGCACATACAACCGGTTTCTGCTGACTCACTTTATACCAACGACCAAGGCGACCTGGACAGAACGTGGCCTCTTGGTATCCTTGATTGCTTCCTGGAGTTTGACCCTTACCCACAAGATTCTTCGAAAAAACATTCTGTTTATGCTCCAACCATGTCATGTCAACTGTCTCTTGTTAATCTTCACCATGATCGCCCGTAAATCATCGGCTTTACCTAACATTATCTTTAATGTCTATTTGCACACACAATGGGGTGGATTAGCGGCTCTGGTTTTTCCCGATCTCCGGGATCATCATTATCTTGGTGAAACCTTCAACTTTTTTGCAGGTAAGTAATGGGGGAACATGGATAATGGATGGAATTTTACTAACTATTATGTTTGATTATTATGGGTAATGGTTATTTAGAACATATATTGATTCTATTGGCACCTATTTATATGATATATAGTGGTAGATACTTGGTTTTACCCACTTCCACTGATATGGCCATGTTGTCATTCTCCTTGTTTAGTCTCTTCCATTCTCCTCTTCTTCATATCTGTGCCCTCAAATCTGGACTCAACCTGAACTATCTGTTTACCCCACCTCCTAGTAAGTCAAGTAATATGATCAGGAATACAGTAGATTGGTTACTAACTTGATCTCTTTTATTTAGTCAAATTTTTGCTTAAACTTGGATCCAAGTATCGATTGGCTTTGTATGGTACTGCTATGGTCGCAATGTTTGCTACTCGATATGGTCTGGTCAATGGCCTGTTATCCATCTTACCCCGAAAATCACTTGGTTTTATTAGAAAATCATTAATCTAGTCATTACAATAGTATACACACAACAAATCATCATCAATCATATCATTATTATTATTATCATCATCATCATCATCATTTTTTATTTAAATAAACATATCATAACAAACCAAATAAATAAATAAATAAAAAGAGCGGGGGGGGATAAGTGATGTGTGTATGTGTTTAAAGGATGTTGGTGGTGAAGGATATAGTATGGGTATGTGTAGTAAATGGAAAGGAAAGGAGGATTAAAAATCTAAAATAGAAGACATGGATCCATAGGTAGGAGCCAAAGTAGCAGGTCCAGTTGTCGGTGCTGCCTTTTTGATAAAGGATGATGACTGTGATGGTGTATATGATATATCCAATTCAATCATTCGTTTCGATCGTCCCCTGAGATTCGTCCGTGCCACACGTTGTTCCTTGGTTTGTTTGATCTTGCGCGCCACTTGACCCAATTCTTCCACATCCACCATACCATGCGTACAACCCGCCGAAGTCGTTTCTTGTTGAGTAGTCGGTGTCACTGATGTTGTTGTTGACTTTGAAGAAGAAGAAGTAGATGATTTGATTTGTCGTAATCCATTCATGAAATTCGTCGCCCACTGTTCCAGTCCATACTGTTGACCGATGTCGATCACCGCCGTTGCACCCAATTGATCCAATTTCTGTTGGAAGAGACTGGCAAGAGACTTTTGTTCGCTATCAAGATAAACTATACCGTAAAAGAGATGCTGTAAAGGTCGATGGTGGTTCGAAGTGATTTGCTCGTTCATCCAACCTAGTAATCTATTTCACAATAGTTAATTTATTAATAAACATGACCTAGTTTTGCTTTTTTTTTTTTTTTTTTTTTTTTTTTTTTTTTTTTTAATAGTATCTTACCTGTTTAAAGCTGTATTATCTCTTTTCGTGTCTGATAGAATAAACACACATGAAGAGTGTGATAATAGTATATCTTGACATTGTCGATCCAAAGCCACCGTGCAAGTGTTAATATTGTCAGAAGGATCTTCCAAGTGTTTTTCCAATAAAGCCAAAGTATCCATTGTAGGTGATGTTGATAAAGTCGCTTTTTGTCGTTGAAGTTGTTGACCACAGACCACCAATTTGATCGTCCTCCAAGAAGCATCAGGTCCATGAGTATCATCAGATGAGCAATGACAACCTTGTAGTTCTTGTTTTTGTTGACAAGAGAGAATTGAGGGTGTTGTTAAAGTGGTTTCGATCTTGGGACTAAAGTTTTTACAGCAAGTACCACCAGGTCCAACGCCACCACAACATTCGTCGCCGTCATCGTAGAGATCAGGACCAATGGAGAAGATATTAGAGAAGCTATATATCAAACTATCTAAAAAACTCATTACGAGTAAACATGAGAAGAAGGATGAAAGGAGTAGAAAGAAGAGCGCCGAAGGAATATTAAAAAAAAAAAAAAAAAAGTGAAAGGCGGGATTTGAATATAGTCGATGGAAACTTTTTCATTGGTCGAGTCAATTTCAATGCAAAAGTTTTGCCGGAGAAGGAATCCCGTCTTTTTCTTCTCTCCCTTTCTCTTCTAACCATGGGTAATTCCAAAAGTAGAATTCAACAACCTGGGGGACGCTGCACTCCAGAAAATAGCCTGGCTCTACCTTCGACCAACACAAACAATAACAAGAAAAGACCAAAGATTTTGTCAATACCATCCTTATTGTCTCCATCGCAGTCAACTTCAGCCAAACAGAACACCAAGGACGACAACATACCAGTCATTTTACAAGATCCTGCACCAGACTCCTCTTCACTCAACTTGGATCCTTTTGAACATTATAATGACTCACACAGTAGATCTCATTCACCCTTTGAAGAAGAAACTCAACTGGATCTTTTACAATTACCTCATGCCAAGCATGATGGTAGTGATCACCATACCTATTCCTCTCGAACAAGCAGTCGAAGCAACTTTTCCGACTCGATTACAACCCGTTCCGGCAGTGTTTTATCCTCTACAACAAAATCCTATCGTACCTCATCACCGACTCATAGCCACGAACAGCGACAAAGAAGCAACCTTATTCCACTGGACTCTTCCACCAATAAAAGACTCAGCCAGATAACACAACACTCAACTTTCAGCAAAACAATAGGGTTTGGTGATAGACACGACGACGATGATGACGACGACGACAGGGAACACTTTACTCATGAATTTCATCTGGCTGAAGATCTATGGCATCTACGTGGATCTAGTCAAATTAATGAAATGATACGAGATAAACATCGGCGAATGGTAGGTTGGTATATATATATATATATATATATATAAAGTGATAATCCGTTTTTTGATCGTCTCACCAAAATAATTTTATAGCACTTCTTCTTGAAACGGGTCTGGAAAGGGAACTACTTGGCACCTATAGAAAATCCTTCTTTGATAATCCATTGGGCAAGCTCGCCTGGTAAAAGGGGGGGGGAGGCACTACTAATTTGCTAATGATTAGCTCGCTTACCTTCCTTTTTATTTTATTTCGTAGGCTCTTGGTGTTATGAAATGGCTCGAGCTTATCCAAAAACAACATTGGTCGGAATTGATCAAATCAGTCAACTTGAAATTATCTCTGCATCTGTGTCTAATCTGTATCTTCGTCAATGTCCCTTGTATGAACTGGATGGTGGCATGTCGCTCTTTGAAAACAATTCGGCCGATCTGATCGCTGTTCGTGATGACTTTATCTACCTTCTTCCTCAAAGTCAATGGGATACTTTGATGGCTCAGTTTTACCGTGTATTGAAACCAGGTGGTTATTTGGAAATCTATTATCAAGGTAAAGATGAAGGTTGAATGTTACTTGAATAATGTCATTAACTAACTTTCTACTGTTATGGGCACATAGATTATACTCTGAATGCAACCGATCCTTATGGGAAAACTTTGGATACTTGGATTCATCATTTGGCCGAACGCGCTCGTGTATCTCAAGATGTGTACGGAGATCTTAAAAGAATATGTGCTCAACTTGGATTTGGCAAAAGGGATTATCGACAGGTGGATTTACCTATTGGTGATTGGTCATCATCTCCAAGTAGGTAGTGTCATAATGTTGTCATGGATGTTTGTTAATTTTTCTTCTTCTCAAAATAGCAATGAAGGACATTGGATACTTGGCAAAGATTATCATTTACAAACGATTCAAGATCTTGAAATATTGGGTACTGGCTTTGGAACAAGACCTTACCGAAGATGAATTCATGAAGACCCTCGGAAATGCAATGGAAGCATGCGAACGTGGAAAACATCACTTTGTATCTTGCTACTTTGGTGTACAGAAACCGTCATTGTCTTAAAAATAGATCATCATCCCCCCTATTAGACTAGACTGTTATATTATAATAGACTCTCCTTTATATTTTGTACATAATAAATATATGCATTTATTTACTTTATCTTTATCATTCATAAACCAATGCTTTTATATCGTAGATGCCTTGTAGGTGAAACTCAACTTTGGCTGTATTCGTTTTTTGAAGGCATGGCGGGGAATCAAATGGGATGTTTTATGTTACACTCGCACATATTTGTCTTTTCCCCATACCGCATGAATGACTTTTGCACTCTCCAAGTTCTCTCACTCACAAAAAAAAAAGTCGGACATTAAATTGAAAAACCGACATTCATGCACGTATCAATGTTTTTTTTATTATACCATTGCCGCTAGTCAGGGATACAAATAAACCATAGAAAGAAAGAAAACGAGAAAAAAATCAAAATGGTGGTGATGATAAAACTGGTTGATGGATATACCCATTACTAGCGACTGAGTAAGTATAAGGAGAAGGTTTGATTTTACGTTCATGAGGATGATGTGGTAAAGGACCAGAACGTTTTTTCGGCACCCGCGCATGAGTTTTGATATGCCGACGAAGGTTACTTAGGAGCGAGAATCGTCGATTACAACCAAAACTATGTAGAACAAAAAAAAAAAAAGAGAGACCACAAAATCAGCTTCTTTTTTATTTTTGCCCTTCAAGACACTTACTACTGGCATGAATGAGGTTTTTCGCCAGTATGACTATAGATATGAGCTTTCAGCGCGCTAGGTTTGAAAAATTTCTTTGGGCAGAACGTACATTGATTGATCTTTTTTTCTTTGAGGGCCGTATAAGATGAGCTAAATGATGGAGTAGTGCTCTCAGGTTGTGAAGTCATGTTGGAAGAAGGACAAAAACAAAAGAACAGGAGAGAGAGAGAAAGAGAATCAAGGGGAGAGGCATGTTTATAACCTGCCACTTTTTCAATTCTCTTTGTTCTCGGGAAATAGTATAAACAGGTACCATGACTTTGTACCTTTCTGTTGGATCTCGACATGAACTTTTTTTTTTTTTTTTTTTTTTTTTTGACTTGGACTGAAGTAGAAAAATACCAGAATGATCCTCCTTTTTTGATACATGACCGGCAACAACTTTCTTTTTTTAATCTTACTATCCCACAGACAATCCTTTTTTTCCATGTGCTTCAAATAGTCCCGGTGGGAAATCAGAAGATGATGTCCCTGATTTTCTTTTTTTGATTTGCTTCCGTCGGCATTGGGGGGGGGGGAATGTTCAAAAAATGAAATAGGGAGGTGTGTCCATCATTCAAATCAAAATCTCCAATGGACAGGCTCAGTAAGTGGTCTCTCACATAATAGCCGACTTTTTCATAATGTGAATCAGACGAAGAGATCAACCAAAGTACCATACAATGATTATCTGACATGAAACCTTTGTCTTCTTACAATCCCTATAAAGATGAGTGATGATCGAGTCTCGTGATCAAAGCGATGTCCATGACACATTAGTGTTTAAACGCCGACCGAAAGCAGAAGGCGAAACTGGTTGGCATCATGTTGTTTCACTAAATCATCATCATCATCGTCATCATCATCAACAAATCAAGTATGTTGTCACTATAGCAAAAAGTCAAATCCATCATGTTCCCCCAAAGAAGACAAGTTCAATCGGAGCATTTATTTATTTAACAAGATAAAAAAAAAAAAAGATGAGATGTAATACTATACGAAGTGTGGGTGGAGAGAGTGGGGAAGATGTATACTACATGGTGTAAACTAAATTCTAGGGAAGGAGGTTTCGCCATGAAGACAAGTGATTGGATCATCATTTACAGTATAAACATGAGCTTCGACAGTATATTTGCCCTATAATAATAAAACATAGTAAATGAAAGTGAGAAGATATGGTATGACACATACATTATGCTTTTGTACTTACACCAGCTATTATAGATTCCCGGATAAAGAAGAAGGAGAAAGGTGTATTAGTTTCAAGTCAGATGATAAGGATGATTATAGTAATAATAATAATAAAAGCACTTACGAATAGCTTTGGGCAATTCCACATCACGACTGATTTCAATAGGACCCTTTTTTAAAGGACAAGCTTTATCAATCTTTTGGATTTCTTCGCACAGATCAAAGGATTTTTTGAGCAGTTGGACCAAACCATACTTGACCACGATATTGATATAAGCACCATCTTCAACAGTTTCCTTGAGACTGCCTTTAAAGTCGATATGGAGATTTTTGCCTTTAACAGGAGGGTCAGGATTCAAGCGGATGTAATCAATCCTAAAAGATAAAAGAAGAGGAGAATAGATTGTTGATTCAAAGTCATGTTAAAAAGGAAGAAAGAGAGAGAGCGAGTTATATACTTACGTAAGGATATCGTCTTCGTCGCCACATTGAATGATACGTTTGGTTGAGTCTTCAGTATCGACATTCGTCATCAATGAGATTGCTTCAACATTATCAGCATCTTGCAGGTGGAAGTTTTTGTTGGTGGGGATGTAGATAGCGGTGACAAGGTTTACCAAGGCACAAAAAAGTAGAGTCAAACACAAATATTTCATCATGCGTAATAAAGTAGATATGGGAAAAGAAGAAAGAAAAAGTGATAAGGCTCTGGGAAGAGAAATAAAATACTTTTCGAAACAAAAAACTTCAAACGCCGACAGCAAGCAGATGACCTTTGATTCCTCTCCCCCCCCCCTCCTTTGTTACAGTATTATCCAAAGAGCCTGTTTGTGGTCATATCCTTGGATAGTCCAATCTTATCTTTCGCTACAGTAAAAAAGAATGGCAATGAACAAATCATCACCATCCAGGTATGTCGACCAATCACAACCCATGATAGCAGATGTCCATTTACGGTTTCATCCCCGGCTGGTAAAAGCGGAATTTAAAAATAAGGGATAGAGTGAATTGGCCTGCAAAAAGCTGATATATACATAGTACATGAATAAGAGACATTGGAATCAAACAATTTTTATTTAAACAAACAAACATACAAAGTAATTAATTATTCTATTCTATCTGATATCAATGTTGACAATCTTGATATCATCCCAGGGTTTATCGTCCTTGTTTGTTTTCTTGTTTTCGATCGCATGAATGACATCCATACCTGCTGTCGCACGACCAAAGATGGTATGTTTTCCATCCAACCAAGGCTATTGAAAAAGAAGAAGAAGAAGAATATATGAGTAATCAAGTTGGTTTTCATAGATCAGGGATTCATTTTATTGTACTTACTGTTGGGACCACAGTGATGAAGAATTGACTTGCATTGGTATTGGCCCCAGCATTCGCCATACTGAGAGTATAAGGACGGTCATGTTTTACTTCTTTACTGATTTCATCTTCAAAGTCATCGCCCCAAATAGAGTCACCACCCGTACCATCACCTGTTTTTATGAAAAGTTAGTACACTTGATGATTTCCATACCTAATTTTCCATCTTACCAAATGGACAACCTGTTTGAAGCATAAAGCCCTTGATGACTCTATGGAAGATCAAATTATCATAATAGCCATTCTTCGCATGGGTCACAAAGTTTTCTACCGCCTTGGGAGCCACGTCAGGGAAGAGTCGAAGATAGATATCACCCATAGTTGTGCGCAACACGGCCTGTGTTCCCAATACCTGTTTTCGTTCTTGTGTAGATGCCACTGTTTGTTCTTCTCTTGATGGTTTTTCATTGAATACATCACGGTCACCCTTTTGAGTTTCATCACTGGTAATAGTCACAAGAAAAAAGAAGAAGGTTAGTTTACAGTCAAGGTATGTGATTCACAAAGTACTTACGTATAAGGATCACGTCTTGAGAACATGAAGAATCGGTTTCGTTTAAATGCTGTACAAAACAAAGTAGGATCCAACATCTCCCGTTCCCTGATCACCGCATTGTCTGATGCTGCCATGGCCAAAGTATATATCCCCTTCTTCCTTGGTGCCCCTTGATATAACGCCAAATTCAAAAATCGATGTGTTTCTGATTTGCCGATGAGTCGTACCACCTTGTTGGTTGTGATGTTTACCACTACAAAAAAAAAGAATAAAGTCAGTTTTAAAGGACATGTTGATCAAAACAAAGTTGGTTTGATTACCTTTGATACCCAACAATGTTGCATAAATCACAAAATGACCACTATCATCAAATACTATAAATCACAAATAAATTGTTAGTACATCAGTTCACTATTTCTTTTCTCCTTGTTCTTTACCAGCATTCACATGTTGAGATTGTGCGGTTTTTTCCAATTCCTTGTCCACAGCCAATCGACGACCGAATTCCATATCATCCAACTTGTATATAGTGGTGCCAGCCTATAAAGATACATACCAGGTTCAGTTCATTGTCCTATATCCCCCCCCCACATCCTGTTACTTTGTCTTTTTCCTTTTTACCTGTTGCATTTCAGTGATTGTTTGTAGACTTTCGTCATATTTACGATACATTTTTCCAGTTGTAAACTTAAAGAGCCGGACTTGACGATCAGGGAAGCTCATAGTGACAAATTGAGATTCGTCTGGTGAGAAGACAATACAGGTAGGGATGGATTTGCACTAAAAACAAATAAATCAATAAAAAGAGGGTGAGATACAGTTCTCTGATCATATGTTGTTCTTATTTTTATTGTTACCTTTCTGAATTCATACAAGTCAGTTTCCGATTTCATTTCAAAGTCCAGATTTGTTGGCATTTCAAAAGGTTCTTCAGGAGACCAGTATTCGATCATCCCTAGGGAATCTACAGAGACCACACAATTATATCTTGAGTTATACTACAGTAAAAAAAGGGTGAATATGACTGGCCTTCTTTTCATACAATCGTGTAGTTTACCTTGATCAGATGGACAGGGCTAGCATGCATTTTGGAGATAGTATGTAACGCCGTTCCATCAGTACGACCATCGTAAATATGGATGTTGGATGTTTCTACTTCAGACCTAATAATCACATTACAAATACAACGTTAACACTTATCCCTTTTCGTTCCCCCCCCCCTCTCCTAAATACACTTACACTGCCACCAATGCTTGTGCTTGTCCTTTTTGATGAATCCAACAGACACTTTTAGGTTTATAAGGCAGTTTAATCATATTGATCATATCTATTATAGTCAAGTTAGTTCAAGTCACCTATTGATTTCTCTTTTTTTTTTTTCTCTCTCTCTCTCTCTTACTTACCAAAGTTGGTCACATCATACACCTTCAGTGCCATATCGTCAGATATTGTTGCCAAAAGTTCGTGGTCTGATGAAAGACTGATATTGGTGATGGTGGAGATATGTGATCGATAGTGCTTGACAAATTCAATTCCAGTGGGAGTCTTCTTCCAGAATTTCAAATGACCATCGTTTGAGGTGGTGATAATAAAGTCGTGTCTAAGTAAAATGTCAACAGTCAATAACGTTACATGTTGATCGTAATCATAAAAAGAGACACTTACTTTGTTACTTCAACATAACTCAGCGTGTCACGATGCATGTAACTTTTTTCATACATGTCAGCTGAAGGTAGTTGATCCAAGTAAAGTTTTTCGTGAGGTAAGGCTACCAAAAGTAAAATATCAGTAGAGTTCAACTTTAGTTGTTCAAAACGCATCAAAGTACTTACTTCGTTTCTTTTTACGTGCAGCTTCGTTATCAGAGGGTGGCAAGATTGGCATAGGTCCAACATCGTCATCTATAGTGCAAAAAAAAAAAAAAGGGCGGGGAGAAGAGAAGGTGAGGCATACAAGTTTACGGTGCTTATGTTTAATTTCAAAACTTACCATCATCGTCATTTACAGTATCGCCACCAGAATGTTCAACATGAGTTTCATTATCTAATGATCGTTTTCTATCAAATGGTTCAGGTGAGAGGTGATCATTGTCGGCAGCCATTTCGATTAAAAGTAAAAGAGAAGAGCAAATGAAGGGAAAAATGAAAATCTGGGCAAATTTATGCCCAGGCCGTCACAGTGGTTTAAAACACCGCCATACCTCCCACTGGGAAAGATTCCCTGCCACTTTTTCAGCCATAGTGGTTATGAGAAAAAGACCAAAGTTTCATGAAGCATCAAATGGAAATAATCAGTTTGGTGAATGAACTTATTATGTCAAGTATTAAAGTAGGTTGTTAGCAGAGAGGATGTTCCTTCTGCATCCAAACAAACAATTTCACATTCCGACAACCTTGACCCTTTTATAAGCTTAATCCTGGTCAGATTGGGAAAAACCACTATTCACTCACTTAACAATCTATGCTAATGAATAAGTTGGCTATGGTACTTTTTATCATTATTTCTAACCAGCTTTGCTGAAGAACCTAAACGGTCAAAAAGACAGAAACCAATAAATTCCGCTTTTCAACCCCGCCGGATCATGCATTTTTTTTTTTTTCGTACCTGAAGCGTTCAACTACTGTAATCATTTTTTGGGGCTACAAGTCTTTTTTTAACAACAGCAAAAGAAATTACATTTGGTACATAGTAAAAGGACGTTGCTTCTAGAGTCTTTATTGAGATATACAAAGTATGTGAGGGTAAAATATGATTTAAAAAAAAAAAAAAAAGAATGAGGAAAGAGGGACAATGTTGTAAGGGTGACGTGAGTATAAACTAATCTAGGAGATCTACCAAGGCTATTATAGTAAAATCAATGTAAAAAGTCATGTTAGTATATAAAGAGTATACATATTCTTGTTTTCCGTTCTTACCGAGGAAAATGACGGAGCCCATCATGACAGCCAACAAGATAATAGCATCCAATTGGGCAAAAGGGACCGCACATAATGACCAAAGAACAGCAGCAACCAATATGCGACTACCAATGATTACTTTGCCGTAAATATCTTTTTGTTGAAATATATACAAAAAAAGTTAGTGGTTGTATGGGTGAGAAGAGGTAATTTATTACCTGATATTTTCGTATTGAGCAATTTGATAAAGGAGTTTACAACAATGATACCACCGCCAAAGATCAAAAAGGTCTTGTACACAAAGATCTTTTCCTCGTCGGTTAAAACCGCACTTTCAGATTCGGCAGCAGGGCCCGATCGTCGTACCAGATGATGATGTCCTGTTTGTTGCTGAAGTGTATAATTGGTGTCATCCATGGTATATGATGTAACAAGTTGCATTGTTGTAAATATCATGGTATGTGCAGCATAACTTCCCCACGTTAAATATCCAGAGTATAAAGGAGGCGTTGTTGGTTTCTTGCTTGACAAGTAGTGTGCATCTTGGTGATAAAGCTGCTGCTGTGCTTCGATCGCTATTTTCATCGGGTTGTAATCATCAGGTTGACTTGATAGACTACGAATATCTTCAATGGCACGTTTGGCTAGTTTGTGTGGTGCGGCCACATGTTCGCTTGTCGAAGATGAAGTTGGTTCTGCTGATGCTGATGTGGTTGCTCCGTGTTCACCACTAGCTGACGATGTTGATTCGGTTGCTTCATGTTGGCCACCAGTCGATGATGTTGATTCGGCTGTTCCATGTTCACCACCAGCAGAGGTACCTGCTTCGGTTGCTCCGTGTTCACCACCAGTTTCAGTTTTGGGAAGTTTTCCTTCTGCTTGCATTTGTTGCTTGTATATTCTTAGTCTGTTCATCCCCCCCCCCAAAAAAAAGCAGTTAGATACCATCCTTTCTTTTTCTTTTTTTTTTTTTTTTCAGCAGTTTATTCTTTAACAACTTACGTGTCAATCAGTGAGATGCCAAAGGCTACTTGCAATAAATGGAGAGGGAAATGTAAGTAAACCCAGACTTGATGATACTTGTTATGCAGGAAGACCTAAAATAAAGCAAATATGTTGGTCTAAGTAAAATGCATTGACACATCAAATCTGATTTCATTTTTACCTCTTTGTTAAAGTCTTCAAAGTACATGAAGAAGAATCCAAAGATAATGGTGACAGCCATAAAGTTTGGAATCCTAATAAAAATACACAAGTGTATGTTAGTTATCAAATCTTATATGTATAATAGATCAACTTACATCATCAAAATGGTGGTGCCAGAGGTAGCCACGAATGGGACCAAACTCATCAAATTTTCCCCGAGCACAATCAAAGTCAAGAGACCAATACGTTCCGCCAAATGACTAGCAGCCCATGATAAAGTTTTGTCGCCCCGTACGATGATGTTGACCAAGATTTCAGCCAATAGACCCAAATACCACAATAGTCTGTGTATTTCCATTTCGAGAATCAGTATCGATCCACCCCATAATGCAATAGATACGAGATTGGCACCAATATAGAATGACAAAGGTACCTTGGATTTGGACCGAATCATCACAGCTACAATAAAGACTATATACAAAAAAAAAAAAAAAAAAAAAAAAAAAAAAAAAAAAAAAAAAGAGTTGAAGATGAGTGAATACTTTTTTTGGAGGGATTCTTCTTGTTCGGTTATTTTCACTTACCAATGGAGTACTCCACCACTAAAACAGCTTTCAAGGCTATTAAACAGATAAAAGTATGAGACATGGACTGTATTTTATGTATTGATGCACTTACTTATATAACCATAGACATAACCAGGTGAATTTAAAAAGTGTTCGGAGCTACCAGCCATACCAACTATCACAAAAAGAATAAAAGTTAGTATCATTGCTTTAATATTGTATCATACAGTTTTCGTATAACCATTAGATTTCCCAGTTACTTACTGACAGCGCACATTTCGATGAGTTTCCATATATGATGCACAACATCGTCCCTATAAAAAAACAAAAAGCATTAAGAGTTGGTGAGTTGATGAATTCTTTTCGACCCAGAGTGAGAATTTTTGACTTACGTATCAAACCGAGCAGTGTATCTATTGGTGCATCCATCCCCAATAAAACAAACATGGTGGTGAGTCATTTTTTCTATTAATCTCCCCTCTCCCGCATATTTTATATAGATTGCACTTACAAAGAGCTTGAGATCCATGCCCACCAAGTGATAACAAACCAAGAAGCATAAGTACCCAAAGTAGTCCAGTCCTTGATGACATGAGTATGTGTGAATTGAGTCAGTGTGGCGACATAAAACAGATCATAAAACAACTCCAACCAGGAAGCAGCCTTTTCTTCACCAATGTCAGCACTGAGATCGGGTTCAGGGTATCGGAAGAAGGGACGCCGAGAGACCTCAGCTGGAGCCAGTTCATGATGATGATGATGTTTCGGTTTGAATTCAACAAAAACATTGTCATTAAATTCGATAATTTCATTGTCGGGATTATGTTCATGGTGATGGTGAGGGGCATTAGGGTCAAGTGATGCCGTGGATCCAGGGTGTTGATCATGACCAAGATGACTATGTCTAGCAATTTCCGCCTTGTGGTGTATCTTGATGGAGAATTCACTTTTAATTTTGTATAAGAATGCCGTCAAACCGTCAGTATCCCGTACACCATTGAATTGAATACGTTGTTTTTGAGTCAGACCAGTCTATGGTAAAGAGAGAAGATTAGTTTAGAGTCCCCTTCTCTAATTTAATAATAATTATCCATTGATGAGCCCAATTTGTCTTACTTACCTTTTTAGCAAAATAATCAGCCTTATCATGATCTAAAGTAAATCCCTGGTTTCCTCGTAATTGCCGAAAGTGGACAACTAGGTTAATTCCAAGAAATAAAAAAAAAAAAAAAAAGTTGGTTAGTTTATCAAACCAAGGTATTACATTAAACATACCTAAAACGAATTTTTCAGTCTGACCAACATCCTCTGGATCCAAGATACTACAAGATAGAGATTGCAGTTGGGCGATCATAAAATGTCACACAAAAAAGAAAAAAGAGTGATGAGCATGTATATTGAGTAACTTGGTTGTCATTTTGTTTTTTATACTTACCCAGACCTTGCTTTGCGTTGACGTTCTTCAAATTCTTCTTTTCGTTTTTTGTGAGCATGCAGTTCTTCAACAGGATGAGCCAAAACGTCACCAAATGTTTCTTCGCCATGATGGTAAGTAGGTTCTTTTTCAGAGGAGATGTCAACACTTTGCCTAATGTTAATCTGTTCCATTTCCAAACGTTCACTACCGTCACCATAATAGCTGTCGCTGTCGCTGTCGTCAGTCGATTGATTGAGTGCCACGAATTCCTCCTCGTCAGTGTTTCGTTGTCTTCTGCTGGCCAAGGAAGGATGCTGTGGTAGGTGTTGGCTGCCGATGGGAGGTCGATAGCCCCCTCGCATCGTAGGTCCACGTCGAATCGTTCCACGTCGGCTAGACATTCTTTTTGTTGCAAGGTAAGAGAGATTTAAAAAAAAAAAAAGAAAAGAAAAAGGAAAAGAGTGGGGAGGAAGAGAAGAAAGAAAAAAGATTGACAGTGGACCTGTTACTATTTTTATGAAGATCGAATTTTTAAATCCCGCACGCCAGTAGTTTTTTACTGGTTTATTCAGAATTTCCAACCATGCTTTTTTTAGGCCGAAAGCTCACTTTCGGGGATTGAATCTCAACTCATTTACCCGTTTTTGACTAGTCGTCGATCCTTTAAAGAACTGGATGCTAACAATAGACAAATGTGATAGAAAAAATGTACCAAATAATATCTTTTTTTATCATTCGCATAGACTATATTAAAAACTAGCAACCCATGATGTGAAATATGATTCCTTTAATTGGATGTAAAAACTTTACTCATCAAATCACTTAAGGGGATTCCATGACCTGTGAACTTTCTTTCTTGAATGAGCACATTATTGACTCAATAGACCGGCCTTTGGTTTCAGGCAATTTAATATAGGTATAAATAAAAGCCAGCAAAGCCACAGTTGCAAAAATCAAGAAAGAGTAGCCTTGCATCCACTCAAATATGACAGGGAAAGTTTGTCCAATGACAAAGTTCATGGTCCAATTAGCTGATGTGCTTGCTGCTCCCACCGCAGATGATGCGTAAGTAGGAATCATTTCTGTGGGCAGCAACCAAGGAATTGGCCCCACCCTTATAGAAAAAAAGAAAAAAGTCAGCATAAAGTACACTTTCAAATCCCGATCTCCTTTTTTTTTTTTTTCAGGGGCATACCCAATAGCAAAGGATGCAACATAGCCAAAAACAGCAAATACCAGCATAGCAGGAATCTGAAATATATACCCAATCACAAGAAGAATAGAAAAGAAACAAGCACCTGACTCGGCTAACAGTAACAAAGGACGACGGCCCATTCGATCGATGGAAGCTACAGCTACAATGGTCATCAGGAAATTGACAATTGTCGTACAAAGGGCCATCAATTTGGACATGGAATCATTGAACGCTATTGCAAATATTTGGTTCGAGTAGTACATAACGGCATTCATTCCTATTAGCTGCTGTATCACATGTAGGTAAAGGATCATCAAAGCCATTGGCCGAATAACTGGATCACGGAATATCCCCACCAAAGAAAGATTGGCTTTTTTGTTTGCTCCTGTTTTCTTTTGAGAGTCTAGATCATGAGCTGTAGGTGATACAGGAGAGATTTTTCTCATTTCGTCCTGCATTGATGTCGGCGTTTGAAATTGATCATCTGTGTCAGCTGATTGGATGGATTCGAATTCTCTGTCAATCGACATACCATATCGTAAACGTTCTAGTGCCAACTTGGCATCCAACGGCCGGTTTACATTCATCAGCCATCTGGGTGATTCTACACATGTGGGTATCAAGCATACTTGGACTATGGCGGGAATCATGACAAGAGCATAATTGACTCGCCACAAAGGCACACTCGACAATGGGAATCCTGCCCCTGAGGATGCCAAAATACCAATGACAAGCAAAAATCTATTTTTAGATGCAAGTTAGTTTTTGCATGAATCTTTTTTTTTTTTTTTTTTTTTTTTTCACTTACTGATGGCAACAGCCCACAGCCCCTCTGGCATGTAAAGGAGATATTTCAATAATGTAAGTGGGAACAACTAGTGAGCCCAAACCACAAGAAAAACCACACAAGATCCTCCCAATTATGAACATCGGGACATTTAAGGAGAATCCAATGAAAATCCCACCAAGAATGAATCCAGAGTTGTGAAGTAAAAGTGTCAATTTTCTTCCCAATGAAGATTGAATTTGACCACCGCTTAAACTTCCGATCAGTCCACCTATGCAAAAGGAAGCAACCGCGAATCCCCTTGAAAGAATTTGTTATTTGTGCATGTCAAGTTGGAGGTATCTTGAAGACAGTTATTAAAAGTAAACTTACCACATGGCACTATTCATTGGCAAGCAATCCGGAAAAAGGGGATTCGCTACATATTGATTACCATTTTTACAATTGTGTGTTGCTTCACCAACAAGGTTAGGGCTTCCTAAATCACTTGGCTTGTCTTTTAGGACTATTCTGTCGACTTGATTTCATTCTTTTTTTCAATTACCGATCACCCATCCATTAGCAAAACTACTTAGACAAGCTGTCAGAACGCAGTAGTTTAAATACCACGTTGTTTTATGCGTGTCAAGAGAATCCATATCTTATCTTCCGAAATGGTGTAGGATATTGGGCAAAAAAAGAAGAGATAAAGAAAAGGTAGAGCTTTTAAACATAGTAAATGCATAACGGGTGGCAATTTCACATCCCGCCAAACAGGAATAAAGATTTGAATTATAACTAGATTCACCTATCATTTTTAAACAAGGTTGAGTACTATTTAGGATAACGAGTCTCACGATTAGTTTGTAATGCACATTGTAGGCTTGACCATGTCAAATTCATCTGCATGATTTAAAAACCCCAATATGGAAACTCCGCTCAGCGTCCCCTGGTTTATGAAGCTGTAAAAAGGATATTATCGCGTGCTGTTTGAAGAAAGATGTAGAAGGTCTGGGAATAACATGAATGTAATGGAGATGGGTTGAAGTGGAAAAGGAAAAAGTGCTGGACCAAGGGTTAATGATCTGTTGGGTCGATCCACTACCAGCCGATCACACTTTTCCATTTTATCATATACCAAATCATAAAACAACAAACATGGTTTGAACCCTCCAGTAGTAATAAATCATAACCATCATATTCATTTGGTATTCCATTATTGCAGTTCAAAAAAGACCCCAGGTTATCTAATAGTACAAAGAAGACAATTGTATTATTTAAAAAGCAAATAAAGATAATCCATTTTATTCTGTGTAATTGTGGGTAAAAAAAGGATGATCAATAGTAAAGAATGTACAAAGGGAGTGATATATGTATAATAATGAGACTAAGCAAAGAGTAGAAGGTGGTTATTGTGGGTAGGTGATGATGTTACTTTATTCATTGGAATAAAGAGAGCCCCAATAAAGAGTCCAAGTCTTGATCTGTTTGTAGAGGGTTGCACTTGGTATTAACGTTGCCATGGTCTTGTCCTTGGAATATATCGTCCAGCCAAATCATCGGATTCATCGCACCTACTGAATCTTCTTTAGGTGTCACCACTGTCGATCCATTGTCTTCATCTTGGTCGTTTAGTAAAAATTCAATATCGGCCAATGTGTAGTTGCAATTAGTGCTAATGCTAGTGGTGTTGTTCGTTTCCTTGGTGCTTTGTGTTGGTGCCTGCGGATTGACTATTGTTGATGTTGGTTTTGTAGGTGTAGGTGGAGGCCGTGAGACTGGAGTTGGTGCCGCAGTGGATTGAGATGGTCGAAATCTTTTGGAAGGATGTGTATCTATTTGATATAAATGTCAAGGTTAGCATATGATTCCATCAATTCATCATTCTCTTTTACTTACCTTGAGTAAAAGTAGAAGTTCCGGAAGATCGAGGTGTTGTTGTTAAAACGGATCCTGTAGAGATGGTCTTACTAGGAAGTGCCAAAACAAGAGGTGTATCTTTCTGTTTAATAGGTGAAGTCAAAGAATATGTAGTTTCTTGCTTCTTACCGTTCACAGATTTATGGGTTGGATGATCTTGTATAGGTTTTGTTCTTTTCTTACCCTTCATAGGACCACATTCATTAGTGCTGTTTTTGATATTACTACTACTGTTGCTGTACTTGTTATCATTGTTTGTTGATCCAGTTGCTTTGACGATGAATTCTTTGGGGTTGCTTTTGTTAAAAGGATAAGTACACTAGATGGGAGTATCAGAGATTAAAAGGTCAATACATTATATACTTTACTACTTTTACTTTCTTTCTTACCTTGACGTTTTCACACATGGACATTCTAGTTTCCAAGTTGATGAGATACTCTTCAATGAGTGAAGAGCATATGGGGCAAGTTTCTTGAGGTTGGTTTATTTGAGGCATTGGTATATGTAGAAGGATGAATGATTGAGAAGAAAAGAGGTGAATGATATAAACAGGAAAGAATTTTTTCAAATAAGCAGCGTCACTTGCCTCCTCTTCTAAATTTGAACGCCGACAGGCGCGTTTCAAACTTTTTTTTTCTTTTTTCAAGTGGCGAGAAGTCTTTCTTCTGCCTTTCTTTTGTTTCTGCATTCCTCAATACATTCAACACCAATGGCAAACATACAGACTGGACTAAAAGACGTTAATGATTTGGTATACAAACACAATGGAAGGTAAATATCATTTGCTTACATATACATGCACTTGCTTAAAAGACTCACCTTGGCCCCCTTATTTGATCAATATATAGTCAACTAATAGCGATACGAGGGGATGGCAGCATCAACGTATACGACGCTTCAAAAGAACATAATGTTATCAATACCATCACTGACGAACATGAATCAATCTGTGCCCTGGCCATATCTGTAAATCAAAATAGAAGGCGTTGATTTGGGGATAGAGGGTAAGGAACCCAAACTAACTCTCATGTCTTTTGATTCACAACTCTTTAGGATTCCTTTGTTGCCACTGCAGGTAGCGATGGCAAAATCATTTTATTCAACACCGGTGACAATGAATTCTCAAAACTCTTGTTTCGGAGTCAAGTCCCTATCCGCTCTGTCGCCTTCAATTCTACCGGTAACAAGATGGCAATCGCTTCAGAGTAAGTAGAAAAGAAAAAAAAAAAACAGAGAAGCACACACAATTAAATCTATGATATCTTTTTGAAACTAGTGAAAACACTATACGATCGGTATTGGTGAATGATGTGACAAATATTGTGGCACTGGAAGGTCATCACTCAACCGCCAAATCGGTGGCATACGATCCCAAGGACAAGTATTTGGTATCCAGCTCTTGTGATGGCACAGTTCTTATTTGGGATATGAACTTTATCTCAGGTGTACCTTCTGTAATCAAGAGACTCAATGGTCAACTACCTGCCACTCAACCTGATGTCCTGCGAAATATGATTATTGCCTGGAATCCCACTGGATCTCATGTTGCCATTCCTGGAAAGAATGGAAGTAAGTTGACAGAAAGAAAGAAAGACAATTTGGACACCTTTTTTTTTAAACTTGTCTACTCATCACTCTTTTTATTTTTATGATCGTGATCATTCTTTCAGGTATCCAAATGATTCAACGTGAAAAATGGACGATTGCGTACACACTGGTACATCCACGGACCGAGGTAGGTTTTCTCATTGTAACACAACTAAGGTTGAGTCTAATCTCTCTGTATGCGGGCATCTTACTCTTTAAATAGGAAGTGACTTGCATGAAATGGTCGTCGAATGGGCTTTATCTTGCTGTTACTGGAAAACACAATCATCTCTATATATGGAATATCAAATCAAGGAAAATAGTGAATGAACGTGATATTGACCGTCAAGTTACTGCTCTGGTATGGCATCCTGGTAGAAACGAATTGGCGTATACGGTAAGACAAGCAATTCTTTACATGACATGTAATTATAAATTGGGTGTCGGACAATGATTAACTGGGTTATTTGATGTTATAGATAACTGGTTATGATAAACTTCTAACATGGGAATCAGTAGTACCTGAAGAACTACCTGGTCCAAACAAAAAATTATCCATTGCAACACAAGAGGAAACACCAATGACATCATCTATGCCCGACTTTTTGGACGACATGGCCATGACAGATACTTTGGGCGACAGTGAAGACGATGGATCTTTGTTGGAAGAAGGTGAAGAAGTGGAACATGGTGAAGGGGTGGATGAAAACTTGTTCTCTGACATGGAAAGCGTCCAGGGACCTCTAATGAATGGAAAACAACACCAACAACACATCCCTATCCATCATGCTAAAGGTAAGTAAAGTAAAAATAGAAAAGCTTATATAGATTGTCTCATGCACTTTTACCATTTATTTAGGACTTGTCTCTTCTTTGGAGTGGCCAATGCGATTCCAGCCTGGATCAACAACGTTTAAACGTATGGTGAATTCAGAAACACCAGAAGAAGGTGAACGGCGTTATCTCGACTTTAACTTGGTTGGTTTGGTCTACACTGTTTATCAAAGCGCCAACTCAATTGTCAATGTTGAATTCCACGATCAGTCTCAAAACCGCAACTTCCACTTCTCTGATTATATCCATTATACAATGGCTGCTTTGGGCACAAACGGTCTGGTCTTTGCTGTTGAAGGTCAAGAAAAACCAAAGGAAAAGCGGTCTCGAACAGGTACAGGTGCTATCGACGATGATGATTTGGATGCTCTCAGTGACAGTGATGATGATGACACCAAGAACGAACGCACTCCTTCTATAGTCCACTACCATCCTTTAAATTCTTGGTCAAATAAAAAAGAATGGACGTCCTACCTACCCATAGGCGAAGATGTTGAAGGTAATGTATACTGTGCTATAGGATAGTTTAGCTTATACTAACTTTTCTTCTTCTTCTTCCTATTATAGCTGTGGCAATTAATGATATATCAGTGATTGTTACTACAAGTGCAGGATACGTGCGAACCTTTAGTCTATCTGGCCTTCAAACACATATCTTCTGTATCCAAGATGTGGTATCCATTGTTGGTCGGTCTGATCTCGCTCTGATTGTATGCTCGACTGGTCCCACTATCAACAAGCAACAACAAAACTTGGAATTTATACTCCTCAACACAAATGACAATGATATAATTCAACGTGGACCATTGCCTCTCTCGAATGAAAGTGAATTGACATGGATCGGGTTTTCGGAAACAACACAGCCTGCAACATACGATACAAACGGCATTTTACGAATCCTTCATCGCCAACGACGACCGGGGCAATCGGCTTGGGTACCCGTTTTCGATGGACGACAAACAGCTGCTCGACGTGGACGAACAGAAACTTATTGGCCAGTGGGTTTACTACACGATCGCCTTATGTGCATCATTTTGCGGGTAAGCAAGTGAAAATGGTAGCGTAATGCGGGTTAATGACTTGAACTCACTCATCTTTTTTTTTTTTTTGTACCATGCATTCAATAGGGTCAAATCACAGAACCCTATTTCCCTGTCCCATTGTCCACAGAAGTAGAACTACATATACCAGTTGCTTCCACTGATCCAAATGGTGATGACTTTGAAGAAAGGTAAAAATGAAACTAAAAGATAAAGAGTGATAGGTGTATATATAAATAACTTGGTCATCTCTCTAATCTTCTTATATTTAACTAGCTTCTTGCGCAAACGCATTGTCACTTTACACGAACGCGATGAAGCCGATGCTACCGACTCAATGGATCAATACGAATCTGAATTCGTTCAAGCTGATGTTGAAATGGACAAATCACTATTACTATTAATACGGGTAAATCATAAAAGAGCAGATGGAACTTGATCGCTCACTTTATTTGTTTTATTAAAAATAGCTGGCGTGCAAATCAGAAAAAATCAATCGGGCTTTGGAATTGGCGAACGCATTGCATTTTTCTACATCTGTCGATGCAGCTATTAAAATTGCTCATCTCAACGGACTGGACACCTTGAAGGGAAAGTTTACGGAAATCAAGGAAATCAATTTTATGAATCAGCAACGCGAAAGAAATCCTCACTCAATTACTCTTGATGATTTCCAACAAAACCAGGTCAGACTCTTCCCTTCATCAACAGCAACCATGTCCAGCGATCTCGCCTTTATAGACCGAAGTACGGGTAACAATTCCCTTTCCAGTGAAATACTTCCTATCAACCGAAAACGCCCCTCCTCTCAATCTTTGATCCATGATGATAGCGACGATATACTCTTTGATGACAGTTTGATGGACATGGATACGACAATGACCTCACCATTACCCAAGCGATCACGCTGAACAACCCCCCCCCTCATTCTTTTTTTTGTCATACATAACATACACACCCTTATTGCCCTCACTTTATTAGATATACATTTGCTTTTTTATACATCTCTTACAATAATAAATCAATAAACTTTTTTTTAAGCCAAATCACCATTTATACCTTTAGCGCATATCAATACAGTGTATGCATTGGTTTTTTATTTTTACATATCAAATAGAATAGATAATAAAGTAATAAAAGGTAATACGATCAAATGTGTTAATAGTTTTAGGTAAAGATAAAAATATAGATTATGGGACCACTATTTCAACAATGCAAAAAGGGAAGGAATTATTTATATAGCTAAAGCCAAAATCATCGCGCCAACCAAACCACCAGTAAGAAGAGATCGACCAGTCATTGAGGGTGCTTGATTCACAGATTGTGCTGTAATGGATGTTTGACCTAAGCCAGCAGATTTCGATCCATCAGGAGTTGCAGGATCGTTTTTGCTAGGTGATACACTAGATGATGAAGCAGTCGCAGGCACGTTAACCGGTGATGATGAAGATGTTGATGATGATGATGACGATGTAGATGAAGAGGACAAAGTGGATGATGATGATGAGGTGGTGGTGGCAGAGGAAGTAGTTGTTGCTGCTGCATCTGAGGAAGAAGAAGAAGACGACGAGGTGCCAGATGGAGAAGGAGTAGATACACCACTGCCACTGCCATCCATAGGACCACTATAATCACCGGGAATCACACGTGCGCATCCATCTTGAGAGATACCTCGGTTACAGTTCACAGGGTCATTCTATGTATAAAGTAAAAAATGATTAATTTCCAATCCGTTGAATTTTTTTTTTTTTTTGTTAGATATACATACACAGCATCGCATACAATAGGTGTTTCCAGCAGGTTCGATCAAATTAACATAGTATTGCCATCCAGCGCATGAAGATCCTTTCGGTGCCTATTCATAAATAAAAAAAGAAAAAGAAAAAGAATCAATTAGGCACAGATCATACTTCCTTGTATTACACCTGTTTTTTTTTTTATTACCATGATATCACATTGACCACCTTCATCAGTAGGATTCAATCCAACCTTGGAAGGATCAATTTGACCAGTTACTTGGACATAGTCGTCAGTGATTACATAATGAGCAGATTGGATAAATCCGTTCGGTAAAGTATTCGCACCCACCGCCTTGGGAGTATCGCCCATACAATAAGCTTGTGAATCCCATTCGTTGTCAGATAAAGGTGCACTCATTTGCCCAGGAGGAGGAAGAAACACACAGAATGAAGTGGAATCAACGACTTGACCGATCATCCCACCTGCTGATACCATCGACAGAGATAACCCAAC
This sequence comes from Chlamydoabsidia padenii, assembly GCA_025330725.1. Taxonomy (NCBI): domain Eukaryota; kingdom Fungi; phylum Mucoromycota; class Mucoromycetes; order Mucorales; family Cunninghamellaceae; genus Chlamydoabsidia; species Chlamydoabsidia padenii. The sequence continues at coordinate 999,299 of JAIWND010000008.1, read as the reverse complement.
CAAAGAAGCAAAAGTTATTGTTGAGCGGACCATTTTTTATTATTAAGTGTATGATGATAGAGGGATAATGATAAAGTTGATAATAATAATAATAATAATAATAATAATAAAAGGATCGTCTGTTTGTTTATAATGAATGAATGGATGATTAGGTAAAAGGATAAAGTGAAAAGTAGAGAAAAGAAAGGGAAAATAAAAAAAAAGAATGACTTGCCCCATTATAAAAGGGGTCATCGGCGATTGAAATCATCGTTTCACTGAAATAAATAAATTATCCACATTAGGATAATTCTTTTGGTTCATTGGTTATCATCATGATTCGAGCTCTTTTTTTGTTATCAGGGACACTCTTATTTATAGCTACTTGTTAATTATGTATGGTTTGTATTGTGCGATATGATATGAATGTGTACTGATGAACTTGGGTTCACCTACCTTTGTTGGAAGCACCTGTCGGTATCGGGTTTTGAAATGCTGATCTGGCCTGAATTGGCTTATATTGTCTTTTATGTTGTAGTTGTAACATGTGTGTGATCACTGTATTATTCATCAAAACAACAAAAGTCAGTGGAGTCGAACAATATTGTAAGGTACGATCGATTATTTCTGATCGTATAGGGTACGAACATGGACATCAATCCATATCATCGTTCATTACTTGCACCCTTGCACAGACAACCACAAGTGATTTGATCATATAAGGAAAATTATTTTAAAACGGTCATACAAGACCGGAAGCAGCTGAGACGTTTTTCATCTATCAGGTTGGTCGAGGGGAAAAAAAAAAAAAAAAGTTCGCTGGTTGCTATAAATAGATCGAATTCACACGCAATGATTGATCAAGGCAACCATCCTCTTGGCCCAGTAAATCAGAATGCTATATCCTCAAATCGCTATCTTTAGATTCGGGGGAAACATTCTTTAAAGTACCAAGTAGGGGAAGAAAAAATAGTTTATGATCATTCCCAAATTGATCTGTCAAAGTGAGAATTCCAACACCGAAAATAATGCCAAGACTCATTCAAGCCGGAAGGTTCGTAGCACTTTGAAACCCTCTTTTTATTTATAATAGAATACAGAAAGCATTTCAGATCATCAAATACATAGATGCTTGATCTTTTCCTTTTTTTTTTTTTTTAACCAGCTTGCATTCGATTGCAATATATAGAAATGTCTAGTCGATGGGTAGTAGGCTCACATATATTCTTCATATGACTATGCCAGCTGATAATTATAGAATATAAAGGGATGACTTTATACAGTTGAAACTCATGCAAAAAGGAACAGAGAATTATTTTTAATCCCAACAGGCACTTTTTTTTTTTCAGCGTAACCGTTTTTTTTTTTTTTTTTTTTTGAGAAGGCGGGATTTGAAAATAATGAAAGATAAAACTCGCGGGGGCCTTCCTCCTTTTCCTCCCCCCTCTCTCTCTGTTCGATTTTTAAATTATACAACGATTCAGCACGACAATGACAGGCACCAATTTATCAATCTCACACTTTGAACAGTATTAACCGTTGATGCTAATGGACTAAGCAAACAACTAGTTTGACAAGACTACCAAGCAAACAGTTACAATAGATAGCAACAATACGAATACGCCGAAAATGGAATTGTCCTTACCTACTTCCAACACAACTGACCAGCAGACACCTAAAAGGATTAAACAACAAGTTTATAATATAAGATGGAACTGACAGAAACAACAACCTTATTCTTATAGAAATGCCTTGGCTTCCTATCTTGAAATTCCCATGGCTCAACTACCAATAAATGATAGTGAACCTCTCTCTTCACTTGGATTGGCTTAGGAACAAACTGATGGTATGGTTGGTATTCCTCTCTCTTTGCAATGGTGCCCTTGATTGGTAAGTTGATGAAACAGTCTATTTTTGGTGCTCTCTCCTTTTGTCTAGTTAGGGTCGCAAGCGGCGGCTTGATACAGCTCAATAAAAAAGATAGGATGGGATACTAATGCTGTAGGTGGACACTAACATATTTTTTTATGCATAGATTATCATAACTATATCATTTACGATCCCGACTTTGCTTCTTTGAATGGACTGGTCTACAACTTTACTTGAATCTTCATGCTGTCTGTCATAACATCTGGACGTATGGAGGTAGATTCAACGTAAGTACATACATTAAAACAATGATACTTTTTTTTTTTTTTTTTTTTTTTGTCTTTTGCCATATATTGATGTTTAATGGTTATTCCTTTATTGATTCTTAGGAGTATGGACTGGAAATTGTAACCATCAATAAAAAGAACTCGAAACACAAACGAAAATGACGGACCCTCAAGCTTGGGTAAATCTACAATAACGCTCACTCACAATCGTCTTCTCAACTCAAGTCCCACCTTTGGCAGTAGCTTACCAAACAACACGATAAATTGCAGTAAAGGTAGTGATGATGACGATCGGCGAACGGTAACGTAGTGATAATTTGAATAATCTTAGCCTATGGACTGCTAGGAATTGGATGCGCTTCTCTCATAAACTGTATTGGGTGGACGATTCGAATATGTAACTCTTTCCCCTCCAATAACAACAGAAAATGAACAGCCGGATCGACTAAACATTTTTATTTATTTATTCAATAGGCTCGGTTAATCAACAACCAAAATAAATCGGTGGACTCTCTCTTAAACATTGACTGGATGGAATGATGAATAAAATGATGCCGGTCTCTGGCTTTATCTCACACACATATAGTTTAGTCTCACTCTTTATCATATACTACGCTTCCCCTATTCCCTCCATATTTACCATGATATAGACATAGTTTTTACTTTAAATTGAATGTAATAAAGAAAACTATAATACTTTATGTGTCGACCACATACATATCATAAGTCGTATAAAAGCTGTATGTGAGCGGGATTTGAAAACGCATGAATTTGTCATATTCACCATATTCGAATTAAACAGACGTTGATATAAGCATGATGTACTTGAAACATTTCTAAATGTGAGGGTAAAGATTATTTTGGATGGTTAACTCAAAGACAAAACTGTATAGACGAGAATGTATCAGAAATCCATCCGATCATACTTGTAAGGCAAATCAAGGAGTGCGACTGGCACTTTTTTTATTATTAAAAAATTGTACATGTTTCCAATTAGAAGCAATTAAACGGGTTTAGATATTATACAAAAAACAAAATAAAGAGGGGATGTTATTAGCTAATCAACAGAATATGAATATAAACTATGTATAAAAAGATAAACCAGACCAAGTGGATGATAAGAGGTGGTTAGAGGGAGGGAGGGAGGGAGGGAGGGTATCAGAATTCCATATCAGATGCACCAGTTTCACCATCATTATCGTCGTCATCTTCATACCATTCAGCTTCAGGGACCAATCTAGTCTTGGGTAAAAGAGGTCGGTGATCCTTTCCAAAAGACGAATCTTCGTGTTCATCCTCCATGTCTTCATCACCATCCAAGAATCCTTGAATATCAGGAGGGATTTCTTGCATTTGTATACTTGGTGCAGCATCCAAGTAGCGTAGTTGTTCCATGACCCGTTCGCGTACCTTGAGTAAATATTGTCGATCGTTTTGATTTTCGACCCTGCCAGATAGATGAGGATGAAGTTGGTAATCTGGTCTAAAAAAGTCAATGTATTCGTTTGGCGGTAAATCATTAGAGAGTTCTTGGTCGACGAGGATAGATGTTTCATATGTCCAGCACCGTGCCACGTTGCGAACCGTATAGCCACCACCACCCACCACCATCATTGGTATCTTATAATCCTTCATGATCTGTACACACCGTCCATGAGCTTCGATACTGAGGTTGAAGCATCCCAGTCGATCGCATCCCAAGGAATCTGCACCACACTGTAAAACAATCGCCGAAGGTTGATAGGTTGCCATGACACCATCCATTACTTCTTGAAAGAGCCAAATATATGCATCGTCGTCGATTCCATCCCGTAGAGGTACATTCACCGAATAGTATTTACCCAAGGAGCTGCCAATTTCATCCAAGTGACCCGTACCAGGGAAAAAATCCCCATTGTATTTGTGGAAGGAGACAGTCATGACTCGGTCGGTTGAATAAAAGGCCTCTTGGACGCCATCACCATGATGAATGTCGATATCCACATAAAGCACCCGAGGAAAGTAGCGTAAGAGTTCGAGGATACCAAGGACAATATCGTTGACATAACAAAACCCACTAGCTTCGCTTTTTTTGGCATGATGTAGACCGCCAGACCAGTTGATACAGATATCTGCCCCGCCTGCAATAAGTTTCCGTGACGCTTCGATAGATGCACCTGCGTATCGTTGGCAAAAGTCGTAAATACCATCAAAGATTGGACAATCATCACCCACATTGAATCGTTGGAATACTTGTTCGAATTCTTCTGCATTGTCTGGTGTCACTCTATATACATACAAAAAAATATATTAGTTAGTTAATTGGCCGTATTGTGTTTACTATTTCATTCTCACCTTTTTAAAAAGTCGACATAGTCTGGTGCATGGAATTCTAGTATTTCGTTGTCAGTTGCCCTTCGAGGTTGGAAGATCTCCATTTTCTTGTGTAAACCATAGTTCAATACAAGGTGATTAGTCAAAGTCAGGCGATGTGGTTTCATAGGATGTCGTTCCTATCAAGATCAAAGTAAACGGAATAATAATAATAATAATGGTAATAAATAAACAATATTAGTTAGATCCAGTACAATAACAATATATTTATCTTTTATTAATTGTACTTACTCCATAGTGATAATTGCCAACACCTTCATCATGGAAATAAGCAACACGAGTCTTGTTGTGAGAAGCCAATCGTAGGTTGCTTGGTGTCATATACTTCTTTTTCTGTGTTGATTTATAGTCGCTGGTAAGTGTTGCATCTTCTTCTCTTTGACTTTTTCGAGGCATGGTGTATGTTGATTTGCTGTCTATTGTTGTTTAGTGTATGGTGGATGAATTGAGCCAATTGAATATGTAAGGAATGTAAGCACAGGAGGGAATGATGAGAAGAGTATTGTAAAGGAAAGGAAAAGGAAAAAAGACAAGTTTTTTTTTTTTCTTCTTTCCCTTCTTCTCTTTGTTTTAAACCCCGATCCACCCGCCCCATTTCATTGACAGCCAAAAGTCAGGCTTCTGATCCAGTATAGAATATAATTTATTAATTAATTGATTGATTAAAAGTAAACACAAGTTAACAATTAAGCTATAGTTATATATATATATATAGTACTAGTATGGACTAATAAAAAAAAAAGAAGGCGGTTTCGGGTTTACATGATCTGACAGCTGCCTATATTTCGTGTAGATGGGCCAGTCCTTGTCATTTTAAACGCTTGAGGAGTAGTCTGTCGACATCCTTGAGACAATTGTTGATCAGCCGATTTACTTGATAAATTTAAAGTCGAGTTTCTACGTTGCCCATCTTCTGTTTTAGCCAAATAAGACCGTGAGGATTGTAATGATAGACGCTGTTGCTGTTTTTTACGCTGCTGCTTTATATTGGTGTTGGAGAGTTTGAGATCAGCCAGTCTATTGATAGCCTTGGCATATTTCTGTTGAGCAGCCAGTTCGTACCAATGTAAAGCTTCTGCCATATTTTGTCCCACGCCAATCCCCATTTCCGCATAGTATCCACAGGCGTATTGTCCTTTCGCATAGCCAACATCCGCCACCTTTCTTGCCCAGAGATAAGCTTGCATATCATTTTGAGCCAAGAGTTCCACACCATCCGACCCGAGTGCACCTGTCAGATACCAACCCGAGAGTGCCAATGCTGATTCCATGTGCCCTTGTTCTGCTGCCTTTGTGTACCATGCAATCGATCGCCGCGCATCTATTGGACAATGCCACAGCCCATTTTCATATGCTATACCAAGCTTGTATTGAGACGGAGCATAGCCAAACCTGGCCGCCTTGGTCACGAGTTCCCGAGTGTAATCTTGATCCGGGATAACCGAAGGAATGTTGTCGTTTTCATACACCAGCCCAAGTTCATGGAGGATTTCAGGATGGTAAGCGTCCGCCAAAGGAGCCGCCCGTTTGAGCCACGAAATTGCTTCTTTTGGATGTTTCGTCTGATCCAAGAGTCCCCAGAGCAGTATCATGGCCAGTTTGTACATTGCCGATGGATCACCGAGATTGGCCGCCTTGCGATAAAACCGGATGGCTCGTGCATTATCCCGTTTTGTCCCCAAACCCAGTTCATAGCAAACCCCAGCACGATAAGTACATGCCGGATGAGATTGTTTGGAGCCTTGCAAGTAGAGATGAAATGCCTTTTCATGACTGACATCCAGCAACATTAACCCTGCCCCATACGCATTCGCCAGATAGAATTGAGCCTCCGCATAGCCTGATCGTCCGATTCTTGATTGCATCGCCAGAGTCTTGACAATTCGTTGAGCTTCCAAGAGCATGGCAGTCTTAGCCTTGGTGGATCGTGACACGTCGTCAATATGGACTTGTTGCACAGCCTCCATCAAGTATTTGGCAAAGTTGAGTTGTAGGGCAAGATCATGAGGTGATGCTTGAGCTTCCCGGCAAAAGTTGTTGAGACTGTCTAGTGTTATTGGTGGAAACTGTGGATGATGTGGTGTCAAAGATAATGGGTGTGGTGCTGGTTCCGTAAGAGAGGCGGCAAGTAGTGAGCTGTCAGGATAATAGTTGCTGTCATTGTTATTTATCGTCCTGTTTGTGTCGATATGTAATGCTGGCGATGGTGATGGTTGTTGTTGGCTAGTTCCATTATCAACAGGATCTACAAAGTCTTTGGCTGGTGTATCCAATGCAGCAGCTTCACCACTAGTTCCAGTAGCAGTAAACGAACAAGAAGAGGGAAGACAATCCAAAGAGTTTGATGAATTCGATTTGCTTGTGTCATGTATATGTTGATCTTCTGGTAATGGTGGTAATTGTTGTTGGTGATAATGATGTTGAGGCAAAGGTGGTAACTGTTGATGTTGATAATGATGTGGTTGAGGTAGTGGAGGTAAATCTCGTTCCTGGGGGCCGAGTCGTGCATCCTTGATCAATCCTGTCGAGTTGGTGGTCGCCAATGAAATCCGCCTCGATTCCTGCATTGGCGGATCTTGATGTCGCTTTATTGTTGGTGTACTTTTGTTGATCTGGCCAATAGCAAAAGTGTTGAATTCAGCCGTAAGTGATTTTGCAGAAGGTGGTGGTGAGATCAGCATATTGTCTTCAGGTGATGATGGCGGTGTTGTCGTGTCCTGTTTTATCAGTAACTCGTTGTTGGCGACAGGCTTGGTTGAATTTGACGAGTGGTGACTTTTAGTAAGGGTGGAACCAGTGTCTTGAGTGTCTTCTGGTGATGCTTGATTGTATACGAGGTTCAAGCAAGATTTCACAAAGTCATCGTCCGGCTTGAGAATGTAGGGCAATGATGTCGTGAGAGAATCCAGTTTCCTATTGTTGACTGACATTCGAGTTTTATCCAATGGCTCTTTGGTGATGTAAGAGTTTGTGGTCAAAATATGCTGATCATAAAGAAGTGATTCGTTGTTCGAAAGGACACCAGTAGAGTTGTTCACCTGTACTACCTTTTCAACATTGCATGCCGTAGGAGCATCAACCATTGCGTCGTGAATGTTTGTAAATGTAAAAAAAAAAAGTAAGAAAGAAAGAGAGAGAGAGAAGCAAAAGAAAGAGAGGATATGAAAAGGGAGCAAACTGTTTCAATATCGCCGCACGGCCAAAGCAAACAAAAGCGGCGTTTAAAACGTTACCAAATTGAGAATGATCTGCATAGGCGAATACCAGGAAATAAAGATTAGATCATTATGAATATCAAGAAATAACATGCTTCAAGGGCATTATGTATGCAGTATGTCTCAAAGAAAACAGATATACCATGCCACGTGGATGATTTGAAAACTTTTTATTTGATGAGGTCCTATAAAAACGCAGATCCGGTTACCCAAGACATAATGCAAACGTACAAAGATGGTCTGGTGAAGCATAGGGAGAAGTGGCGTGGAAAAAACACAAATTTGGCTCGGGCATCTTTGCATAAAAATCATTTGTAACCCCGCTCCATCTTTCGTGGATGTTTTAAGTTGCCTATCCATCATGAAGCCAAGTATTGTTGTTTTCATCTTGATATAGGCAATGTCACTGCAATGTTATTTATAGCCATGCAACTAATGCTGGAAGAATCTCTTCATAGGTATAACTTTGGTGCATACTACTGTATGAAATCAACAATCATTGCCTTTTGAACTGAAGTAGTCGTGTTACCTGATAAATACATCATTTGTTCTGGGTGGCATATGCTTGTGCATATACTAAGAAGTACCTAAAGGGCTGTTAAAAGAAAGGCATTTTTTGCACATCAGGCGGGGTTTCAATGTATATCGGGATTTCTTTTCTGTGCATACTTTGATCTCTCGTCATCAAAAGTTGTTGATGCTTGTACTGTATGCTTTTTCATCAACAGCTACTATGATAAAAGATTCCATACCTTGGAGTGTTGATAATACCTGGGGAAATCTGGAGATGCAGTCGTATGAACGATTCGAAAATGTCAATCATGCCAAAGTGGGAGGTGGGCCTCTGGAACCAAAGCTGGAAACATTCATCGCTGTCATTGTATCTCCTGATTGGAAAGGACATGTCTATTTCAAGTAAAGGACTAAATATAGTTCAATACACAACAATCAAGCAATGGAATAACTGGGTGGAATATTCACATCCCGACTTTGAATAGAACGCATGTAATCACTACTTGACTGCCTTCCAAATGAAACCAGATAAACAGTTCCCTTCATTCCATTGAAAATAAATGAAGTATATATATGTATATATATATATATATATATACTTGGGCCTAGTGTGAAGGAGATAACTTGATATTGTCCACCGGTACCACTCCTGTCAATTTCTTCCTAAATAGCGGGATTTGAAAATATAGGCAGACAAAAAAAAAAAAAAAAAAAAACGGGATGTGACCCATTCTCACTCTCTTTACTTTTTTTTATCCTTATAGACCAATGTGGAATGCTAACGAAAAACTCTTGTTACGTTCCAATGTGCTCTATAAAAAAAGAGAAGGGTCTTTATTCATCACTCCTCAGCGCGTAGCCTGGCAGCAAAATGGTGTACCTCGACTGGACCCATCCATTAATTATGATACCATTGCTTGTAAGTTTTTTTTTTTTTTTTTTATCACCTTCAAACTAAAAAGATCGTACTAACCTTTTTACTCTTTTGATGCCACCCTCCTCTCCTTTTGAACTTGTTTATAAAACTGTATACTATAGCCCTCCAGCAAACACCAAAAGAATCAGCCAAAGTTTTATTTAAAATCACCACCAATCATCCTGAACCCAAGGTCTACACCTTCCAATTCATCTCCAATAAAGGTCTAATCGAACGAGAAGGTATCAAGGCTCAAGTCACTGAATTATGGGCCAAGGCACGGGGAACATCAGCATCAACGATAGGCACACCAGCACCACTGACACCCAATACTGGTATTGGATCACCTGGAACACCTTCAACAGCAGCATCACCTTTAGGAGCCTCGACACCACAATTACAACCATCTACACCGCAGCAAGAACCACCATCAAGTGGGATCTCGTCTAGTTTATCGACACCTGGTACTCCACCATCCAATGCAACCACACCCACCACAGGCTCACCCGCGCCATCGAAACTGCCAGCAGCCATGTCCTCCAGTCGACGACAAGAATTCAAGGATCGAAAGGAACTTATCTCTAACAGTCGGGAACTTCAAAAACTACACATGGAACTGGTGGTTGCTGGGAAAATTGTCTCTGAAGAAGAATTCTGGTCAAGTCCCTATGTCAAACGGTATCGTCAAAAATTAAAATTGGATGCTGTCTCAAGGGAAGGTCGTCTCAAAGGGAAATCTTCAAGAATGGTGGAACTCAAACCTGGTCAACAAGAAGGTTCTGATGTCAAGTATACTTTAACCAGTCAAACCATACACAACATATTCAGTGAATATCCATCAGGTAAGAGAACTAGTAGGAAATAAAAAGGGGAGGGGGAAGGGGACTATTATGACTTAATCGATCTTCTTCTTCTTCACATATAGTGAAACGTGCTTATGATGCAAATGTCCCTGACAAGGTAAATCAACTAGTAATAATAAATATGGGTGTGTATCAAAAAGAACTTACATCTTGCTCTATATACTATAGTTATCAGAACAGCACTTTTGGAAACGATTCCTGGCGTCAGAATTCTTCCATCGATCTAGAACAGGGGGACGATCTCAATTAACACCCTATGATGACATATTTGACCGCTGTTTACAAGAAGAAGATGATGGTAAGGAACTGAACCCTGAAAAAAGAAGAAAATATACATATTACTGGTACTAACAATCTTTGTGTGTGTTTGTCGGGGGTGGGGACTTGTAGAAAATGCGAAAGCGCCGGATGTATCAAAAATGGATCGTATCAAAAGGACGATTGACTTGGAATCTTCGATTGAAGATCATATTGAAGTAAGTAAAAGGAATCATTGTCATGTAAAAGGACACTGACTCGTTATCTTTTAGGGTGGTAATGCTCCAGACTTCACCATGGTGGCAGGTAGAAATGCTCAGGTCTTGCCATTGATTCGACGTTTTAACAGGCATGCTAGTCGTGTACTGGAAACACCGCGATCGTAAGTTGTTTTGAATAAAAAGGTTGACACCATACCATCATCTGACAATTCTGATTTTATTCACGTAGGAAACCCAAACCAAGGGCGTCTGATGTATGCACTAATATATATATATATATATATATACATATATACATATAATGATGATTTATTTATCTACTCCACTTTTATAGACTGGTATTGAAGATGAAATCCTTCTGACTGATTTAAAAGATGATTCTCCACCTGATAAAATCGTCCTCGACATTCAAGATACTTCTCGCTACTTTGAAAGTCAAAGCAATACGGAAAAAACAGATCAAATGAACATACAGGTAATAAAAAAAAAGGAAAAGAATAAAAAGAAAAGAAGAGATCGATGTATTAATTCATATTTATTTGTTTTAACAGGAAGCAAAACAGCTGGTATCAGGGTTTAAACATCATTTTGAAGGCTGGCAGCCTGAATTGACCAAGGTAAGGAAACACTATGAACCAGAAGGACTCGACCAATTCTTTTATCTTTCTTGTTTTATAGCATGTTATGAATCCTAAAGTGGCTGATCGGGTTTGCATGAATCTGACAGATCGAGTTCGAAAAAGAAGTCGTTACTATGAAAAGTCCAGTGTCTCTGGTAAACCACTCTCTCCCATCACCATAAACGTATTCTGACTGACCCTTCTTCATCTTCTTCTTTCTTTTCCCTTCATAGATGAAAAACTGCCTGCACCTGCACTATTGGCTATTCAAGGTTATCACTCAGCGACAAATGAAATCCTTCGACATTTCTGGTCCTCTAATGATCCATACCGTGCTGACAAGAATGCTAGAATGGTGGATGGCTTGAAGAGACAACAAAAGAAATACAAAGAAGTGCTTATCACAGTGAATAGTCATCGTGGTGATGTTGATCGTGGTAAAGAGGTAAGTATAAAGTATACACCATGACAATGTATAGACTAATGATCTCACATCACATTTGAACTTCCGATAGGTACTCGATCCATTACAGACTGCTATGACCAAAGCCCTAGATATTGCGAACAAGCGCCGAAAACGATAATTGGATGAAACAAACAAAGACTGATAGATTACATATCAAAGATTTACAATAGCATAGTCCTCATTACCCCCCTCCCACCTCTGTTATCGTCGGTTACTTTTACTTCCATTATTTAAAATAAACAAAACTTTTACATAGTCCATCTACTTTATACTGTTTGTTATCTCTCTATTCATGATACCTGTATCGATTAAGACAATGTGAAATCAGGCGACTGTGATTGGAGTACGCATGAAACCAACAACTGATAATTCCATCGGCGTTTTAACCCATGGCATAAAGTCTTTTTTTTTTTTTTTTTTTTTTTTTTTTTTTTTTTTTTTTAGAATTCAACACTTCTCTCTTTTTTTTTTTAATTCTTTTGAATCCTTCTTTAATTTTAACCATACAATCGCATACAACCACTACCGACTAAACAGTATGGCATCACCTTCTTTTCTGTCACCAAACCCCTACAGCGGCAATGGATCTTCGTCTGATTACAACTCTGACTGTATGAGTGATATGTATGAACTCACACCTACCTTTAATGATGACAATAGTAATATGACAATGGCAACTTCATCATTAACGTCACTGAACAAGAGAAAGTCATCAAAAAAGACAGTTAGCACTTTTATCCAGAAACTATACGAGTAAGTCTTGATCCCTCCAACTTTGTCACAAGCACGACTAACTCTTTATATATACTTATTGTATAGTATGCTCGAAAACAATACTTATGCTAATCTCATGTCTTGGTGTCCTTCTGGTACTTCCTTCTCAATAGTCAATGCTAAAACATTTGCTGCCCAGGTACTTCCTGCACACTTTAAACATAGCAATTTTTCAAGCTTTGTACGGCTATTGAACATGTAAGTTTATTATTTGATTTGTTAGTAATAACCAATTGATACTAATCATCATTCTTGATAATAGGTATGGCTTCCACAAAATTAGTAAATCACCAAGAGGACAACGATCAAGCGACAAGGAAATTTGGGAATTCTCACATACAAAGTTTATCAGGGGACGATCGGATCTATTAAAGGACATTAAACGGAAATCAATGGACTCGGAAACCTTGCGTCGTGAAACAGGGGACATTCAAGCTTCCTTTGCCATGCTGCAAATGTCACAAAGCGATCTTCTTCAACAATTCTATACTTTACAAGAAAGCTTCTCCACATTATTTAATGGTCTTGAAGAATCAAGAAAGATCCAACAACAGCAACAAGTACAGATCCGACAGCTTATTGAACGACAGCAACGACTGGACAATGATAATAGCATGAAATGGGAACCGACTGATACTTTAGCAGTGGAAAAGAGCAATAATCAGACTAACACACGGACTCTGCATCATCGTCGATCCGTATCAACACCATCTTTGCCACCCAATCAACAATTTCAGAATCAATATCAACCTATGGATGAACCATTTAAAATGCTTGTCACCACACCATCATCATCTACCAATCCAACTCCTAACGTGATGGATAAATCGACACCGGGGTATTGGATCAATAATAATAATAACAACAGTAACAGTAACAGTTTACGGTCAGTCTCTCAACCACCCCCAGAATGTCGCACAAGCAACAATGATATGGAGCCAGTGTATTCACCACTATCATTCCAAACAGCTGTCAACACACCTTTACCACCAAGTCCCATGATGGTCGTCAGTCCTGATATGACTACTATCTCCCCTGGCTCATCCGAAGAAGACTCTTTGGGATCCTATGCATTCAACCTTGGCCATTCTTCAAATACCCTTGATCTATCATTTATTTAGTTATATAGTCACTATAGATTATAATATTTATTCGTTTTTTTTTTTTAAAAAAAAAAAACTTGTAATAAAATAGACAATGGTGGATTCATAATCCACTTTTATTGTATTTGTGCGTGATGTATTATCTAAACTAAAGTATGGGGATCATTATAAAGAGGGGGGAGGGGTAATCTATACTAGATTTTGTAAATGCTGTGAAGTTTCGAGTTGTTGTCTACCACCCAGTCAAGTTTCTTGGCACGCCTACATGGAAATGAATAGTTAATTACCAAAATATATGATCTTTTTTTTTTTATAACTTACCCATCTTCAATGTCATAGGCCCAAGCATGTACTGTGAGTTTTTGCCCCTTTTCCCAAGCGTTCTGCACAATGACAGAATGACATACATTTTTAGCAGAGTTGATGGCATTCAGTTCCACCAGTTTTCTGATCCGTGAGCCTTCATCCTTGAGATTGTCGAATTCAGATTCATGCACTACACCAAAAAAAAAAAAAAAAAAAAAAAAAAAAAAAAAAAAAGATTCTTGATTAGTAAGTAACCCCTATGTTTCCCTTGAAGGTGTCTACTTACATCGATACACATCCTTGATACTTCGTAACCAATTATCAATTAACCCTAATGATTTGTTGGACAAAGCAGCAGTGACACCTCCACAATTGTAGTGACCTAGATGATAAAGAATGAGTCAAGGTCGTATTCCCATTATCCGGATTCCTTCCCCCACCCACCCCCCCAAAAAAAACACTTACCACAAACAATGATATGTTCCACTTTTAAGGCTTCAACAGCATATTGGATGACAGAGAGACAATTGAGATCCGCATGATTGACAACATTGGCGATATTTCGATGGACAAAGATTTCACCAGGACCCAACTGTACAATTTGATTTGCTGGTACACGTGAATCGGAGCAACCTATCACCATCATCATTTTGAGTCACCATCCAAACCATTTCATACTCCACCTCCTTCACTTTTTTTTTTTTTTTTTTTTTACCTATCCATAAGATCTTCGGCTCCTGTTGTAAGGCAATGGTTTTAAAGAATTCCGGATCTTCTTGTATAACAGCAGCAGCCCATTGTCGATTGTTTTCCAGTAAACCTTCCAGAGAAGTATCGGCAGGATCGAACTTGTTTCGTTGGACCGAAGACGTGCTACAGTCGCAGCTTCCCCGGAGTTTGTCGTTGCTTGGATCACTATATGAGATGGGTTGGAAGAATCGTCGAAACTTTGAGTTGAGTCCTTCTTTTTGCTTGGTGCTGGTTTCTTGATTGTTGCCGCTGTTTTTGTTGTGGAGATGAGTGGTGGTTGCAAACGTCCGGAGTGTCGATCGATTCCAATGTGCCGCACCAATGCTATTACTAGTAGAAACATAGTTGTTTAAAGAAGTCCTGGCAAGTGAATGTCCAGTTCTACAAAGTCTGTTAACTAAAAGAGCCATGGATATAATGAGGAAGAAGAGGAAAGATTTGAGGCAAAATCCTTTTTAATTTTATTTTACACTTTTTTAAAAGACCGCCCGAGATGGATGAATCGTGAGAAAAAGATAAGCGATGAAAAAATAAAATGAAAATATTGAAATTCCGCTTTCATGCAGAAGATTTACGTCTTGCTTGTTCAATCTCATCGTTAGCCTGTTCCGTTCGTTGCATCCCTTTAATTTCCATTTCTTCATCACCAGACACATGCCCGAGTGCTTTCCCGATATACCCCATCCATCGATTATATTCACCATGTAGTCGACTTGGCGCCCCTTGTTCCGTCAACACATTTGCTTGATCGGCGGTTCGTGAAGCCCATGTTTCCCATTCTTGTCCCCGATGTTCTAATCCATTTATTCCTGTGACATTTCCAATCTTGGCTTGAGCAGCACCTGCTCCTCTGAAAACTGCACTTTTACATTTCATCCATACGGGGTCTTCACCCATGGATGGTGTATATGACTGTTGTGATGGTGTCTCTACTTGGGTTCCTAACATCGATTCAGGATCATCTTGATTGTTTGTTGTTGGGATGATAGTATGAGATGATGATGATGATGATGGTGGTGTTGTCATTTGTTATATCACTCTTGGAAGGAAAACAAGGGAATAAAAAGAATGATGGACTCATGGCAGGGTAAAGGAGGAGATAATTGAAACAAACATGGTTTAGTTCCAATGAAACATTTAAAACATGTCCAATACATATACATAAACCAAGAATTAAAGTTGTCACAATAATAAGTGTTTATTATTTACAGATTATATACAGAGAATGGTAGTGCTATAGTAAGAGTGTGTGTATGTATCATGGATTAAACTAAACTATGTGTTCAGGAATCCAGGTAAGTAATGGTATTGGTTAATCTTGTTCATTTTCAGAGTAGCCTAATCGTCACGAAGAAGGTAGTCGGTCATTTTCTTGGTCATAGGATCATCATCTTCTTTGGCTTGTTTCTTCTGTTTCTTGGTTTTTGGTGGTGGTGAGGCTATTTTCTCAAAGGTCCCGCCGCATGATGCTAGGTGATCCAGAAACCATCGATCGGCTTTTTGTGGTGGTCTATATTATTCATTAGTATTGATATTCTCATCTAGTCATTCTTGTGGTATTTTTACCTGTTCATGGATCGACTGACTATACCATAAAAAGGTGGTTTATGTTGACACGGGCCCTATCATTGTTGTTTTTATATATAAAAAAAATCAGTTGGTCGTATAATTATTGAATTCTTCTTTTTTACTTACGTTGCATTTCCAAATATGTGTCTTGTAATGATTGACTTCATCATGGAATCTATTGAGAGAGGGAAAGAGAGAGTAAAAATTCTATCAGGCCATTATATTTCCTACTTACGTGTGATAAACAGTGATATTTGTTCCCGCCAATTTGTTTATTCGAGCTGCTTCACAAAGGAATTCAGGTCCATGGGATTCTAAAAATATATTTGTCATGATTAGTAGTTGTTAAGTTTCTGCATGACAGATATTGGCACTTGCCATGATTATCAATCCGATGTGTCACAAATAGTAGTGCATGGATCATTTCATGCTATTAATTAATGTAAAGGCCGATCAGTATCAACATGTGATATGTATTAGATTCCCGATTCTTACCAAAAGGGTATTGACCATGTCAGATCTTGGGCGAAATTTGAGAAGAGCTTCTGATAAAGTGATGGTACATAATCCAGCAGCAGGTTGATATCGGCAGGTTCCAGCACTATAACACAATAACAGTTAATTTTTTATCAGTTATATTTTACCCATCCTCTGTTTCCCTTACCATCGTGTCATCTTTTTTGACCATTTTACCTATTTTGGGAACGAACAATATAAAGTTAATGCCTTGTGTGAATATATGAGTGCCTTTTTTATTATTACCTCCACCATATTCAATCTTCCTGAGAAGTATATATCATTGAATACCAAAAAGAGTCCATGAAGATCAGGATTGGGATCATTTTCATCATCCAAAGTACACAGAGCACCACCTTCAAAGGAAAAAGGCGTGGAAGATGAAGAAGAAGAAGTTGTAGTAGTAGTGGAACCAGATACTTTCAGGAGCTTGAGTTTGTCGTCTTCTTCTTGTTGTAGCTGTTTTGCCAAGGCGAGATCAGGATCCTGGTCGTCGTCATCGAGGTCAATAATATCTTTTCTTTTCAATGGAATGAGGTTGGACCAATCATTACTGGGTGGAATAGGTGATGTTATCAAACAGGTATCGTCAATTACAGATGGACTCGCATTTGCTGGATGTGATTTATCTTTCGAGTCCTCTTGTTGTAGTTGTCGAGCCAAAGCGAGGTCATTTTCCAAACTTGTTGCTGTCAGTTCATCCTGTAATTGAAGGGCAAGTGTTTGATCAGCCTTCACCAGAGCATTCATACGGATGTGTTGTTTGTATAGATTATCTTCTTCTTCTTGTAAAGCCCTGGCAAAAGCTTCATCATCGTTCGTCGAGTTGCTGATAGGAGGAATATCCATAATGTAGGGTATGAAAGAAAAAAAGAATAGAAGGAAATCGAATTAGAATAAAAACCCCCATTTTGAATTCCATGTCAAGGTTCAAGTCCCGCTCGCCCACTCAGTTTTGAATAATAGGGAAATCCATTGTGTGATTGGCACTATATATCTTCATAACAGCTGCTCCTTTTTTAGTTCATTGTCTCTAGTTTATTCGATGGTTCACTTTTGAAACATTAACCCAGTTTCAATAGATCCATTGGGGCAAAGCGGCTGATTCAAACTACGCCAGAAGAGCGGGATTTGAAAAACATTGATCGCGTTTCGTGTGATAAAATTCATTGCGCGAGTCCGAAGTGTTTTTCTTTTCTTTCACTTTTACTTTTCCCAAATCAATTCTTTTTAATCATGAGCCAATTGACTCAAGGCGCTATCCAGATATTGCACGACAATGACTTGACCAACCCTCTACACAACAACTGTGTGGTCCAGATTATTAACATCAAGGCCATCTCAACTTCTAACGGTGGGACACGCTATAGGTAAAAAAAAAAAAAAAAAAAAAAAAAAAAAAAAGAAAAAAAAAACAGTCTAGTTGACTTGGCCACACTCCAATGTTCTTTCTGTGTATACTTTATAGAATCATTATCTCTGACGGTACTCATTTTATGCAAGGTAATGAAGAAAAGAAACAAGTTATCATACTAACTCCACTTTTTATTTTGTCCTGCAATAGCAATGTTGGCTACTGTACACTCGACTTTGGTGGAAGAAAACAAACTCAAAAAATTTACACTCATTCGTCTTACTGAATCGGTTTGTAATTTGGCTCAAAGTCGAAGGTAATATCATAACAGAAAGGAGGGGGGCGGGAAGTAGTATTTTGAAGTAGGGTATGTGTTTTTTAAACGTAGTTTAACATACAATATCTTTATATTTTATAGAATCTTGATTGTTTTACAATTGGAAGTGGTCTCAAATAGTATTTCCACTCGTCTTGGTGAACCTGCCAGTATTGATGGTGCTACGCCTGCCAGACCAGCCACCGGTGCGCCTCAACAACAAGTACAACAACAACAACAACAACAGCAACAGCAACAAGCCCAACCTCTCTTTATGCAAAGCAGTGGTAGCAGTTATGCAACTGGTTCGGTCAACAAGCAACTTGAAGCATCTCTGTTTCCTATCAAGGGCCTGAATCCTTATCAAAACAAGTAAGTATAACTCTGGGGGATGTGAATAATTTGACAAAAGTGTCAAATGGTCTAAACCTCCCCCCCCCTTTTTTTTTAATTATTGTCGGTATTGTTGGTTTTTAGGTGGGTGATCAAGGCTCGTGTGACTCAAAAATCTGATATCAAAACCTGGGCAAACCAACGATCAGAAGGAAAACTCTTCAGTGTCAATCTGTTGGATCAAACGGTAAGTAACTTGAAGTGGGTAACTAGCCTGCCTTTGTTTTTCACATCATTAACCCTTCTTTTTTTTTTTAACTTACATAGGGTGAAATCAAGGCAACTGCCTTCAAAGAACAAGTCGATCGATTGTACCCTCTTCTGGAAGAAGGACGAGTAAGTAAAAATCGACGACTATTATCTTGTTTTAACCCTGGGTTTATATTATTCTAGGTCTATTATATCTCTCATGCTCGTGTCACTATGGCCAAGAAACAATTCTCGACTTTGAACAATGAATATGAACTCACATTTGATCATACTACTGAAGTTGAACAGGTAAGGAAAACCAAAAAGATCCTTCATTCTTTGCTAATTACTGACTAATCTTGTCTTTTTGATTACTGCACTATGGTGTCCACCAATCAAAAGTGCTCTGATGAACAAGCTATCCCGGAAATGAACTACAGCTTTGTAAAGATCGCTGATATGGACAATCATGAAAAGGGTGCTACTATTGGTAAGTAATAAATATATGTATATCTATTGTGGGTATCTGGATATGCTGTATATGCTATTGACTAACATGTTTTTATTTTTATAATAGATATCATTGGTGTTGTTGTTGAAGATTCTGGAATTCAAGAAATCGTAGCTAAAGCAACCGGCAGGCCCGTAAGTTTAAAATGATACATCCATATTACTGTAAACGATCTTTACTCACATATCAATTATATCTATTATCATATCCTAGACCAAGAAAAGGGAATTGTCTCTTGTGGATGATACTCAAAAACAAATCAGGCTCACTCTCTGGGATCGAGTAGCCGAATCTTTTGATGCTAGTGGAACTCCCGTCGTTGCGTGCAAAGGCGTCCGGGTGAACGACTTTAACGGCCGTAGTCTCTCTTTAGCTGCCTCTGGTAATATTAAAAGGGACCCTGAAATCCCTGAAGCTCAAAAATTGCAACAATGGTAAGCTAAATAACAAATCAATTGGACTTTTTAAATGATCTTATCGTGACTAATTGAATTTTTTTTTTTTTTGTCTTTTGACTATGTATAGGTATAACAGCCAAGGTCAAAGCACTTCATTCTCCACCTACAGCAATGTGATGTCATCAGATTCTGGTGCTTTTGCACCCAACAGCGCACCCAAATTGACCATCCAAGAAGCAAAGGATCGAAAGCTCGGCGAAAGCGAAAGAGTAAGCACATGATAAAGAAAGAAAAAATGGCTCTATCGACATGCACTAATCAACAATTCCCTTTTATATGTATAGGCTGACTACTTTGTTACTCGTGGAACCATCATGTTTTTTAAAAACGAAAACTACTCCTACCCTGGCTGCCCTGATTGTCGCAAGAAATTGATACAAGAAGTCTCTCATTGGCGATGCGAAAAGTGTCAAAAGAACCACGACGCTCCTCTTTACAAATACGTGCTTTCCTTCAGTGTTGAAGATGCTACTGGTCATTTGTTTTTAAATGCTTTTGATGAAGTTGGTGGTCCTCTCCTCAAGATATCTGCAAATGAAATGGCTGCTTTAAGGGAAACCGATGAAGTCGCTTCTCGTATGGTGTTTACCGATGCCACTTTTAAAACCTACAACTTTAAGATCAAGGCCTTCCAACAAGTCTTTAATGTAAGTGATCCGAAAAAAAAAAAAAAGGATGATATAACTAACATGATTTTATTGTTGTGATACACCAAATAGGATTCCCCTCGTACCAAATATCAAGTCCTTGAAGCAACACCTATTGACTTTATCAGGGAAAGTCAAGATTTGGTGACTGAAATCGAAAAATTGATGGTTTAATACTAGGTTGGTCATTCCTCTCTTCCCCTTCTCTCTCCCCAAGTATGTTTATTTAGTATTATATATCATTCTTAAATAAATAAATAAAAAACATTATGTATCCATTTGGTATCCTTCTTTATTATGTCATCGTTGATCTTCACATTTATGATTTGATAATAGACAACAACATCAACAAAACAAATATGATCATCAGCATTGGTACTAATGATGCCATGAACAATGGTCTATCCACGAACAATATCAACAAGGGAACAACAATAGACAAGTAGGATAAATTCACATAGTTATAGGAACAAACAAAGAACGGTCGGTAATGGTTGGTACACATACTACAACCATCGAATCTCAGTCATTGGTGGATAAACGTTTGGATAACCGGGGACCCCGCGCATTTATTATATTGGCGGGGAAATGTGGGGATGTATTTCCTCATTCATGATCTGCCTTTACTCTCTCTCTTTCTTTCTTTCTCTCTCTTCCCCTTTTAGTGGCACCCTATTAACTTGGACTATAATTTACACCTATGTATTTGGATCCCTAGTTTCGACTTGCTATAGAATAGACTTGTTTAATGCTTGTAATAATAAAAAAACCCACATCATCCGAAATCCGGGTGATATTTGAACTCCGTTGTCAAGTCGACCCTTATTCAGGGTGAAGAAGGTTTATACCCGCAAAAGAAGGTTCCCACTCAGTTAACAAGATTAATTTCCCGATCTTCACACATATCAGTTGTGTTTTGTTATCAGTTACAAGTGACATGTGTTGTTTGGAGTTCTCATCTTGGGCAAAAGTGGTGGATCTCCTAAAGAGCAGTGATGATATGAGTGATTGATATCTTTTTTGAATAATGGGAATGTATAGGTAAGTACGTTTCACCAATGTGACATGATGATGATGATTTAAAAAAAAAAAAAAAAAAACTTTGTGGGGTCATGCGTGTGGAGAAAGAGAGAGAAAACAGACGGGGTATCAACATTTGTCAGCTTGAGGCACCAATCATGCACCTTAAAACTGACCGAACTTTACGGCTAAAGAAAAAGATGAATGATATTTATAATAAAAGAAGGGTCCTCGGAACCCTTTTTTGGTTGCTTGTAAAAGAGTACGTAGGGAGAGCGGAGTTTCCTTTTTTTTTTTGCCTACAAATATGAAATCTGCTCCTCCCTTTTTTCAACTTTTCTTTCTCTTCTTCTTCTTCTCAACATACTCATGACAGAAAAAGAAGACTTGTCCTACTCTTTAAAAGATCAAATTCGTGCTAATCCGTTTGATGCTAATGAAGATCAAGTGGATGTCAGTACTGATGCTGGTATCATTGTCAAATCACAACCACCTGCTACACGATGGGAACTCTGGGGCTATTACTTGTATTACAATGGGGTAAGTTGGCAACAGTTTGTCAAATATACACACATACTAATGATTTTTTTTTAAAAGAACAATGGGTTTACTATGAATTCTTATATGACCAACATTTTACAATCACTGGCATTCCAGGGAGGTTTTGTTGATCCTGCTCACCCTGAAATCAAAGGCTGTCCTGATTCTCAAGGTCCATGTAATATTAGTTGGGGGACAGGAAGTGTGCCTGTTCAATCCATGATGTTGTATATTCAAGCCCTCTCCTTCTCCATGCAATTCTTACTCTTTACCACCTTTGGATCTCTGGCGGATTATGGCAAATGGAACCGATACATCTTATTACTGGCCACTATCATCACTTGTGCCTGTCAATTATTACCTATCGTATTTGTCAATGATGATGGTACAAACTGGAGAGGCATGCTGGCTTTGGATGTGGTGGGGTTGGTGGGTTATGGTACTTGCTTGGTGTTTTATGGTGCAGCATTCCCTACTTTAAGGTAACACAGGCTATCATTTTTAAAATAACGATATCTGGCTGACTTTTTATTTCTCCGCTTCTCTTTTACTTTTTTTTTTTTTTTTTTTGGACATAGTGATAACCTTCCGGTTGTACGTGTGGCAAGAGCAGATCCAACTATATCAAAAGGTGAAAAACTAGCCGTGGTGGAACGTTGGAGAAATCATGTATCTGCCATCTCTGCAACATTCTCAAACATTGGCTTCCTGGTCGTCACTGGTAAGAACCCTCCCCCCCCGTTTACACTTTACTTGTACTTAATCATACTATTTGTATTTGTAGGTGTACTCTCTGGTGCCTCTTATAGTGCTTATTCCAACTATGATTTCCCTCCTGGTGTTGAACCTGTCCTTGGTAATGCACCCATCTTTAATTATATTGCCACGGTGGTATGTGCTGGTTACTTCATCGTCAATATGATACCCTACTTTTTGGCACAACCCAGTGGCCGACGTGGTCCCGATCTTCCTCCTGGAGAAAGTCACTTTACTATTGGTTGGAAATCCATTATTCAGGCTATTAGGTAAGATGGATGAAACATAAGAATGTGTGTATACTAACTATTTGACTGTAGGGAAGGACGTCGATTCAAATACTTGTTTATCTACATCTTCTCCTACCTTCTGTTTTCGGATGCAGTAGCAAGCACAAACCAAATGATCGGTATTATTCAAGGCAACATCACTCAATTTAGTGCTCGTCAAACTACGATCCTCAATCTGGCGTCTGCTGTCTCTTCTATCGTTGGCTGTCTCTTCTTCTTGTATATCTCCAAACGATTTGGTGTGCGCACAAAACACAATTTGATCATCATCATCGTCTTGTCTGGTGTCATGGCTATCTGGGGTTGTTTTGGTATCGGGTTGGATAACTTTGGATTCAAGAACACCTGGGAATTATGGCTCTTTTATGTCTGGTCAGGTAAATACACATTGATATCAATACAAGGACAATCAATTAACTCTCCTTTTATTATTATTATTAACAGGACTATTCAGTGCTCCCATTTGGGCTTGGCAACAAACCATGTTAAGTGAAATCATTCCAAAGGGCAAGGAAAATCTCTTTTTTGGTCTTTTTGGTACCTTTGGTAGGGGTGCAAGTTTTGTGGGTCCTGTCATCATTGGGGCTCTGACCGAAAGAACCTCCAACATCTACACGGGCTGGGCAGTGGTGCTGGTCTTCTTTGTCGTCGGCCTGGGTATTCTCTTTTTTGTGGATGTGGACAAGGCCAAGTTGGATATAGAAGAATACTACCGTGAAGTGGAACGTGAAGAAGCGGCTGCCTTGCGATGCCAATTGGATAATCTCTCTAGTGATAGCCAAGATCATGAAAAAACTCAATGTGTATCTTCCTCTATCGAAAAGGTGTCCATCTCTGATCAAAAAGTAGCTTAATTATACAATTCCTTATATTTTTTTATCAGGTCTGTGATTTTATATACCTATAGTTTAGTTTACATCCCTTCCTTCTCTTTGTATATTACACTTCTCCTCTTCCCCCTTTTATGGTATAACCTAATACATATCTTACAATAAAGTATATCTATCTTTGTATTAATTTTGTCTACTGTGTGTTTATTTCAATGTATTTGACACTTAGATGTGCTATTACATAGGCGATATACTTGCCTTTGTCTATGACAAGTCAAGGGGTGAATGCGGGATTTGAAATATGCACTCGATCGCCCCACAAAAAAAAACAGGACACTCATGATTCCACAGCTGGTGATACTTACCAAGTAATGATCCATGTGTCAAATCCTTCCCAGGGGTAGGCGCAAAAAACTAGGATTTACCCATTGAAAACAGTTGCATGAATGAATCGGGAATCCACCGTCCGCATGAATAGCCGGATATTTACTTCATATGAGTTAGTGTCCATTTACTTAAACCAGACGCCATTACTTACATAGGTACTCTTGATGTCACAGCAATCATCAGGGCGGGTGGGGTAATAAGACCGACTGACGGTGATGAATGGAAACAATAACCCCGGTCGGATGTTGAAAATGTCGTGTAACTCTCAAAGCAACTTTATATCAAATGACAAGGACTGCTTGTAACTTGTTTTTGATTCCAGTGATCATGAATGGATCCTTCTATAGGCTCTTTTCAAAACGATGGTTTGATGAAATTCATACGTTCATTTAATCATCTGAAACAAAAGGAGAAGAGAACCATCAGTGCAACCATCTGCATATTTTCCCATGCGTCCATAGCGGGATTTGAACTATGATTTCTCCTTTTTTTTTTTTTTTTTTTTTTTTTTTTCGAAAAGTAAAAACTAATACTGAGCTCCGCAATTTTATTCTCTCGCTTCCTTTTACTTTTTACTTTTTTTAATTCCCCCCTTATACACTTTTAATTACTATGATTGACTTTGATGCGGACACAGACATGGATATGGATGATGTTCCTTCTCCTTTTACCTTCTCCATGGAACAACAAGACCGGGATTCAACAGATCGACCTACGAAAATACGAAAGAAGCCTGGCCGAAAACCCAATCCTGCTTCGCCAGCTCTGCGAAAAGCTCAAAATCGTGCAGCCCAACGTGCATTCCGGGAACGAAAAGAACGACATATGCGTGAACTGGAGGTGGCCATTAAACAAATTCGGACACAACGAGACAAACTGTTTTTGGAGAACGAACAACTTAAGCAGGATGCGGAAATCATAAAGTCTGAAAACTGGTATTTAAAAGGAATCGTCTTGACTTTACAACTGGTCTGCTATCAACACAATCTCGTTATTCCTCAACATAGTCCTTTTGTCAGTGAACAAGCACTCTCATTGATGGCTCAATCGACACCGGAACCCATCTCTGCCTATCTTCGTTTAAACGCCAACAGCAAATTACCAACTCCAACACAGCTCTCTGGATACAGGCACTCTATCAAGCAACGTGATCGGTATCTATCTTCTGGTACCTATACTGTGACCAAGGACGATGTCTCTCAACAGCAATTCCCACCATCACAATCCATCACACACCCTTTTGAACGGTATCGGCAACACCATGATACTTGTTTACCTAGCGATAATGATCATTTGCACAACACTAGTTCACCAAGATCACAAAGCTCTGCACCAAACACACCTTCACATAAACACACAAGGGTATCATCAGAAAGGGACGAGGATGGAAACTTGCCGATGCCAACATTATCACCAGTGGAACGACCTCGTTTGGATGGTCATTCGATTACACCGACAATACCACAAGCACCTTCTGTTGAACCAATCACCTCCAATTTAGCTGCCATTCAAACTCTACGACTACGCCTGCGACTTCAGTCTGCTTGTGCTCGGATGGACTCTATACCTTTTAGCATCCAACCATCGATCTTACAGGTAAATCAGTATGAAAACAATGACAGAGCATTAACTAAATTCTTTTTAACTCTTTTTTTTTTTTTTTTTTTTTTTTTAGTTGACCATACCTCATGATCCCAGGATTGACTTGATTCCTACACCACATATGCGTGATCGTATGATCTTGTTTCGGGAACAATTTGATTTGGATGACTGTTTCAACTGTATTCTTCACGGTGCTGTCTTTCACGGCGATGATCCTGGCGTAGCAGCAAACTGGCAGTAAGTAATTATATTATCCGGGCAATATATGATTTAAACTAACGCTGTCTTTTGTGGTAGACTTCCTAAAGCATTCTTTGAAAAGTATTGGTTTTTAACCATTGATTACACACTCAGACGGACCACTAATCGTTGGCGACGACTACAAGGATTGAATGATTTGGAAAATGACTTGGCAAGGGATAAGAACAGCTCTGTGGTAATGGATAACGACGACGATAAAGACAGGATCCGGCAACAAGCATATAGTATGGGAAGCAACAAAAAGGAATCAACAACATCATGGGGTTACACTAATCCATCAGATCACGTCGATACAACTGCTTTGGCCAATATACCTGCTTTAGAAAATCAACACCAGCAGCAGCAACAACAACAACAATCAAAATCACCTTCTTCTGGGTTTGATGTAGCTGATCTATCATCTTATCTCGGGGTGGAATTCAGTAAATTGGAACAAAAGCGACGGGAAAATCAACAACAAGAGGATGATAGGAACAGTGCCTTTTTGGGCCAACCCACTTCACCCAATCAACATGATGATTCCTTCGAGCCCGTCCGATTGACAAATGGGTATTTATTACCGACAAATTCAACCTCCTCTTCTAGCACGGACTGTAGACTGGGTGATCCTACCTCATCACCTCATTCTGCCAATACGAACAATATACCTCCAGCATCATCATCACAACATCATTCAAAAAATCCTTGGGAAAACATGCTATCAAACTCAAGTCAACCAAGATACGGTAAATTATAACATGATCATGTATTCCATTTTGTCGGATGACTAACAATTTCACTTTGTTTTTATGTTAGGATAGATTTGCTGGTCAATAATTTGCTACATCCCGATACTTGACCATCATAACTTCCCTCCTCCTAGTCATACATCTATATTATAATCCTTACCACCCTCTATACTAGATTATCAAAATAGTTAATCATTACCTAATAAAGTATGTACTTTTATATATAAATGTAATATCTTGTTGGCTAGTTGGTATCTTTACTTGCCCAATAGACGTTTACTTGTTTTGGGGATTGACATGCTATCATCATGCAGTATACTCACAACCTCTGGGCTTGGTATATTATCTTCCAGATCATGGCAAAGTCAACAATGCCCAGGGGGACACCAATGAGGATGCATGAACTATCGGCATTTGAAAACCTCTGGACCTTTCAAAAAAGTATTTTGCAAGCAATAACCTTCATTCCTGTGTTTCACCATTTATAAATGTACTCCCCAACTCCTATAGACTATTGAAATTGTTTTCAGTCTTTTTTTTTTTTAACATTGTCCACGTGGAGAAAGATCTCACAATGGACAAGTGAAATTCAAATCCCGGCCCGTGACACAGGCACTCCCGAAAGTTAAAAAAAAAATCAGGGGTTCAAGTAGGACATGTTATACGGTGTGATAAAACAATCAAGACAAGACAATACAAATGGTATCATGGTATGAGTTTATTAAGTAACATGCAGGACACAATAAATCATCTATTTCGAGTATACACAATTCTATTCTAACTAACATTCCTATATTAAAGAAGAGTATTCTTGATCCCAATATTGCTTTTGTTGTATTGATCTTGAATGGCAATGTTGTAGATACGCAAATAATCATAGACTGGTCCATCGAGTTTACCACCATGTTGAATCGGTTGTTGATATCCGTTGTGGGGTGTAGGTTTCGGTCGCCGCCGCCAGCCCAAGGCAAGAGCATTGTCGATCATTTGTAGCGTAAAAAGTTCCCTTGCTGCCCTGTTCTTGTGAAGATAAAGGTAATCCCGAGCAGCGTCTTCAATGGCCTTTTCCAAACTTTGTTCGTCCAATGTGTCCTCCAAGTGATAAAGATAAGCATTGTATGGGTGTTGATCAAACATACTAGCAGGTACCGTCGTCGTTCCGTGTGGTCGATCCACCAAAAATTCCTTCAATCCACCCACCCCGGTCGATAAAACAGGACAACCAAACATCATACCTTCGGCCGCCACTAAACCAAAGCTTTCGGTCAAACTGGGTACAAATACAAGATCCGTCGCAGCACGCACATACATTAGCCATGATTTCTGTTCCTGTGCTGTTGTCAAGACATGAACATGATCCGGATACTGTTGTTGCCAATGCTTGACTCGTTCCAGAGGATAATTGTTAGGTTGACCGATAATCACCAAGATCATATTGTGTTTGATGAATGCCTTGATCGCCCGGTCAAAGCTGGCTAAGCCCTTGTTGAATTGGAATCGACCGACGAAAAGGACAATTTGTCGATGCTTGTCGTTTTCAGAGAGAAACTTTTTGCGAATCAACCACCTTTTAGCCCGATCCTTCTGTGCTGATATGTAGTCCGTTGTCAAATTGTTGGAGAGAATGTATCCTTGTTGTCTCTGTTCCGCGATCTGTCCATCAAGAGTTGATTGGGTGAGCTGTTGCCAAGCGTAAGAAGGGTAGGCCAGTTTTGCTTTTGCCAGTCGCTTGCTTTCGAATGGATGAGCATGACGATAATCCACACCATTACTGATACCAAAGAATCGGCCATGTTGCGCTTTACGTAGTATGTTGTCCATCACCAGTTCCTTGAGGTAAAAATCCATTCGTCCCTCCACCATTTCCTTCGCCATCGTTTGGCTGACAAAAGTGACCACATTAGCCAGATCAATAGCAAGACTTGACATAAACATTCGATTCCCATGTATGGTTGGTACGATTGTCGACAAACCATGATTTCCATCATTGACCGAATGAGTTGAGCCAATGCGAGTGGAAACTAAATTGGATCCATACCCCGAGCCAAAAGAAGAAGAAGGAGAAGAAGTATCCATGGTAAGAGGAGGGCCAGAATCAAACCTGTGTACATTAGCCAATGTATTTGTGTATTGTAATTCGTCGAGATAGTCGTGCATTGTGTAGACCACAGAAGGCTTGGGCAGAGCTGTGTTCCATAAAGTGGGGTCTTGCAAATAATGAGCCAAATAAGCATTGGTGGCACCATGGATATGTACGACATCCACCCCTGAGGGCGAGACCAGATCACCAGGAGGAGCAAATAAAGATTGATCATGACTGGCCGCACTTGCTTGGAAGGATAAAAAGGTCGCCGCCGCCTTGAGAAAGTATTGATCTTTCCATTCTTGAGGTAAACCTTTCGGAGAGCTATAGATTTCCACCGGATTTCGTGCACGGAAAGCCATACTGAAGGGAGTTCGATTACCAGGACCAATCAAATACACCGTTAGTTTTTCGTGTTTCAAGGAGGGACGTTGCATACCAGCCGGTAAAGTTTGATTATTGCCTTGATCGTCGATATACCACGATGTTCGATTCACAGCCACAGGTGGTGCTATTGTCACATAATTCCATTTGGTTACACGGAACTCTAATGGGACCCATTGCTGTTGTTGAAGTTGCTGATGTCGTAGTTTTGATTCTTCTTCACCAGTGATAGAAGTCATAAATGATTTAGATTTGGATGACGATGTTGATGACGATGTTGATGTTTTATATGCTGATTTGTATGATGATGCTGATTTATATGTCAATGCTGATGCTGATAATGATGATGATGATGATGTCAAGGATGATAATGCTGACGATGAAGATAGAGGGAATTCTGTGTTAAAAGTCGCGCTGTGCTGTGGTTGTTGCTGTTTATCTTGTATATATATGACCAGATCCGCCACCTTATGGAATCGTTCTTTTTTTTGCTTGTATTTCAAATAAGAGTAATAAGGAAGGACCACGTTCACGTCCACTTGACCAGTCCTTTGTTGTTCCGTGGCAAGTGCTGTCAAGACCATCCCCATCCCGCCCATAGTAGCCGGACCGAATTCTTTGGTGACATGATATACGCTGGTACTGTTTCGCCATTTTGTGTTTGAGAGTGTCGTCTGTTCTAATGGTTGATACTTGATCTTTGGGTATTGCCGTAAAGCTAAACAAAACGAAAAAAAAAAAAAAAGAGTCAGTAATTATATTTTTACAAGAGTTCGAGTTTTCCTTGTTACTTACTTATTCGTATAGAAGGAGGTTGCAAGTGTATAAAGATATAACCTACAAGCATCAAGATAGCTTCCACCAGAGCGATCACCAGGATCACTAGGAATAAGATGTGCCACCAGCGCCAGCGCTTGTCGTATTTGGTGAAGAAGGGTGAAGAGCCTGTGGTGGTTTGACGATTCAAAGTTGGTAATGGTGAGAATTGCGGTCGTCTTTGGGAGACAAAGCGGTCCATGTCCAAGAGTGTAATAAAGAGAACTAAACAAGTTGGTGCCAAAAGAATAAAAGAGCAATAGTTAATAAAGTGTGTAAGGACTGTTTGTATTTGCTGAAGAAAAGAAAAAGAAGAAAATCCAAAAAGAATGAATGAAAAATCCCAGAATAAATGATGGGGAGATCTGGCCCGACACGGCGGGAATTAAAACGAATTCAAAAATGTATGTGTTTTTTTTTTTATATGTTTAAAGCTCTTTCCCTTTTTCCATTATTACATAAATCAAACTTCCATGGCTCTTCCTAGACTTCATCGGGCAGCCTTCACTCCTGATGAAATCGAATTTATTGCAGGTAATGAACCTATCTCTATCATGCCCCTTTACAAAATGCCGGTTTTGAAAATGATACAGGTAATTAAAGAACACCCTGACAGATACGAACATTCACTCTCTCAGCTACTTTTTACTAAAAATAATCACCTTCTTTATTTTCTTTTCTATATAGGCAGCCTATGGTCCATTCCGTCCACCATTACCTACCAAAGTTCCCTTGTGGCTTGCTCTTAGTATGAAACAAAATCAAAAGTGCAAAGTGATCCCACCTCCTTGGCTTACAACTGGTAAAGTATAATACAATTAATACCCTAAACAATCAACTAATGTCTCATATGAAATAGATCATTTAAAGGAACGACTAGAACAAGAAGAAAACAAAGAAGAATTTTGTAGTCTACCGTTTCATTATATGGAAATGGCTCACATGTTATTGGAAACGTGAGTACTTTTGGGTCAGATAAAAAGTCAGGAAACTTAACTAGGATCATCTTCTTTTGTATAGAGCTTCTGATGATATCCCTGACGCTGAACAAGTTAGAAAACTTTTGAAGGATTTACGGGAAGTACGACAATCAAAGGCTCGTGTTGGTCTAGAGGCACTGGATGATCGATGGCTGGGGGTAAGAACACATATACGGGGGGGGGGCAGGACTAACTTGTTTATATTTGTAGATGCATAACATGTCTTTTATGGAAATCAATGAAATTCGACCCTTCTTCTCTCGTGCTTTTGATGAAATGCGGAAACTCGACTTTCAAGCAGACGCTTGATTTATTGATGTTATCATACCAATAAGACCACTATACAATCATCCCCTTCATCATTCATATATTTTGTGTATACACTTCTTTTGTAGATAGTCTCATCTTTTATTCTTTACCCATTTACCAATGTCTCCATCAAACAAACAATAAAAAACTTTAATCATCTTGCCAATATAATGGTCCACAATCGGCCTTTAGTGTCACCATGTTGTTTCTTGTTTTTCTGTATGTATTACTTTAATAATTACATTCACTAATTACTTCTTCATCATTACTTGATACATAGTGATATACAGTAGTAAAGAAGATGGTGCTACCTCTGTATGAAGTTCAATTCCCAATTCTGATCATCAATTAAAGGGTCTGAACGCTTGGCTTCCTGAGCAAAGTTGGTTAGAAATGATCAATCGATAAACCATAGTCAATATAATGATAAGTAGCGGTTGAGTAGAATACCTGACATTTGAATATGCTTGCATTATCGGGGCTCGAATGCCATGTATAGAGATTTTACTTCTGGAAGGGTTGACAGACAAGTCGTTAAATATAAGAGTTAAAGAGGATCATTTTATTAGGTTGTTTTTATCAAAAAGTGTTAAATGAAGAAGAAGATTTATGTTTTATTGTTTATTTCTAGGTAGTGTATGGACAATGATATTGTCGCAAAAAGACATGTCAAGAGGGGGATGGGGAACAAACTAGCTATATGATCCGAGGTAATATGTCAAAGGGCTGAATAGGTCGTGATGTTTCCAAATCCAGGGCATAAAACAAGCAATCCTTGGTATGTTCGGGTCGATCTGTTTGATGGTATAATTGGCCAAGTAGGTACCTATATATGTATAACAAAAAGCTGTATCAATATCTTTTCTTTTGTTTCTTTACCGGTCCAACTTACCATGCTTCTGAAGAATGCCATCCAAGTCCCTGTGTCATTGATGTCAAGATGCCTTCAGCCAAGGAATACATCTGTTTTTTCATATAGAGTTTAGCCAATGCCAATTGACAGCCCACATGCCCAGGTTGTAAGAGCAACCCCTTTTCAAAATACTGGATTGTTGAAGCTGAATCTTGTTGTGGTTGTTCGTCATTGTGATCTGCATTGTTGCTAGCATCATTGATTTGACCCATAAGCAGCCATACATCCGGATGATCGGAAAATGCCGATTCCGCTTCCGAAATAGCTTGAAGTGCTTCATGGTGGTCGTTTAATGCCAGATACCATTCAGCCGACATAAGCCATAGTTCGCATAAACGTGAGTGATGTTGTCGATGACGAAGATACCCGCGTGCTGTTATTGCTGGTTCCTGTTTTTGAGGTATAAGAAGAGAGGAGAGAGACAATGATGGTGGTGATGAGTGCGCAATACTGAGAGAGTCATGGATAGATGGTGTTGGCGTCGCTGTCGATGTGCAGGTTTGAATAGAGTTAATCGAGTTGTATCTTGGAGTAGTCTTTTCTAGACACAGAGCACACAGTTTAATGGATCCATTATGATGATAAGCAAAGAATAGTTAGATTAGACATGAATTAGCTTCAACATAAGTTTTTCTTTTTTCTTTTTCTTTACCTTTGTACTTGTTGAATCAACACCAAAACCTTCATTTATTGACGCTGCCGTGGTTGAACGCCGGCTAGTACTACGCGATGGGAAGAGGTGGAGACCGTGCCAATGATGAGATGATGGGGGAGTCGAAGATCCAGGCACCTTGAGGGTAGAATTCGAGGCATATTTTCGCAATCCATGAGATCGCTGAGCCAATGTAGTCGGAGAACTGTTTTCCTTCGATTTCGGGTATGTTGTATTGTTATTTTTATTATCCTGGGTGAATGTTGTTGTTGTAAATACTGAAGCAGAATCGCAGTTTGTAAGGTCGTTATTGATGCCATTGTTGCCAGGTACAAGAAAGTGGTTGATCATACTACTACTTGCACTTCGTCTTCGTAAAGATTTACTGGATTTTACTGTTGGTGGTGCCAACGAAGAAGAAGTGCTGGACGCTGGGTAAAGGCTGTAAGATGAAGATACAACAGATGGCACATTCCCAAAAGAGCCAGACACCACCAGTTTTCGAGGTATCTTGTCTCCGCCATAAAAGCTCCGCCCATACCACGCATTTTCATTGCTACCATCGCCACCATCCATCAAAGAGAAGTCTATATAGTCGTCATTAGATCCTGCTGCAAGCCATTTTCCGTATAGTTTGAGTAAAGATGCATGTTCCTCCAAGGCCCGCTCTGATCCTTCCGAAGCATTTAGGAGCTTGTTGTGTGTCATTTTCAATAAAAGCTGTTGTTCGTATTGGTTGTAAGTCGATTCCGATTTGTTGATTGTTTCATTGTCACCTAGATCGAGTCCTGCGGCCGCTATAGCCAGAGCCTGTGAATGATCCCTTTGTCCAGGACAAGAAAGTGCCAGAGCCAAAAGATGCCAAGAAGGTGCATGATTCATGTTGAGATCCAAAGAGCGACGTATTAAATATATTGCCGAGTCAATATTTCGCATATCGGCGTGTTGCAATGCTAAACAATAGTGAGTTTCCCAAGCGTCCGGCCATGTCGTATTTGCTTGTTCAAGTAAGGATATTGCTTTGTCATAGTGCTGGAGTCGCATTTCGCTGTCGATTGCTATCATTTAAAAAAAAAAAAAAGAAAAGGTAGGGATTAGTACATGTGATACAAATTGAAATCTGATACTTACATTGGGAAGCCAATAGTCCATATGCAACACCACATAAACGGTATACTTTAGATTGCAATTGAGAATCCAAGTGAGACAAGTCCACCAGAGTCAAAGCTAATTCTGCCATTTCCACTGCGCTAGCCTCCTTCTTCAATTCCTTGCAAAACATTTTGATTGATTCGAGTAATACATTCAGCTGATAGCTTGTTGATTCGCCATCCTGAGTTTGCTGATTGTCTGATTCCGGCGATAATTGATGTTGGGCACCTTTAACAGTAGTGACTGATGTGCTTTGTTGTGATGATACAAGGGGATGGTGAGGTATGTAAAGGCCACGAATATCTTGTACATATGCAAATCCATCGTCACGTGTGTCGATTTGTTCTTGAGAGATTAGGCCCACCAGCTGAAGATAAGCTTGTAAGGCGTACTGAGCTTCTTCATATTCGCCAAGCCGGAGACAAGTCGAGAATAGCAATCTGAGTATACATGGCGAGTTGAATGTTTTTTCCGATGTTCGCTCCAGTACCTAGTATAATGATAAAAGAAGAAGCAGAGTCAATTTAAACACAGGGCACCATATTTATTCAACTTGAATCATGTATGATCATCAAAGACTTACTTCTTTGTATCCGCGCCAGTCATCCAAGTTTGCTACCATCAAATCCAGGTCATTTGCCAGCAGTCCCACCAACTCTAGCAACAAAGCATTCGATTCACCATAGCTTGGAAAGGGGAGGGTCGTTTGGAGGATATGTTCGCAAATGGTGTATTGCTGAGTGATTTCGTCCGTGAAGGCTTGTTGTTGATCTTGAGCAGTCGTAAATGCCGTATTGTTCACCGAAAAAGAGGGTATGTATTCATTAGCACGGTACAATTTCGATAGGAGTTTGATTGTTCGAAGGTGAATATCCACTCGTCGTTCCGTCCGCCAAGACACCGGTTGATAGCTTGTTGTTTGATGATATGATCGCATGATTTGCAACATAACTTTGTCGTCAACCGCAAGTCTATCAAGAGTCAAATAATTCAAAATGGTTAGCCTAATTTATACAGCATCATACTGCACTCTCCCTTCAGATTTTACCTGATCACCAATTGGTATAGTGTTTCCTC
This sequence comes from Chlamydoabsidia padenii, assembly GCA_025330725.1. Lineage (NCBI taxonomy): Eukaryota > Fungi > Mucoromycota > Mucoromycetes > Mucorales > Cunninghamellaceae > Chlamydoabsidia > Chlamydoabsidia padenii. Next base: position 964,053 of record JAIWND010000008.1, on the reverse strand, counting down.
CGCCCATTCTGCAAGGGCAAGATCCTTGATTGGGTGTCGATCGTCCAGTAAACTTGATATATAGTCAAAAGTTTGAAGACAGTTTGCCACTTTACCCATCCTTTCCAAAGACAATGCTACAGCATGATAAATATTAATATAACGAGGTAAGTCTTCTTTTCATATGATAATGGTTACTTTTTTTTTTTTTTTTTCATTCTACCTTTTATAGATACAGATTGATAAAAAAGGACAAAGGAGTAGCCTGTAGATTCAGTATTCAATTGTGAGATACCATCCAAATAAGATAATGCCCGGTCATACTCTTCGCATTCAAAGAATAAACGCGCTAATATCACATTGGCAGACTAGGTAGATACAAAGGCAGGTTAATATAATAAAATACAAAAATACAAAAACGAGTTAGTATACCCATAGATACCTCTGTTCATACATTCACAAAAAGTTCTATACATTACCTCTTTGAGTTTAGTTGCAGCAGGATCGTTTGATTCAGTGACGTTTAGTAACTGAGTTTGTATAGTGAGGACCTGCTTTGAATCCCAAGGTTTGCTAGTGTGACCAAGACGTACAAGAGTCGATTCCGCTAGTATAATGCATTCCAAAGCTACATTGTTTCAAGAAAAGAGTAAAAAAGATGAGTAGATGTTTGGTCAATTTGTTTAGTATACATTGATGAAAGTAGTTTTACCTTTTCCTTGAGGATTATGTTTCACATAACGCCGCGCAAGTTCAGGGATGGCTTGCCATTGACCTTTACATCTTGCAGCATCAATATCTTTTTCAATTTGGTGTACTTTTGACGAACTGGTAAACAGCATCAAATGTTAGGAAGAGTATTTGTGAAAGAGAAAGAAAAGAAAAACTGAGAGAGAGGAAAAAGGAGACATGGAAAATGGCGGCGTTTTAATTTTTGCCAAGTGTACATTCACCTTTTGAAAGAACAGATCATTGCCCTGTAACACTGATGACCAGCCCGTGAAGACTATCAATATCTGTTCAAGTTTAATATATCTCTTGGATTTGAATAAGTATTTTGAACAAGATGATGTCGGAAGCAGTTCCACTTTTTCTTACACACGACCACGAATTATGTCCACCCCCTTTTTATTTCATTAAAGCAGATTACCCGAAATTCAAATCCCGCTTCATCAGGGCCGATAATGCTCACATTGTCCCTGAAGAAGTATCCATTTGAGATACTGAAGACCTTCACAAGATAATGATGAAAAAGTAAAAGGAATATAAAAGAGTTTGCATCGAATGTTAGAGAAGCAATCCTATTGACCCCCTTTCCACAATCAGGACACATCATTGTATAAAAACCTATTCCACAAAGAGTCAATTACAGTACAAATGTATAAATATAAAAAGTTTTTATTATAATAATCATAAGCAAACAAACAAACAACAAATCTACTACATACTACTAGAGGAGGCAGGGGTTGCTGTTGATTTTCTTTTTTTTGACGCAGAAGTGGTGAGCTTGTAGTCAGATTCCACCAAATGTCGGATATACAGAGCGTCGGATGCATGAGGGCGTTTCCCTCCATCAAAGGTATAACTACTTGCAATAGCTAGTTGGGTCCCATCACAGTTAAATGCCACGCTTGATATTTCTTCAGAGAATTTCGAGAAATTCCGCACCCGTCTTTGATTTACCGGATCCCATACATTGACCAATCCATCTGATCCACCAGAAGCAAAAGTACCATAGCTACAAAAAAAAAAAAAAAAAAAAAAGAGAGAGAGAGAGAGAAAGAGAATATTGAGCTGTTTAGTGTGCGTCTTTTTTTTTTTTTTGTTATCATTATAAATGAGTTACTTACATAGGATGGAAGGATAATGAGTTTACAGGATAAAATATTTCGCGATCCCCAGATACTTTACTGTTAGATTTGAAGGCATAGCTTCGAACTTGTCCGTTTTCACCAAAGGAGAATACCTCTATCCGTCCGTCTGTAGAAGAGCAAGCAATTCCTATATAACAACAATATAAACAACAACAAAAAAGATACAATGAAGTGAGTGATCCGTTAATGACAACACTTTTTTAGTTTAGTGCTATTGTTCTCTTTTTCTGTTTACCTTGACCAGTTGGCATCACCCGGACTGATTTCAACCCATATCGTAAGGTGGTGCCGATAGTTTTCCAAGGTGTATCCATTCTCCTGATATCGTAAACGCATATGTTCTTGTGAGATAGGGCCACCACCAGTGTGTTGTCCAGTAAATCCATACTGGATATCTTTTTGTTCAGTGTATATTTGCTAGTCGATCGTCCTTCTTTACGTGTATCCCATACACAAAGTGTTTTATCCCAGGAGCCAGAGTATAAGGTGCCTAATAAGGAAGAAGTCAATAGGAGTTTTAGTTTATCAGTCAATCGTAAAAAGTATCTTGAGTTAGATGAGGGTGGACAGTACCATAATTAGAGGACCAACATACACTTTGTGCACCTTTGGAGTGTTTTCCAATAAAATTTACCTTTCCTGTAGCAAGATTATTACTGCATATAAGATGGAATGAGTATGTTAATGTAATGACCCACTCTTTTTCTTTGTTTGTTTATTACCTGTATATACATCCGTCAGCGGCAGCACTATATGCTTCGTAGTCTCGGCCAAAACATGTATCTAATATTGGTGAGTTGTGTTGGATCTTTGATTTTAGTCGTCTTGAGGTTGTACTATATAATCGCAGTGTCTATCAATCAATAAAAGGGGTGTCAAATCTAGAGAATTCAATTTCGTTATTTGCTATTTCATTTGATTGCTTTTTACCTACCTGGTCCCAAGATGAGGTGAGTAGTAGATTCTTTTGCGTAGAATGATACACTATTTTTGTAATAGCATCCTGAGATGCATGGTTGAGACAGGTTTGTGACATTCAGAAAAGACGTCGGTAAGAAAAGTGAAAAACTCACGCCTAAATTTAATTTCAAGTAAAACAAAATCAAATCCCGATAGACTTGACCCTGTGACTTTGGCGAGATTTGAAATATTTTACATTTGCATTGTTGAAGATACCTCACTCAAATTCTATTAATATCTAGCAAGAAGTCATGACTCAATGGTATCTTGATACTATTTTATTCTAAATGGAGACTTGACATCTTTGATCACACTCTAGGTGAAAGACCCTGGGAGAGTTGAATCTAAACATCAATTGGCTTTGGTTGTTTCCATTTATGGACCTGATCTCATTCAAAAAAAAAAAAAAGAAAAAATCACTGTTTCAAGATTATTCAGACATGGGGGGGGGCGACAATTGAGCCCAAGATGCTGATCTTGTGTGACAATCATGCAAATGGTATTATAATCCCCATGTAATGCGATTTCTGTTGATTATGCTATGTGAGGCTTGGTGTAAAGTTTTCCAATTATACGTATTATGAAACTATGTACTAGCGGGAACAAAAAAAAAAAAGAAATTTTGAGCATTGTCAGTCAATGGTTTGATCCTTTGCCTTGGTTTTATAGATGGCGGCGTTTAAAACAACCACCCAAGATCAATGTTTCATTATTCTTCTTTACTTTCATATCTCTTGTGTATATACCAGGTTGAAAAAAAAAAACCAATCAAGGCAAGGATTACTCATTTGACTGATGAAGACCGTTACCAAGCTGAACGAAAGATGTCAGAGAGCCATGACCATAAAGATTTTTTTTTATTCATGCAACGTAAACTCCGACACTTTTTTAGATCGTTTAATGATATCCTTTCTCTCTATCAGACAGGTGTTTTATCAAAGATTTATGCCAAAGTGGCTAGTACGTCATACCAAATCTTTAGCGTAATGATGATACCAGTTAGTGGTTCAAAGTCCGTGACTTGGGTACTTGTACATACAGCACTATATCATGCTTTACCATTGTTTCAGAGTCAGAGTCTATAAGTAAAACTGCATGTTATTCTGAAAGAAAGCCAATAGAAATGAGATGAGTATCAAATAACAAATTGATATATGACTTGATCGGAAAAGATCGCCATTACCATACATGATATCAGATAATCATTGCAGTGCCATAATTGCAGGATGGTACATTCCTGCCTTTTTTGTCGTAATTAATGTAAACTCCGCCCATAGCCCGAATCCACGATAAAGATATGCAGTGTTTGAAAGATTGTCGACCTTGAACAATAGCTCATACAGTAATAAATCACACCTTGCTTTTGTTTTTGTAGTTTCTGGAAGTCAAAAGTTATAAATACAAGTTTTATTTTTAGGTGATAACCTTAATTTGTTTGCCTTTAATCCCTTTCGACTGTTCCCGGGACTAAACAATCTGGTTAAATTGGCGCATAGTTCATGCTATTAAGGTTAGTGTATTATATATATTTAGAAGAGAGTCATAGTAAAAATAAAGAAGCAATTGGCATTGAAAGTGAGAACGGATGGATCCCCACAACCGGGATTAAGTAACACACCTTGTATTTAAATCCCGATCATCGAAAAAATTGGCATAGAGCGAGTATGCTCGGAACGAGTACAAGTTACACCGAGCTTATTGAAGGTCATTCTTTCATACACACAATCTAATCGTCCCTAATACAAAACAATAGTCTAGTGTAATGATGTTCTTCATAGGGTAACAAAGGATAGGCGATGAGTGTCCAATTAAGAGTGACAGGGTTAGGTTCACGTGTGTGGAAATCAAATAGTAGCGGGTTTTTCTAACGAATTGGATTTGATTGGGGGGGAAGATTATAAATAAATTTTGTCGTTTTTTTTTTTTTTTTTTTTTTTCTCTCTTTAACTTTTACTTCCGCTCCTTTTCTATACATTCCCTTTCTTGTTTTAAACATTCTTTGGAACACTATCTAATAACATAACAGTAACGATTTGTAACTCTTGGTAAGTTAAAAACGTTTATTATGTCATGCTATTCTTGCCACTAATCCCTTCCTCCCCCTTTTTTTTATTGTAATAGATATGATATCTTCTAGATTCTCAGAAGATAGTAGAAATCTTTATTCTGGGGTGGAGTCATTATCTTCTGACTATGCTATCAATCAAAAACCTGTTGCTCAACCTTCCAGACGTCAATCTCGACTCCTTTATGCTGAAAAATATGGCCTAAACTCCTCCTCAGAGCGACAAAGCTTGTCAAACACCACCAATAATATGAATCACGGCAATACAAAAAGGGGAACTGGCGTTGACACCGATGAAGAAGATACTCGACCACTCTCTCGGCAAACAAGATCTAATAGCATCTCAACAGCTATATCAAGTTGTTCTCGCTATGGTCGACCACGGTCCATTTTGAATCTATCAGTCTCGCCCACCAACTCATTACGACCAACAGCTTTTGTCAAACCAACTACAGCAACATCTTCTTTGTCTTCTTCAATACCTAGCGACATGGCCACTATTCAGCAACTATACGAACGCTATCAGAAGAAGGTTTATATGGAAGGCTTTGTATTCAAGCGCAACAAACTCAATACGGATGGTACTATATGTCAAGATCAATGGGCAAAGCTATATGCGGAACTCTCTGGTCCGGTATTATCACTATGGGATGGTCGAAAACTTAACAATAGGGATAGTGTAAGCGGTATGCTGGATTCTATATTGCCACATTATATCAACATCACTGACGCCACTGTCAGTCTGGTCAGTCAAAACAACAGCACTAATAATAACAACAACAACAACAACAACAATAACAACTCGATTTTGGTGATACTCAACACAGCTGGTCGAAATCAATATCTTATTCGTCCTGACCCCCCTACTTTACCTGCAGCTCAACGTTGGGTTATCGCCATACGTCTATCTTGCTTCGAATGTGCACGACTGTATGAAATCTACTCACGACGCCTTCTCTTACGACCTATTTACAAGCATCTATTGAATTCACCACAACAGCGACGTACAGCGGGATTTATACAAGCTAGATTTGCTGGTGATACTGAATGGAAAAAGTACTGGGCGGTGGCATCCGATCAACGCGACGAAAAACGACTCTTTGGGAAAACAAGATCGGTCCCCTGCAGAAGTCAACTCATGTTTTATCAATCAAAAAAATCGAAATATCCCTCTGTCACCTTGGTCAACGTCGTCCATGCATACACTCTCTATCCTCAATCACCAAAACTGATCGACAAGGCAACTATCTTTAAGGTCGAAGGGACTACTCTCACCACAATGGATCACAAAACTGGCGAACAAAACACAACACATTCATCTGCGGGTACTCTTTTGATGGCGGCTACATCTTTGGAAATGGTACAATGGCTATTGGGGATATATGATGTCTTCAAATTATATGGAAGGCCTTTATCTCTTCTTGACGATCCTTTGGATCCAAAAGCACTCAACTTCGGCGAATCTGCGACATCCTCCTCAACAACAAACAATGGTACTGGTGCTGATCTTGATGATAGCTCTCCACTATTTTTGGAATGCCCTGATGTCATGCATTTACCTGTTGGTCAAGAAGAAACTCTACTGGACAGCAAGTTGGTTTTTACAAATGTATTGGCTCAAAAACTAAAAGTTGGATCCAACAAGGCTACTACTAGCTCAGATGTGTCTAGTGCAAAACCCCTTTTGTCTGGTACCAAGCCCCGTGGAAACAGTGCTCCTTTTCTGTCTGGCATTACACCTTCTTCTGATCATACATTAAACTTACACAACAATACACCCACTGTGAAACATTCCTCTAGTATGGCGACAATACCCTCTCAACGCCCACAACCTACTCAACGACGATCAATGTTGGCTTACAGTCATTCTCACTCTGCTATGGTCTATGCTAGTGACGACAGTGAAGAAGACAATGATGAATCGGACGATAATCAAAGTGATGGCGAATCTTTGTTTATCAATACAACTACACCTCAATTTGTCCCTTTGAAAGCCAATGATAGTAGCGACAATAACAAGGTAAACAAAATAATTCACATTCATTGACTCTCTTCATTATAACTTACTCTCCTTCTCCCCCCCCACCTCTTTACACTAGGAACCAAGCGCATTGTCTGATCTGAATACGCCTTCACCAATAACGTCAATACACTCATTAACAGAATCCAACAAGGTCTTATCTCCCAAAGATGAATACCAAGACAACAACAACATTGACATGATGGGATTCGCGAACAATCTTCTCTCAAAAACGTTTGACATGGATTCTTCATCATCATTCAACTCTATTATACCACCTGCTGCCACATCATCAATCCGCCCAACAACACCATCACCGACACTCAGATCTGCAACTATTATCGATAGTACCACAACGTCATCGAACAATAAAAAACAACCACTCACTAAACGAAGGTCGGTTTTACCATTACCGAGCGATGGCGAAGACTCGGATCAGGGCGGAACCGACAGCAAGACCGAGGAAGATGACGATGGTGAACCACTACACAATTTACAAATCAACAACAAGATAAAGACCACACCAAACCCAACATCATATTCCGTCGGAAGACCTCTCTCGACGACGACTGCAACAACAACAACAACAACAACGCCTGCCACAACTGCATCCAACCGATCTAGCGCGGCAACTAATAGCGATGTCAGCAGTAGTAATACCAGCACAAGCAGCGGCCATCATCATTACCAACAAAAACTGAAACAGCAGCAGATGAAACATGCAACCGGATTAGCCAAATCTCGATACCAGCCAGATCGACCTGCTTCCTCGCTTGGATTGGTTCACAACATTGATTCCTTACAACAACAAATTCAACTTCAAAAGCAACAAGAACAAATTCAACAGGAACAACAATCATTATGGGAAACTGGCTCTTTGATGGGAACGGATCCAAGAATTACATCCTATCGATATAAACCTCACCAACAACAACAACAACAACAACAGTACCAATCATCATCTTGGGAAACAGGATCAATGACGGGTAGTGTCTCAGGTCCCGATCCGAGAATCGCCATGTATCGTCGCGGTGGAAGCATTTACAGCAGTAACAACATAGGAGGTGGTGGCAGTGCCTATGGTAGTCCAATTGGTGGAGGAAGTGTCTACAGTGGTGGTGGCAGCGTTTATGGTGGTGATGATTATCAAAAAATGCTAGGGACACCTAATGGACAAACTTTGGTACAAATGGACAATAAAACTGGGGAACCTCGTGCTGGATTGGTTGGTGTGATCTCACAACTAGAAGACGACAAGCGGGAAAAAGAGAAAAAGCGACTCTCTACACCATTATCACCAGAACAACAATTACAGCAACAACAATATCAAGACCAGCTCTTCTATCAACAACAATTACTTCAGCAACAGGTAAGAATTAACATTAATGTGTGTATACTTTGTCTTAACCACTTTTGTGTGTGTGTATTTAGATGATGATGGGTAATCCTTATATGATGAATCCAATGATGATGAATCCGATGATGGTCAATCCTATGATAATGAACCCAATGATGGTCAACCCTATGATGGCCAACTCTATGATGATGATGCCGCAACAACAACAATGGCCGTCGATGAACACCAGCGGTAGTTTTTACAACAATCAACCATTAATGGAAGAAGAAGAAGATGAAGATGCACCTTTGGCTCGACCCACCATACAAACAAATGAAGGATCTACAACTAAATCAAGAAGTAAACGTCGAAGCTCTGGTCGGTTTTAAAACTGGTTACTTATTTTTACATCATGTCCTCCCTCCCCTTCCTTTCCCTTATTTGTAATCCCAACACATTTATTCATCTCTACTGATTCCATCTACTCATAAATATAGTTATATCTACTTGTATTTTACTACATAGTTTACTTTTACTTTATTTGTTACTATTGTGTTAAAATAAAAACTAATGATATCATGTAAATTACATATGTACCTTTATTATGGGCTGTGAATCATGTGTGTATGCAAACTAATTGTCCTGGGTGAATAACCTTTTGAACTTTGTGTTACGTATAGGTATGTATGCACCAAAAATGGTCTTTTATTACTTTTGTGAAAACATTGATGCGTTATAGAGGTGGTTATTTTTAGGGTGCGGTTGAATGATTAAGGATGATGCACTCGCATGAATGGATTATTTTAAGCGCCGATTGCATTTTCGATCATTCGTTTTGGTAAGTAACAGAAAGAGTTCTCCACGGAATGCTCCGTAATCATATCGAGTAAAAGTATAGTAATACCGCCCAGCACATCTTTTCATCGAGAGCAAAAAAAAAAAAAAAAAAAAAAAATCGGGGTTTAATTTCCCTCTTGTTCACCTTCATTGACAGGATGGTTGATGATGTGAGACAATGCTCCAAAATAGAGGTGAGTGTCAGTATTTGCTTAATGAATGTGTTATTATGATAGGAATGGATTGAATCAACCAGACCATAATGAATGAACAGCACAAACAACATGTTTCATCATTCTGGACCACAACTTGCTATTGATCGGAAGCATTGTTATCAATCCCAGTCGACTAGTCGGTAAACGGATTTTTTTCTCTAACCTTCACACAAACAAATTTAATCGCTAGAGCCCCTTAGTTTATTTACATAGCTAAAGGAGGCGGGACATGTAGAAGAAGAGTATAGTTCCATACGTTTACAATCATCTTCAAACCTTGTATTCTTTACAAAAGAATAAAAGACATGTGGCGTTTGGTATATATTTATCGGAATAACAACTAGAATGAAAATTTAAAGTGGCATTGTTTAGTCTCGGCGATCAAAGCGGTACATGAAAACCTTGCTGCAGGGGTAAAAAAAAAAAAGTGTTAAATTATTTTAGGTTCCGGATATTTCAAATCCCGCTCCCATTTGTATACCTACCATGCTCACCCTGCTTGCCTTGTGATTCTCTCGGGTTTGATAGGTGAGTTCACAGGGCCCGTCTTATGTGCCGAGTGAGAAAAAAAAAAAAAAAAAAAAAACGTGGTGGGATTTCAAATGATAAAGCTAACAATCACGTTTTGCATGATTTACCCCTGAATCATCAAAAGGCAAATTACCGTCGTAAGGAACATACTCTCTGAATACCATTTCAAGAATATATGTGTGTGACACTATCATCAAGGCATTCATTCGGCACCAAGATAATGTGTCAGGTCAAAACGCATGGCTATATATCTCGATCATCCCCATTTCCCTCACTTGTCTCTTTCACCTTTTTAACATACCCCTGAACCCAAAGAGACAATGTTCTTTGTCTTTCCAGTCATTTTTCTGATATGTGTACCACTTATTCATGCGTTCGATGACCATGCATACAAAATAAAAAGTGCGCTCAGTCAGACCACCGTTCGGGTCGATATGCATACCAAACAACTGATTGTGTCTGATGAAGAATACCCTGGGTGGTCAGAGTTTTTTTATATGTTTGCTGATCCTGGAGGTGATACATTCACTTTGGCCAACTTTGCGTTTCGAGATTCCAACGATCTTGGTGTGGATTGCTCGGTGCATCATCGGCCATGTGAGATCAGTCATCATCGTACCCATTTCCGCTTGTCTGATCCTTCGCTGAACATAAACACAGAAACTAGTATTATCAGTGTAGATGGTGCGTGGGCAGTCGATGGTGATGCTTTGCCTAATGCCACCATTCAATTTGAAACCCCAGATGGTAGTCTTCGACAATCATTTATTCTATTACGCTGGGAATGAGTTAGTATCAAGTCAAATAAACTGCTAATAAAAAAAAAAAGCATTTTTATTGGGAAAAATGAATGGTACAAGTTTATTAGGATAGATAGATATTACAAGATAAAGTAGCTAAACTAGGTGTAGAATGGCAGTACCGACTATCCACCTGGGGAAGCACCATATTGATCAATCCATTATCGGTACCATTTTCTTTGAGATTAATCGAGTTTGTTTGAGGAATCCAAAAGTACCACGAGAATATCCATCCCACCCTGTTCCAGATGACCGCACAGTGATATCGATGTTTCATATATTTCCGTGTTTCCTAGTAGAAGATTGGTCATGTCCTATAGTCAAAAGAAGAAGAAAAAGTAGAAGAAGAAATGGTTGGTTTACCTATAAAGTATCACTTTACTTACGTTATTCAAAGAGTTGTCTTGATATCATCGGTCGAGGTATGTAAAGTTGTCCGTCGAATAATCATGGTGTCATGAAGCTGTTGATGTTGAATTCGATACTATGAATTTCGTTAGGTCCAACTTTTAGCCGAGAAGGTCGCCATGATTTTCACTTTTGTCGAGGGGCCATCGGATTGTAGTAGATGTGCCAAAGAAAACCACACACTATTCGAATATAATAAACGAATGATGGTCGTCTCTGCTGACGGTGGATACATGTTGAGGAGAAGGGCTGTGTTGTTATTGGCGTGGGCGGTAGTGTTGAAAGAGCCACATGACCTAATCGGGGATCACCTTTCGATTGTCGATGGTAGGAAGCCATTGGTTAGACTTTTTGAGTTGATAGTGTTCCAGACATGGTTGACGATTTGATTCAGGAAGAGAAGGAAAGAAAAGAAAAAGAAAAATCCGGCGGGTTTAAAAACCTACAAGGCAGAGCGGCTATTGAATTTCTTGATGTTGAACAAGAGAGAATAGTAGAGATCATGGTAAGCAAGAACCCTACTGTGATAATGTTTACTCTAGAAGAATTAAAATAATCAACACAATACTAAATAGCAATAGAAATAAATACCATTCTAGTAATAAGAATGTTATCATTTGTAAATGTCAAGTTTTCATTGATACATAAACAAAGGACAGGCGGAATTTCAAATATCGTAATTTCCATCGTATTGACGGTCTACTGAATTCTTTCGCTTCTTTTCTTACCTTTCCACTTTTTCTTAATTCTATGCAACAACGTGGCAAACCTGTATTCAAGGAAAAGTTTGTTGAACTCAGTGAAGCCCTCTTAAAGGTAAAGTTTGAAAAGAAAAGTCAAATGTATATACATACTAATATGAATTGTCTTTTAATGATAGTACAGGGCGAAACAACCTTTACGAAGGATGATTCCTCTTTGACATTTTGGGATACCTACTTTTTACTACCAGTCAACACGAAATGCATCTTTGACTTGATACAACAAACGTCAGAAGAATCCCTACTTGGCAAACGAAACGACATTAACCGGATATTCTTTGCTTGCTTGGAAAAGATGACACCCTCCACGACCATCACCACCTCTGTTGACCAAACTAGACAAATCAATGCTATTATCTTGTTGACTTGTTTGGTTCGTTGTTTATTTGGCAAGAAGCGGTTATCACAATTCAATATTATTGACCTACTCACTGGACTGGACAAGGCAGATACTTCTATGAATCGACTTGTGCTATCTTTGGAACCTCTACTTTGTCAACAAACCACTAAGCCCTACGCTCTCTTACTAGCTATCACTTTATCTACTGGAAATGATAATGTCAACCAAAACAGCTTTAATGGGTAAGTAAACATAAAAATATAGGGACATTATTAAATAGACTAAACATGATATTCCTAATAGGTACTTTATGCATCATGATTTGTCCGAAACTCTTTTGTCTGCAAGTCAACATAAAATATAGTAATCAAGGAAACCCATCTGAATATGCTAATATGACTTGTTATTTGTTTTGTAGATTATTGCTGATGATCTATCCTCTCAGAAAGAAGTCTGTAATGCTACCATGCTTCTGTCCATGCTATCCAACTATAACAAGTATGAATCTCGGAATCCATATCTTCAAACAATATCACAATACAAGCAAGAAAGTACTTTGGAGGTAATATATAATTAAATCAATAAGATGATGAAGATCCAAACTAACCCAGATTTGTCTTACTCTTGTAGAAAATCATGACTCTATATGCCACTCTCTTTGATGAAATGACTCGGTAAGTTTTATAGTGGATAAGCATTAAATACTGGATAAACTCACATATATCTACTCGTTTTTAGGAAATACCAGCAACTCAAAGATGAAGACGAATCTTTTACAAAAAGTGTGGCTACTTATATGTCTGGTTGGTTTGCAGGTTCCACCAAATCACCCTATGTTGACATTGACAAGTTGGAATCTCTCATATCATTGTAAGGTCAGAATCAAATACACTTGCATCTATTAACTATTATGTATGTGTATCCCATAGTCCTCCTGTGGAATCAGCTCTGTTACTTTTATTATACGACTTGGTGAATGCAAACTCTCACTTTATCACATTAACAACACGATCCATCAACAATCACAAAAAGGATCTCAATCAATCCACACTCTTGTTACCGAACCTATTGACCTTTGCCTCTTATTTGTTCCAACACAATAGAAACGATCGATCCTTCATCTATACCAAACTAATCATGTTGATTCTTCTTCGCTTATGTGAAGAACCTGCTCTGTTAGCTGCTCTGTCGAATCAAGACTCACATAGGGTGGTGCGATTATGCTGCCAGGTAAGCCAAAACAACAAATCAAGGGGATACGTCAAAAGTCTCAACTTTTTTTTTTCTTTTTCTTTTTTGGTCCATATCTATAAAGCGTCCTCCTCCTTTGCCAAAAGCTAAATCACCAAGGTCACTTTTATGTACAATATTGGATGATATCGTCTTGTTTATCAAGCACAATATGCGCAAAAAGTTGGATACGACGACTTATAGGTAATGTTAGGTAATATGATTCTCAATACCACTAACTTTAAAACTTTACTTTTGATATCATAGGCTGGCATTTTCGGTAATCCATAGGATCCTTTCTTTCTTATACAAGCGCCGTATACGACTAGGTAAAGGGAAGAAAGAAAGAGAATAAAAAAAAAAGGGGGGCAGGCGGGGTCGGTTTGACTAACTCTCTTTTAATTCATGCAAATAATAAGATTATCACTGGAATGAACTTTGGTGCACCCTTACAGCGATACTTCATTTCACCGTTGTACATTTGGATATACTCAAGGCCAAACCTCAAGACTTCCATCCCTTTTTATCTTCGGTAAGTATAAAGACGGGTGGAAAATAATACATACTGATCCTCCCTCTTTCAGCTACTTCGGCTCTTCAACATATGTGTTGTCCATGGTGAAATCTTCTTATATGATACCAAAAGTTTCGATTCCTTGTTTTATGAAATCATTCGATCATCCGATGACTTTATGGCTCTCTCTCATTATGGTAAAGCGCAAGGATAAAAAGAAAAAGAACATACTGACATGTCTTTTATTTGATACAGTAACTGAAACCAATCTGGCGGGCAAAAAAGCACAATCCTCCGGCGACAGATCTCCTCCATTATCACAACAAAGCTTCTCCAATCTGAAAATCATTTGCAACCACTTCAAACCTGCATTGGACGAAGGCATGGAGATCCATCAAATCAAATATTTAAATCCCGACCAAGTCCTGGCATTGATTCAAGAACACTTTGCCACCTTATCCTTGGAACCCGTAGATAAATTAGATCACTTTACCCCTTATAATGAAATTCCCAATGAAATGGGTTACTTTAGATATTTACTTCGTATAGTTGTTGGTGATTACGCCCCCAGTCTTTATTAGTAGTCCATCACATCAATAAAATTGTCTACTTTTAACCATATCCTATTAACAATGTTTGTCCATGTCCTATATAAAGTCCTATGTATTGAAGAATCGCCTACATATATAACCATATGTGTGTACAGAATAACGATGATCCAATATGTGTTATGGTCTGTATCAAAATAACCATCCAGATAATCGATTTTAAGTTAAAGTTGTATGATTTTATTATAAATGATTCAAGTTAATAAGTATAATTAAAGAAGGGTCAAGATGGAAGTGGAGGAGGGGGAAAGAGGTATGTAGAGTATAATAAGAGAGAGAGAGAGAGAGAGAGAGAGAGAGATCCAACGGGTTTCCATTGTTGGTGTTAGAGCCATCATTAGCTCAAAATGGGGAGAAACTATTAAAAGTAAAAAAAAGTGTGAGCATGCCCATCCGATCCATTGTTCCCCGTTCCCCTCTTTTATCTATTATATACTTACATTTCCAACGATCACACTTGGCAAGTCAAATATATCCCGTTTGATGGTAAAACAAAAGGTACAAGGTACCACTCGTTTTGTTGGACTGAGTAAGATGCATGAGCTGTAGACCGCCGAATCCGTATTGTCGAATGCATGTGAGCTATACTTTTCCCAGTATTCTATGGCTGATGGATTGCTCATCAACTTTAATTCACAGAGTTAGTAGTTGTGATGATCTTTTTCTTTCCCTTTTTTACCTCGTATATATAAGTTTTCTTGCTGAGAAGAGCATCACGGGACCATTGGGTCAATAATGAGAATTCCTTGCCCACCAAAGTGATTTCACCTGTTCTTCGCCAAACCACAGTAGGTGTTCCAGAGTAACTGATCAATTTTTCGTATTCCTAAAGAATAAAACGATATTAGTTTTATTACTGATGTGTCTTTATACCCTACTTACTAATAGTGTTCGTTGTAAGCACTTTTCTGTAAATATCAGGTCATCTTCCGTCAAGTTCATCATGGAGGCTAAAACCGAAGGTCGAAAAAGCGCCAGCGCCCGACTGATTCGCATCAAATCTTGTTGTGTCATCCTATCATACAATTCATGTTAGTGAAAGATCTATCATCATCATTCTATATTTAGTCCCCAACACTTACTTTTGTTTTACATAGTTTATCAGGTAATGATATCCATCTGCATAGCTAAAAGGTTTTGTGGCTCTTGCATAGACCATTTCAGGGGTCACCAGTTGATTCCGACGCTTGACTTGGGCAAGGGCAGTATTAGGACTATCCACCTTGGCCACCACGGCACCTTCACCATAAGCTGATAAGGAAGACATGCGCACATTGCTACTGGTTTGAGTGGTTGTTGTGGTTGGGTTGTACGGTGAGCCGATGGTGTTTTGATCGGGTGAATATAATACCGTATCCATACCTGATGGTGATGATGAGGGTGAGGTAGATGAGTGATGCTGTGTGGACGGCCGGGTATCACGAGTATGACTATTGATGTTGTTGATAATGTTGTGTTTACTGAATGGACTATTATTGTTATTGTTGTTTTGCTGAGTAGCAGTAGTATTCGGTTGCATTGTACCAGCAAGTCCTGCTGCTTGCCATAGATTGGATAGTGCATTGGGTGTCGTTGGCGTCGTTGTCGTTGAATCCAAGAGTTGTTTCATTGGTGACCCAAGCATACTTGATAAGATGGAATATTCCAGGTTGGTTGCCGTCGATCCAAATCCATAGTTGTAGTTGTTCAAATCTAATAGCTGGCTAGTATCTATATCTGGAATAAGTATGTGAGAGAGTAAGTTATCATACAATAAAAAAAAAAAAAAAAATAGATAGGGGTTTTTTTTAGACTTACTATCGGTAGGTGGTCCAAATGAGTTCATGGTTGCATTAGGTGTTATGGCAGACAATGAATGAAGTGTAGCAGCATGTTGAGGTGAAGCTGTTGATAAAGGAGGGTGTTGTAGTTGTTGTTGTTGTTGTTGTTGTTGTTGTTGTTGTTGTTGTTGTTGTTGTGGTGGTGGTGGTGGTGGTGGTTGTGTTCCTGTCGATATTGGTGGTGGATTGTAGCGGGGTTGAGTATCATTTTCTGAGGAAGAAGAAGTCGAGTTAGTAAAGACCAATAGTAACACCCGTTTATCCACATCTCCCATCCCACCGCCTACATAGCAATCAGCACCTGCCAATAGACAGATATACATATATAGGTATACAAATAAGACATATGCCCAAATTACCTACCTTCGGCATCCTGTAAATACTTGGCTTTCTTTCTAGCTCCATCCGTGCAAGTTGAAGCGAGTCCACGTTTAGTGCATCGTTGGCAAGGTCGTGCTATAATTAAAGGAAAGAGGTTAGTTTCAAGAGATATACATACTTGGTTCTTCTAAAACCTACCATCATCACAGGTAAGATGAGCCTATTCAATCAAGTCCAAGATATTCACTAGTTAACATATCAAGTGCTTTTGTTTTTGTTTTTGTTTGTTTTCGTCTTACCTTTTGACAATGGACGCAAGCTCTAGCAGCTTTCTTTTTCCTTGAGGCTGTTTTTCGAGCAGCAGAATCAATAGAAGTTGTAGTAGTGGTAGAAGAGGAACCAGGGGAGGAAGTAGACATGATATCAAAGTTAAAAGTGGGTCACGAAGCCAAACAGGAGAAGGAGACAGAGAGAGAAAGAGAGAGAGAGAGAGTATTAAACCAGATTTGTTTGCATACAATAAATAAATGAGGGTAAATAAGGTAAATAAAAAAAGGAGAGAAGGAAAAAAAAAAAGTGGGGAAGAGAAGTCCTACAATGATTTGTTGACAGCAAGGCCGTTAAAAAAAAAAAAATGCCCACCGAGAGTTTTTTGAAAGCGGCGCCTAAATATGAACCAATAAAATGGCCGAGGAACAAATAGAAAATGGGCTTCTCATCCAGGTGCAAGTTCAATCATCAAGAGGTTTCAATGATCATTTGATACTTATCTGGAGGGTATGATAAGAAGGTGTCATCATCAGTACCATTTAAAAGGTAATACAAATTAAAAAAAGCAAAGAAAACGAGGATAAAAGATGCTTTTTGCTTAACAGTGGCAATGAGTGGATCTGCGGGGTTTCAATAACAGTTGATTAAAAAGAATAATGCATGATCAGTATTGTACGTACTATAAAAAGAGAGAATATGGATACCCAGAGGAATTTTATTATATAATGAAGGTAATGGATTATATATTACTGTTTGTACTAAAAGAGAATGCCTCAACCAAGAGTATAGTCAACGTTAAGAGTAATTTTGCTTTTACTTTATTTAAGATAAAGGAGTTATAAGAATGGAATGATAACAAATAGTGTACAGTACAATAAAGAAGAAAGGGGAATATAAATCATGAATGTAAAAAGACAAGATAGAATAATAATAATAAAGTAGTAATGGGGGGTGGGGTTTAAATACAAATGTATCAATCCTAGTGGGGGGGGAGTACTATCTCTAAAGTCCATACAAGTAGGTAGAGTATATAACCAAAGCAGTACCAAGAATAAATGTGCCAGAGAGGGTAAAGTTGAAGAACCATACACTGACGAGACTTGATAAGATGATACTAATGGAAGTAGCAAAACCTTTAAGGATATTATCAGCATACTTGACGACCAGAGCGACCACTAAACCACCAAACGCTTGAATAGCAATTACCAACCAAGTCAACCCATTGTAATTCACAAAGAAGCCCCTTTCCACAATAGTTGCCCCGTCTTGAAGTAGTACGACAAAGATCAAACCCAAAAGTATTGAGAAGAAGGACATTTGCAAGTTTCGCACCCATAATTGATTCTGTTGTTGAGTCTGTACCACATCATCACGTCGATCATGAATATCTCGTAGACCAATACCATCTTGTCCATCGTCCTCATCATGATCCACCACCACCACACGTTTTGCTGTACCACGTTCATCTGTTCCATCATCACTCTTACCACCTTCTTCCGCTCCGATTATTTCTTCGTCCGTTCGAGTGTTGACTACTTCAGGCATTGGTTTTGTGGGAGGAGCCTTGAGGATCTTTTCAAAGTAGACACCTGCCAATCCAGAGAGTACACAAGCCATCAGGACGGCGAAGAAACCTTTGGGATTGGATTGATTACCGACATCATTCATGTCGACAGTGGATTGTTGATCAAGAGTAGAGGCATCTTCACTGTTACCAATAAAATACGCCATGGCCGCGGCAGAAGCATCTTTAGGTAACACTACCAAAGCAATCCCAAAAGTCAATAAACCAAGAGCAATCCATTTCAATCGTACCAAGGATCTTTTGAGAATCACCACACTGAAGAATGCTGTTGTCAATATCTTGAGTTGGTAAGTGACTTGGAAGGTGGCTGCATCCAGATTAGTCGCGGCTACGTATTGCAAATTATTCTTTTTAAAAAGAGAGATTAATACGAGTTTTTTACTTTGTATATTCCAAATTTACCTGGATCAAATATAAAGTAGCAGGAATTGCCAATTTTGCCGTTTCACGCCAGTTGGAGACAAGTTCCCGATAGAGTAAAGAGGTCAGTCGTTGTAAAGACCGGTGATGAGGGGGGCCACTGTAATGTAATAGTCCCACACAAGCCAATCCTTTAATAACTTCACTCATCACCACCGCCGTCGAAGCTAAATAGAGTTGATCATCTGGTACACTTGCCCGTGTATATCGCATCACCAGAATCAAAGCACTGTTCTGCACCACCAGAACGAGCAAAGACAAGTACTTTAGTGGAATCGTTGAGCCAAAAGATGTAATACCTTTATATGAAAAGAAGACATTTTAGTAAAGAAGAAGTATACCTTTTTTTTGGTTTATGACTTACTCATTTCGTTTCGTTTTCAAGTGTTCTAGTAGTGTACTTTCAAACGTAGGAATGAGAGGGAGAGACAATTACAGGAGAGGAAGGAGGGAAAGAGAGTGGTGGAAAAATGAAAAAAAAAAAAAAAAAAAAAAAAAAAAAAAAAAAAAAAAAAGTGTATGAATACTCTTTAATAGTGTGTGGATAAAAATAGCCATTTTGATTGGCCGCCCATCAAACAAAAAAACCTTTTTCCTTCTCAAAGCCCACTTAGTTTCAAATTCCGAACAAAATGCCTCGTTTTGTATGATGAGAAAACACAAAGAGATATCGACCATATATAGAGTTTGAAGGCTTCTCATAGATCTGGTCCTGGTATCAGCCACATTCTATTTTGACGTTTATTATGTGCCTTTTATCCAAGTGTTGTCACATTTTAAAAGTAATACACACCGCCAAGACTATTTTTGGTACCTGCAGATAAGTCTGGATCAGTTATATAAAAAGGAGATTCAAAAAATCATCCTAAAGGTTTTTATTATTATTACTACAGTACAACAAGACAATATGTTTGTCTGATACATAGTGATTGATACATATTAAATTAAACTATTCTATAACCCCAAAGATCAAAAAAGTCATTCAGGAGTCCAAGTACCATCAGTTCACCTTCCGCAAGATCATTCGTTGGCCGCAATGACATGGATCATAAGTAATAGATGAAGAGACTACCGAGTCATGTTGATAGTCAGGATGTTGTATCATCAAATGTCATAATCAAGTCCACGATGATGAGCTGTCCACATGTTGCTATCCACCTACAACTTGTCCACACATAATGTCAATATACCGGATCCCCCCCTTCATAATCTTTGCCTTTGTGGTTGGGATATAAAAAGATTATATCAAAGCTGAGTAGAGTCCGAGCCAATAACACCGAGAATACCACATTATCGAAATCAGTCGCCCCCATAACCGCTTCAAGTACTTGATTATTTTATAACATATGTATAATCAAATGGTAATCATGTTTACGAGGTCCTTCACACTTGTGTTGTTTTGCCAGAGATGTAGTCGAGTTCAGGTTACTGTAAGCCTGGAAAAATGTCAAAGACCCCACTTTTCCATTGTCTATCTACGATAAAAGCAAAGCAAAAAGGTGAGACTGTGGTCGCAGTTGCAGGTCGTACATTGTTCAAACTAGTTTACCTCGTCGCCCTTGAGTACATTATGATTCTTTTAGACCCAGTGTTTCTTGCAAGTCGACAGAGACTGATCATTGTCAAGGGTCCCAACACAATTAGTATATTGTTGCACATCGTTTAAGTAACGTGGTGATTCAAGAAAGAAAAGAAAAGAAGAGGAGAAATGATATCTTGGTTTTAATCTCAGATGCCAATATTGAGTTTTGTCTCTCGACCAATGAGATCCCTTGAATATTGACCATTGACTGTTTCGATAACCTCCAAGGTAGAATCTGAATCGTATCTGTTGGCATGAAGCCAATCACCATGCCAATACGGCTTGCAAGTGGACAAAGTTTGGTGCCTGGCTGCGGAGTGTAAACATATGTTTGTCTTTGCCGAGTTTTTGGAACAAGGATACATACAAAAACATATAAAGGAAAAAATGAAACAGATGCATAAACCATTTTGATATCATTGTGCATGTTCTTTCATAAAGAGGTCTCATATTAAGAAAAGGTGAGTATAAAGTAGTAGGAACAACAGCCGACGTTTCCTACTTTATCTCCAATTACTGTATATCTACTGGTAGATTGAAAAGTATATAAAACTACTAGAAGAGTTATGTATGTAGCATACAAATAGTCTATCGATACCCAACAATGATGAAAGAGCATCCTTGTTACTGGATGAAACATTCAATTAATATCAGCGAGGAAGAAAGAAAATCCTGTCCAAGCTTGGAAAAACTTTTCAACCCCCGGCTTTTTTTTTTTTTTTTTTTTTTTTTGACGGATGGAGGTTAAGATATTTCTTCCTTCTCTTCTTTCGTTTTTTTATCATTCACTACAAACAATACCATAACTCTCTCTCTCTCTACCACCAATAACAACAATGAAACAAACAATCAAGAGAACGAAAAAGCCACATACACTAAAGGACTGGACGAATCACTTGGCCCAACATCAAATTGGTAAACAAGTTGTTTTATCAGTGTACACATCATGGAACTAAACTGTTGAAACTTTTTTTATTTTTATTTTTTTTTAATAATAGAAATACCATCCAAAGTGATTACTTTTATAGTGGCGGGCTACTTTTTACAACTTCCCTACTTTGACCGGTTCATCTTTATCAGTAACCAACGTCCGGTGGATGACCGATATGAAAAAAGTGTATGGGATTTGACTTTTTTATTCTTCTACATTTGTGTATTTACGGCGGCTCGTGCGTCCATTATGAAGTATGCCTTGTTACCCTTGGCTAAATGGTGTCAAGTCTCTCCCAAGAAATACGATCGATTCTGTGAACAAGCTTGGTCCTTTGTGTATTATACTTGTAGCTTTAGTGCTGGTATTGTAAGTAAACAAAAGAGATATACATATTATATATACTAACATGATATACATAGGCAGTGATGTATGGGACTGAATGGTGGTTTGATACACGATACTTTTGGATCGATTACCCTGTAACGGATTATACTGAAGCATTCAAGTACTATTATTTGGTTCAATTTGCCTTTTGGTTACAACAAATCTTTGTCCTCCAAATCGAAGCACCTCGAAAAGATTACCGTGAATTGGTGATGCATCATATCAACACTTTACTCTTGATTTTTGCTAGTTATCTTTGTAACTTTACTCGAGTGGGAAATGCTGTGTTTGTTTGTATGGATCTACCTGATGCTGTACTTGCTGTAAGTACCAACTGACTAGTAATGAAAAATACTTGCTAATCTTACTATTTCTTTTAGCTTGCCAAGGCGTTAAATTACACATGTCCTGGAATCATTTGCAATGCTACGTTTGTATTGATGTTAATCTCTTGGATGTATACTCGGGTTTATCTTTATGGGTGTATCATGCTATCTACTTGGACTGAACCTGATCTCTATGTCAACTTCCGCCTGGCTCCTTTAGAAGGTTGGTGGTTCCCTCACTTTGTCGTATATATCATCTTTGGCTTGATGTTTGGTCTTTATTGTCTCATTCTCTTTTGGACGGCGATGATCTTCAAGGTGTTATACAAAATTGTTTTTACTGAAAATGCTACTGATGTGCGCTCAGATGATGAAGATGAACAAGTCCTTGTGTTAGAAAAGGATGATCTCACTCAAAGGTAAGGAGGTTAATGGAGTGGGGGTGGGAGAAAAAGGTGCTCTCGGAATTAATAAACACGGAATTGATTGTTATAATAAATAGATCGGGGAAGAAATCGAACGGTCTCACTCAAGCAACTCGCCGGTCAACAAGGAGATCTAATGGTGGTAACTGATCCCTACTGGATGGGATTTGGACTCGATGTATTTATTACGCTACTCTTTATATTTAACTAATACTTGTTTACTTTTATATACATATATATCTATCTACATGTTTGTTGTTGTTTTTTTTGTTTTTTTCTTACTTTGTGAATAGTATATCTCCCCCCCCCACTACCTTCTCAATATCACTTACTTTTTGTTGGTGACTATCACCCTTAATTAGTTATCTTAATCGAAAAAATATAATAAAGTGATCGTTTACTTGATACTCTATCATTGTCTACAGTAAGGGTTTTTATCGATGTTTATACGAGGATCTTTTGGATGTGTATTTTCCTTTGGTTTTATTCTAAATAATCATTGGGCCCTGTTGCTGGTTATTTTTACCCCGCACTTTATTTGTATTCCCGCTCTATTTGTGTCCTGATAAAGAATAATATATTTAAAGCACTTTTCCTGATTGTGATGATATTTTTTTCATACTCTTTTGATAGCCATCCATTTGGAATAAGGATGCGTTGTACTCGAAAATATCTCTTGATTACACTTGTTTTGGTGCTTCTCGTACTAAAGGTTGTTCAGGCTCGCAAGTATGTAGGTCAAGGACACCATGACGACGACGATGATGATGACGATGATGATGATGACGACGACGACGATGATGATGATGATGATGATGATGATCACCATGGCAAGAAACATGATGGTGAAGGACATGGTACAGGAAAAAAAAAGCATTCAAACCCCGCCGCATGAATCGCATAATTTTTAACATTTCACTTTCTAGGCAATCCTAACAATGAAATCACACCAAAGGACAAGAGCTGGCTCGACATGGTGGACCAAAGCGGGGTTCCCAAACTGTCACTTCGTGCGGTAGGCAGTGGTATTTGCAAGGATGCGAAATGTGATGGATCGGATAACGAAAAGTGTTTTGAATCCTGTGGAAATCTCGCCAACCCCGAAGATGTGTATGGCTGCAAACGACCCGACCATTGGGCATTGACGTTTGATGATGGTCCCAGCGAATTCACCCCCGACTTGCTCGATATTCTCAAGAAATCCAATGTCAAGGCGACATTTTGTGTCACCGGTGCCAATGTTGAGAAATACCCGCAATTTGTCCAACGTGCTCACAAGGAAGGCCATCAGATTGCTATCCACACTTACTCCCATCCTCATCTCATGAGCTTGTCCAATGAAGATATCATTTATGAAATCAAGTCGACCGAAGCGGCGATCGTCAAGGCCATTGGTGTTCGACCCCGGTACTTGCGCCCACCATTTGGAGAAGCGGATGCTCGTGTCAAGGCGTTGGCCAAGGCTATGGATTATAAGATTCTCATGTGGAATGTCGATCCCCGAGACTATGATGTTTTTTTCAAGCATCAGAGTGCCTCGAGAATCACAAGGAGCATGAAAAAGGTGATTAGATCAAGAAAGTCGGAGCTTAATGTGCATAATGACCCTGGTTTCATCAGCTTACAACATGGTAAATTCATGCACAAAAAAAAAAAAGGAGAGAAAAAAAAACTAAATGTTCAAATCCCGCTTTTTAGATCTTTACGAAAAGTCCATCAACGAGGTTCCGAAAATTATTCGTGCTCTTAAAAAGAACAACTTCAAGATGACAACTGTGGCTGAATGCGTGGATGATGCTCAACCTTATGGTCAGCCTCATAGGATGACCCAAGCTGATCTCCCTACTAATCAAACCGATCATGCCCAACCATTGGCCCGTGAGGATTACCCTATAGCTGCGGCTGCTGTTGACTCTGATAAATCATCTTTGCCCATGGTTCATGCGTTGAACGCTAACCAGCAAAACAGCCAGATTGTACCTTTGGATGAATCCGATGCCAATGCCTCTGATAAAGCTTCGTCTACTCCTCATTCTGTTCAATCCTCTCTTTCTTCATCTGCCACATTTGCCACTTTTTCTTACTGGCATCTTTTCTCTTCTTTGATGGTTTTGGTCTTACCCTTAGTGGCAAACTTCTTTTTTTAATTAGAGCTTTTAGTTATCAATAAAAATATTTGATCATGCATTTTCAAATCCCGATTATGGTAATCCCGAGAAGCATCGCACTATCCAACATTAAACAGAAGAAGATAATAAATGTCTTTATTGGATATCATGATATATATATATATATATATATATATATATATAAAGAAGGTATCACATATATATATACGCTACTACTATACTATATTACTAGAGATATAACTAAATAAAACATACAAAGATGTTGGCCGTCATTTTCAAGGAAGACACCTGCTGATAGGGGCTTCGGTTCCACCTTCAGACCAAAGAGTGATGGTGATACCAGTAGTGTAAGTCATAGAGAGAACACCAAACACCAAGATTGTGATATCGATTGCCTTTTGTCGCCAAGTAGTTGCAATCGCCCTGTAATGGAAAAGAGGTGGGAAGAGAAAGCAGAGTGGAACGCAACACACACTGCCGATTAACTAATAAAATACAAATGTAAAATCAGAAGAGTCAGTAACCAAACACCATGTTCATACATTCTTCTAAACCTACCGAAACAAACTTGTCTAGATCACTTGCTGCAAGAGTCGCAACGATGACACATACTGAGACAGCCACACAGCGGAATACATTCTTTTGCCATTTCACCATTTGGTTGTTCTTGCCTGATCTGGTCGCAAAGAGAGCATTTTCGGTAATACGAATGGCAGGGAAGAGTTGCAGAGGAATGGAGAGACAAATAGCAAGAGCATAGAGTGCCTGGACAATATTGACCGCCGGTGTGTTGGGTAAATTCAATAAGATTACTGTCTGTACTTTGTCACCAAATGCCAAATAGGAGAAGAAGCCCACAGATAAGAAGATGGAGGTGATGCCGATCATTGTATAAGAGAGCACTCGAGGGAACTTTTCAGGTTCCTTCATTGATTCTGTGATAGGAATGACTAGAAAAGAGGAGAGTTAGATCACCGATATTTATATTCCCAATACAATAATTACCTAATCCAACACCTTCATATGTAAATACTGCTGTGCCAATAAACATAGGAAATGATTTGGCATTGATGATCCATGCCACATTACCAACCCCTTGTGTCGCCAGTGTCAAAAAGTCATAGTAATAGAGATAGACCAAACCAAGAAGGATAAACACATCCGCCACCAATGCAAAAGCCGACATTTTTTGGATCTTGCGAATCATAGCCAGGGGAACAAAGATCGCCATTTGACCAATAATCAAATAAGAGAGTGGGACTTGAATTTCACATTGGGAGACAGTTTCAATCAAGGATTGGGTGTTTTGAGCCACAAATACCATATAAGCACATACAAATCCGACCTAAAAAATAAAAAAAAAGACAATGTTAGACATATCAGGCACTGGGAGGGACCATCCTTGTTTTTTTTTTGTTTTTTTTTTTTTTCCCTCTTACCTGTGAGAATGTGATGGCTATCAGGACTGCCATTCTCATATATTTCCCAAAGAGTATACCACCAATATCACCAAAGGAAGCAGGTACCTTGTTTCTTGTTTCAACCAATAGTAGAAAGGTATACAACGATATAACAGATATAACTGTTAAAAGAGCTGTTGAGAAGAATAACCCACCATTGAAAAATCTAAGGGAAAAAAAAAAAGAGAGAGAGAGAGAATCAGAATACATGATTTTATCGTTTCCTTGTTTTTCTTACGCTTTAGGCAAAAACATGACTCTAAGAGAGAGAGAAAGAGAAGTATAATACAATTAGTAAATGCTGAATAAAACCAAAGAGCATATCTTTGTGTGTGCATTATTTACCCTACATGATCAAAAAGTGAATATCAGTCAGTCATTACCCTTTAACCATACTATTGTTTAATTACCTGTTCCAACAAATGATTTTAACAATAAAAAGACCGCTTTAGAAGGAGTTGCTGTCCCACGCACGGCATTTTCTTGAGCCTTCCGTATCAAAGGACTAGTTTCATCCTCTTCATGATTATCACCACCATATCGCTGCCGTAATCCTGCCGCCGATCCTTCTTCGAGCAAAGCATCATCATCATCATAGTCTTCGTCTTCATCCTCGCTGAGATCTTCACCACCAAAGTGTCCATAAAGAGCCAAAAAGTCTACAAAGGTCCGTGTCATCCAATAAGGTGGTTCCTTCCCCTGACGTGCCGCCTTTTTCACTACAAAATGTCGACGAAACCCACCCGGATCCTTCAAGCGCATCAAAGTCGGATCAGGTAATTCTTGTCGACAAGGCAGATGCACCGATTGAGACCGTTGGCGTTTACATTGGTCCAACTCTTGATCTTCTGCCCATTTATAGATATCATGAGTGATTGCCCCACCTGCAAGTTGATGGGCATTGTTGACTAGACCAGGATCATCAGTATCATCATAGTGGGACGATTGGTTGGTGTTAATGCGTGAGAGTGAGTTGCTTGTGAGGGAGCCAGAGGGGGAGGACGTACCTGCCAAGTGACGTTTCACCACCTGAGCAATCTTGCCTTCCGATAGGTCTGCCGATACAGTGTTATCATCATAGTTGTAAGTTGGAGTCGAGAGAGGTCGGAAAAGGTTGGAGGAGGACGAATGAAGGAGATCGAATGAAGGGTCACCATGAGTAGAAGGTTGTTGAGATAAAAGACCACTATTGTTCATTTCGGAATCGATGATTGTTGAGTCATAGCCAGAAGAGACATTTGGTGGAACAGGTGAAGACACCAATCTTGCTGTTGTTCGATTACGATCGTTTGTGCTGTCCGCTGTGCCGCCACCGTCTTGGAATGTCGGTTGACTATGTGAGGAGGAGGAGGAGGACTGGCCAACATCAGAGTCAGTGTGCCGAGTCCAGTTTCTTTTTGTAGTTTCAGGTAGTGGAGAAGACATTGGTAACGGAAAGAAAAGAAGAAGAAGAAGAAGAAAATGGGTTCTCCGGTTTTATAGTTTCTTTTTTTAGCGCCCATTTTTTTGAAGACGGGATTTCAAATTTCCTACCTGCATCTTGTCTACCACAGTATGATACTGTAAGCCCATTATGTTTTTTTCTTTTACCAAATTCAATCCAATATTTACTAGCACTTTGTTTCAAACATTTTTAGTTTATTTAACATCATTATCATCATCATCATACCAGGTTTCAAAGAATCCAGGGACTGATCGATTTGGATCCTCTATTACCCTTTCACTTTATCAGTTTTTAACACATTTATAAATGTTCTTGTAACATATTAGTGAATTTACTACATCATCAGAGTAAGCGTTTATTTTCATTGATGTAACCATGTACCTTGACCTGATTTCTAGTTTGTCATGGGCATCATGCAAATAAAATTGAAATCCCGATAGGAGAAGGCCAGTGCTGGATGGTCTTTTTTATGCAAACCGTAATTGAATTACAACCATTGTTGAGTCAACCACTGTTTCGAGCATATAAACATAAAAAATCAATAGATGATTTTGTTCAACCACACACATAAAGACAAGGAGCTTCAAGATGAAAAGCAAAAGACTGTTTATTAAAAAAATATAAAGATAATAACTATAACTTGATACTATTCTATAATTTGAGTGAGGATGGGAGAAGTAAGTATAGTAAATGGATAAATGGCAACTACGTAGTAATATAGTGTGAGAAGGTCATGCGATATGATGTTATATCATGTACTGATCGTCCTGTTCCCTTGGCACTTACCTACAACTTTGTATTATTATCTATAAAAAGTCAGGTACCATGTTGTTATTGTTGATAATCAAAGATCTGAAATGGATCTAGATTATATGCAAAGCGATGGTCCATCCGATATGTATACGCTGCTTCTTGACATCATATCCTCCATTTTTCCCACCTCTTGATGATTCATAACATACCCCATTTAAAGACAACAATACGGATGATGACACTACATTGTTGCCTGTTTGAGTTATAAAAATAAAAATAAAAATAAAGAAGTTTAGCTGCCTACAAAATGAAGGGTGATTAGTTGCTAAGCTCCACCCTTTTAACCTAATTCCGAATGCCTTCATTCTTGTTTGTTGATCTTGACTTTTTTGAGGCTGATTTGCTGTTTACCCAATTACCATTCTGGACAAGTGCTAGACCCTAAAGAGAAGAGACATTGGTTTACAGTAAAGTGTCAATGGAGTTAGGAGAATGGAAAGAGAAGTGTGAGAAAAAAAAAAAAAAAAAAAAAAAGCGAGAGGCACCCCAAAGGAAAGCCAAGATTTGAAACCCCGAAAAAGGGACCTTTATGCTCTGGGTTCAAATCCGAAGAAAAGTTTATTCTAAATGAGGAAAAGGCAAATGTAAAGATTTGATAGGGGAAATACATTGATATCCCTTTAAACTGCATTAGGTTTGTAAGCATGTTGTTCCGGTGCGATAGACTGTTGTTGGTAATAAGGATCAGGATAATAAGGTGCGTTTGGATCAGGCATCATGCCACCGGATGAATGATACTCACCATAATTTTGTTGCTGCTGTTGTTGTTGATTATAATCCCACTGAGTGGGTTCTTGTTGGTAATAATATCCTTCTACAGGCACTTCAGGCATAACATCAGGCATCATCATGGGCTCCTCATGATGGGGTTGATTATAACCATAGGGTTGCTGTGCATACTCTGGTTGCTGATAGTCTTGAGGTTGATGTTGGTACTCTTGCTCGTATTCTTGTTGAGGAGGGTACTCATCGGGATAAACCGTACCTGGAGCTGCTCCAACAAGGCGTCGAGAATAATCAAAGGGCGCTGAGGTCACAGCAGGTACTTCCATCATACCTGCTTTCTGCATCCCAGGAGAAGGATGCATGTCAATGGAATAGTCATTCGTGGGTTTGAATCCATCATCATCATCACTGATTCCACGTTGTCTTCGTTTCGCAAATCCACCCTTCTTACACCAAGCTATTATGCCACCTATCATGGCAAGACCCACTAGAATCATGCAAGAAAAAAAAAAAAAGTGAGTTTGTCTTTCCCTTTTTTTTTTAAGATCGAAAATGATATTCAAGTCTTACCAATACAACCAACAACAGCACCTGCAATGGTTCCACCATTACCACTTTTCTTTTGTGTCGAATCAGGAGATGGCGTGGTGGATGGATCACTTGAGGTCGATGCGGCGGCGTTTGAAGATTCTGACCCCGCCGATGAAGTTGCAGGATCATCATTATTACTACCATTTCTTGATCTAGAAGGTGTGGAATTGTTGGAAGGTCGACTGGTTTTGCTTGTCGTATCATTGGGTGAGTTATTGGAAGTGGAAGGACGGTTGTTCTTACTGGGAGGGGAGATGGTCTCTGGTTGGGTGTTGTCCGTATTTGGAGAAGCAGGGGGTGAAGAGGGAGAAGAGGAAGAAGGAGGAGAAGGGGGTGATGATGATGATGATGATGTTTCTGGTGGTGGTGGTGGTGGAGGAGGAGTGGAAGGTGGTGGAGTTGATGGAGGAAGAGTAGGTGATGATTGGACTGGTGGTGGTGTCATTGGAGGAGGAGGAGGAGATGAAGGACTGTTGTTTCCTTCAGTTGGCTTTGGTTTATCATTATCGTTATTGCTGGGAGGAGAATGAGATGGAGGAGGAGGAGAAGAGGATGGTGTGGTGGGATTATTACTACTGGGTGCTGAAGCTTTGACAGGTCCAGCGGAGTTTTGATCGTTGTCGGTGATACCCAATAATCCATGTATAAGATCCGCTTGTATGTTTTGGGCAAAGAACAATAGGCATAGTAATAATATCGAGTTTATATAACTAAACTTCATTCTAACTGTATGTAAGGAAAAGAAAAGAAAAATGTGAGAGGAGAGAAAGATAGAGAGAAGAAAAGAAAAAGAAAGGGGGGGAGGTAGAAGGTAGGTCCTTCAAAAAAGGTCTTTCTTTTTGATTTGGTTGGTGTGCTTGTCTCTCCTTTTTTATTTACATGATTAATTTGGATCTCTACCCTTCTTATGTTTTAATTGATTAATCCTTTTTTTTTTCTTTCAAAACATGCCATGATCTGTATAGGCATCCTCGAGATAGCTGATCTTCAATATGCCAAATCGGGGTTTACTTCAAAACCCGCTACATAAAGCATTTTCATGCCATTCTCTTCTTGTCAAGGTGATTGTATGAATGAAATATATCATAACTTTAATATTAATAAGGGGGGGGATTAACAAAGATACCACTCTTTATCACCTTACTTTTTTTCTCAAAAAAGAATAGAATTAAGACTTTGTGTATTTAAAATGCCGGCCTTTTACTTTTGAGTTCAGGTACTAAGGTGGAAAGATCGAACCCATTGGTGGAACTGGTGGGGTTTTCATATGAAGTTACACATACTTCCAGTAGTTCTCTTTTGATTCCACTCATCACATCGACCAGTGGAGTTAAACTCCACTTTTTCTTATTGTGTAACTAATTTTTGTTTTTTTTGAGGGCAGGCGGGCTCAAATTATATTAGAATCCTTTTTTTTTTTTTTTTTTTTTTTTCCTCTTCCTCTCTTTCCTTCCTTCTCATCTTTTTAATTTTACCCCATACCATTCGTTTATTCACGTGTACTTCTTTCCAGTATCTATACCTTCCTTAATGATACTGTCAAAGACATACCTCAACTACTTTACAGTGGCAGTAACATTGGCTGCTTTACCTGCCTTCATCGTAGCCCAATGTCCCCCTGCTCCAGATCAACGTTATTACTACAATTTAGCCAATGTTGGCAGTAAACTATATATCTTTGGTGGCTCTATGGTAAGTAGTGACATGAACAATGAACTAAAGTAGACTAACAATGCTTTTTGATAGGCAGTAGCCGAGTACGATGTATGGTCTTTGGATCTTGCAAATAACTTCAACACAAGCTGCCCACCTTGGACTCAAGCTACAAATCTAATCACCAGTGCCTCCACCAATACTAGCCCCTACATGTTTGGTGTTGCCTTTAATCCAAATAACAAGGAGTCTATTTATGTACAAGGCGGCGATGTCACTACAAACTCTAGTATGCAACAGCCCGTCGTTTACGATGCAACCCAAAACAACTATACACAGCCTACAGGTAAAGTAAATGGAAGATAAATATTGCATGATTTGGTGTAAAGGAGATCTTACCAACTTTTTTTTTTTTTTTTTTTTTTTTTTTTTTTTTTTTTTTTTTTTTTTTTTTTGGCTCTTTTATAGCTCCTGTTGGTCAACCCATGTCACCTCGATCTCAAATGACTGCAACGGTAGATACGATCAATAATAAAGTCTGGATTGTGGGTGGCCGTGATCCACGTCCTCTCGAATCGGTAAAGTGTCATTGTTTAAAAAAGGAAAAGGTAATTAGGAGTCAGAACACTCACCCTTCTTTTCTCTCTCTCTCTCTCTCTCTCTCTCTCTATAGTATAGCGATGGTAGTAACAAGAATTATGCTATCAGGGCTTATAATACCATCTACTCATACCAATTCAATAACAACGTGGCTTCTATATCTATCGATCAAATTTCCATCAACTCACCTTATGGTACTCCTGTTGGTCGGTTTGGTCATTCGACCACTTTGGTGTAAGTGTATATTATGATTTGAACCCACTCTCCTGTACTAATCTGCATCACTTTATCCAATATAGTAATAACAAGTTATTCTCTCTTGGTGGTTATATTGCTGTAAACTCGTCAACAGAAATGATCATTGACTTTGCTAGTGCATTCGGTAAAGAAGAAGAAGAAAAAGGGACAAGTGAAGAAACATACTAACAACTTCTTTTTCAATAGTATTTGACATCTCATCCAATAGTGCTATATCAATGGAAACCATTGGTGATATCCCATCCGCAAGAAGTGGGTAAGGTGTTAATAAAATAACGCAACATAAAAGAATCCAACGTACTCACCTTAATTATATATATATATACATTATAGATTCTCAGCTGTCGCATGTAAGTGATCCGGTGGACTGTGGGAAGGGGGGGAGATGAAAATATGGTGGGACATGGGTTAACAATATTTTTGAACTTTTTTACAGCACAAGACGGGCATTCCATTATTGTTTTTGGAGGCATCATCGCCGATGCACTTGCATCTGTCACGAACGAAGTGGCTGTATTGGATACCTGCACCTTGACATGGAGTAAACAATATATCAACGGACACTCAAACGGACGAGCCGCGCACCAGGCATATATGTACGGCAAATATATGGTCACCATGCTAGGTGTCAATGGACACGACGGTCAAACACCTCTCCCCAGCAGTGATGTAGCTATTTTGGATACCGATACATGGACATGGGTGACATCTATTCCTGGCGACTACTCACCTTCCAGTGTATCAACATCACCAAGCTGTACCTACTCCTTCCCTCCATTACCTGCGACCCATCAACTATCTGGCGACGCACCTAAACTATACGACACTTCGGTTATTAGTAATCCCAATGCTCATCATGATGCGCTGACCACACCCGAAAAAGGAGGGATTGGTGTCGCTGTACCACTCTTTGTCATTGCCTGTCTTGTGGGTGGCTTCTTCTTTTATCGTCGTCGTAACAAGGCTCGACAATTGAACCCTCGTTGGATGCCTGGTGCACTTTCATCGAACACAATGACTACATCACCCGGTGCTCCTCCACCAAGAAACGATTATCCTCTTTTTACCTACAACAACAACACGACGCAAGAAGGATCTGCAGGGAATCAAGGTGGACTCAAGACTTATACGGCAACCGATCATGATCAATGGGAACGACAGTTAATTCAGGACAATGAACGATCTTTGGCGTCTGATGATAAACCAATGGCTCGACATGAAGATATCTGGTCTCGTATGCGTGGACTACATGCTCCTGGTGATGAAGAACAACGACATTGATCCCTCTCCACTCCATCCTAGTTATTTAGTAGTGTAGTCTAGTTAATTATTCTATGTATGTTATCCTTATCTATTTGTGTTATTATCATTATTATCTATCTTTTATTGACCTATTGTAATAAAAAGATATGTGTAAAAAACCAGGACATCCAAAATCATGCAACTTTTTAAGCGCCGCGTGAACATTTGACCCCACTCTGACCCTTTGACTTTTGCATAAGATAAAGACCAATATGGATATACATTACAACAAATGTTTATTTACTTTGAATGAATATGATATGCGCATTACAATAAAATGAAGAAAAGAATAAAGGTATTAATCAACATAACAAGTCTTTTACACTCATACTTTTTGTCGGGGATGGCAAATCCGAGGAAGAAGGTTGTTTCTTTGAACCAGACATAATGATATCCATTGGTTTTAAACATTGTTGTGTAGTAGGCTGGTTGGCATTGAATTGACTGGTATAGGGCTCGACTTCTTTTGGAAGCATGGATTTCGGGGTTTTAACTTTATGCATTTTGTCATCCACATCACCCAACGAGCCGACTTGTTGTAAAACATCCTTTAGATAAGTGATATAATCAATCGAGCTTTGTAAAATAGACATCTTGTGGAGGTTATCTTGATTGGCACAGGTGGGTATCAATTGTTTCAGTTGCATGATCTTGTCATTAATGCGTTCTCGGCGTCGGCGCTCGATAGCGCTATGTGACACTTTGCGTGCTTGTTCTCGTTCATGCGCGGTGGTGGGTGGTGGTGATAATTGGTATGGATGATAAAAAGTATATGGTGAGGAAGGTGTGGGTGGATCAGTGGGTAGCTTTGGTAAGAGTTTGGGGGTGGGGTCTAAGGGTGGTGAAGCAATATAGAATTGACCGTTATGATTGGTGTAGACAGGATAATAGGCCACATTGGGGGCGGCGTATGAAACCATTGGAGGAGGTAATGCCACCAATGGAGAAAATTTAGGATGAGCTCGATGTACTTCATCCGCCGAGGATCGTCGGCGTTTTTTGGAAGGACAAGTGGAGGTTACAGATGATGATGGTGATATGGGTGAAGTAGGTGGAGACATGGATGATGGAATAAAAAGAAAGAGAAGAGAGCAAGAAAGAAAGAAAAAAAAAAAAAAAAAAAGACGTTGATGATCGTTTTATTTTATTCTTTCTCCAATGGGTCAGCCTTAAAGAGATGATATACAATTAGAAATGAAGTCGCCAATAGTATTGATTCATATTCGACACGTGTGGTCCTGATTGGATCAACGGGATATTTGAAAATCCGATCGGCTGGACTATCCGCCTCTCTTGATGTGAACCAAGGCAGATCTATCACGCACTATCAGTTTGCATGTAAGGAGTAGAAAACCCCAAAAAGATCATCTTTTTATTTACCCTGTCAGGTGAAAAGAAAAGGAGAAGGCATTGGCAATAAAAAGTGTCATCATGAGGTCCTCGTTCAAACTATTATAATCCCTTGTGACCAAAAACAACAGCACACGTTGGTTATAACCAGCCAATCAAATATAGATATCGAGACACCATTTGATAACATGAGATGATAAACACACAAACAACTATTTCTTTATTAAAATGTAGACACAAACACCCAAACCACCTATTGCTATATTTATAATTTCGTCTATTCTAAAAAGGTCTTTTACCCAATCATAGTCCAACACCCTTTGCATTAGCTTGTTTCCTTGGCAGACGATATATCCTTTCCCACCATTTCGTAATACTCGTCCAAGTTGTCGCATGAATTTGGGATAAAGCTAAATCAAAGAAAAAAGTCAATTAGTCATATTTTATCTTATCTTGTCTTCTTTTTACCTTTTGTATTGTTGCAAATGATCCTTCACGGACACCCCAAGGCCAATCTAATAATATATATATATATTTATATATAACGTTGATTAGTATTGGTCTTAATTTCTATTTTTTTTTTTTTCAGGGCGCAAGTACCTGAGATCACGGTATCAATGCATCCAGATCTGATATTCAATTTTCGGCCATCACTGATCAACAAATCAACATTTTGTACACCAGCGTGTTGCATATTCCCTTTTGCCTTGAGACACAATGTTTTTACCTTGACTGTAGATCACAAAGGGTTAATCAATAAAGTTATG
The DNA here is from genome assembly GCA_025330725.1 of Chlamydoabsidia padenii. Lineage (NCBI taxonomy): Eukaryota > Fungi > Mucoromycota > Mucoromycetes > Mucorales > Cunninghamellaceae > Chlamydoabsidia > Chlamydoabsidia padenii. The sequence goes on along the minus strand of JAIWND010000008.1, from coordinate 928,415 downwards.
ATTCTTTGTTCAGCGTTTCCTTACCTTCTCCACCCACCCAGAATGTGTTAGGATACTTCCCTGCACCTATAAAAGATAAATATTATGTTAGATCCATATATATCATATCCTTTTATTTTTTCTTACCTTCGATCGGAATGGTTCCTATATTATATATATATATAAAAGAATAAGAGTTGGATACTTTTTCACTTTTATTCCTTTCACTAACTTACCAGTACCACAACACATATCCATGATGATTTGACCAGGTAATGGGTTCGCCAGGCGTACAAGACAATAAGCAATAGGAGGATTCAAACTAGTTCGTCCCAAATATAATCGATTTCTATATTTGGTATCAGGCATAGGGATATTGAAGCCAACATGGAGTATAATCGGTCGATGATCTTCGTCGTTTGTACTTGGTGCATTGCCTAAATCTGCTAATCCAAAATGACCCAAGAGTGCTACATCCCGAGTTCGGCCCCAAACACCCACCACATCGTAATCATAGGTTTTCAAACTAACCTTCCAATCAGGATAAAGTTGATTGTAAGCATATCCCATCCAACCACCAAGTTCTTGAGTCTTGATGCCATGTTGTAATTGATCTTTATAAAATGTTGCTCGGAAACAAGGCGTGTTGTCTGTGTTGTTGTTCAGTGAAGGAATGTATTGCTGCCAGGGTGCTTCTTGAATGGTGTTATAAAGGTATTTTCCAAGTACTTCTTGATCTTGTTCGTCGTGATATACAGTCAAAGGTACTGTGGTGGTTTTGGTAATGATCGTCATGTGGTAAACACTAAGTAGTACCGTGGACTGTAAGTATTGAATCCATCGTTTAATGTCGTCTTGTTGTTCGAGTTTAGAGAATAAATGAGCCCGCCCTGTTCGTTCTTCACCAATGAATACAGTCGCCAAAGGGTCAGCGAGTTCGAAAGGGAAAATGGTTTCCTTCAAATCCACAATAGCAGTTTGTTCGAGTCCTAAAGGATTAAAAGATTAGACAGGTCGTAAAGTGTATCTTGGTGGTTTCTTTTTTCTTTTCTATTACCTTCAGGGACATGGAATAGAATATGGATAGTGGATCCTTCCATCAATGCTGGATAGATCAGCAAGTTAAACGGGGAAGAGAGAGGTGAGGAAAAATAAAAACTTTTTTGAAACATCACTTCAAAAGGGTTATTTTCAAATCCCGACTGTCCTGTGTTTTTTTTTATTACTTTTGACAGCTGCATGGCCCTATATCATATATAAACTATATCTACTTGAATGTATCTACACATGGAAAACGGATATGTAGAATTTCTATAAAAGTGTAAACACAGGGTTTGAGGCAGACGACATATCGAATCTCAACATGACTATACATGTACCCCATCAATATATATCGGATATGTTTCGGTTTAGCATAAAGACGTTCAATCATCTTCAAACACGAAATGATTTTCAAGTTCCGAAAAAGGAAAATCATTCTTTACGCTTACTGCCCCCATTAACGAGAAACCAGTCATTCTATTGTACAACATGGATTGGTGCTCATATGTCGGCTAAAGCTAACTAGGGTTGCTTTTGGTTAGGATGATGATTTGACACCAGGTGATCATAAATGGTTCCGTTTTACATGCAAACTATATTTTCCCAGGTAAGAAATAACCGCCCACCAATCAAGTCTTATAAACTTGAACATGTCCATGTGATGATTCTTATTTTCCTCAACACTTGGAAGGGGAAATCAATAGATGAATGATGTGTTGGTAAAGTGGATTCCATCAATGGGAATGATCCATCAACTTGTTTCTTTTCCAACCCCACTTTGTGAGTGAGTGTGGGGTTACGGGATGTTCAATCGGCGATTGAAATATCGCATGATTTTTCGCTTTTCCCACCCCATTGAATGAAAAGATCACACCATCAAGCATGACCCCCCCTACTTTTTCGCGCTCCATTTATTTGATTTATTTTCAGCCGTTTCTCTTTTACTTTTCTCACACATACTTTTTTCATATTCACACACTCACATTTTTTACACAACTCACCATGACTCGAAGCAAGGACCAACTCCAGAATGGCAAACAAGAACGACACTTTGCTAGGTAAGTATACAAACCAAATGATCGTATGATTGATTATATGACTAATTTATACGAATTGAAGAAATGGATTGAATGATAATGTCCGTAGCCCTGTCAAAAAGTCTGGAGCCGGGCACGCCAATTGGGGAACCTACGCTGATGAAATCGCTGTTGTCGAAGAGTAAGTATACTTCTTATACACTGATGATGATTAACTTTTTGATTTGTTTTAGTGCCCATATGGAATATAATGATGTCTCTCGAGACCAAGATCAAAAGTTGCAGGTAAAAAGTACTCAAGTCTGACGACATTAACAACATACTTATCCTTCTTTATTTGATAATAACTATAGCTTGTCGATAAAGAGACATTCCATTCTTTACGCCATCCCGAACAAAACGTGTAGATCAATACAATCCCATCCCTCCTTTTTTTGTTTTTTTACACCTGCCATTTAGTAATTAGCTATAGCATCATCCCCCCTCCAACCCACCAATGATAAAATGCCAATAAAATAAACAAAACATTATTTGTATATACAGTTTTTATTATATAAAAAAGTGATGGATCTATTCTACTATGGTTGCCTTTGATAATGATACTGTCGTCTTGTCCAGTTGTTGTCCTAGTAGTTTACTCTTTTCTTCCTTCAATGTTTGGTATTGTTGTTCCATGCCATTTAAATCATGGACCATATTGGCCAAATCAACCAGGTGGGTTGTTGCTATTTAACAAATATATATATATATATATATGGATTAGTCTCGGGTTAGATTCTCTACATGTCACTTTACCTGCTTGAAAATGATTCTGACAAGTCCGTAAAGAGGGTGAGACGAGTAGACCAAACCAGTGTAATGGATTCCCGTTCACTTTTACTACCTTCTTCTTGGCCCCTTTGTTTTCCGTCACGCTGTCAGTATCCTTTGTTTGTCCCTTTTCCTTCCGTTGTCGAAGTCCGCTATCGTCCTTGTCAGTTGATTCCTTGTCATCTTTTGCAGGTAATCTTGTCAATGTGTAAGGCGACTGATTATTATGATTCACCAAGCTATGTATTATTTAAAGAGTGAGTAACAAGATGAGTGAGTCGACTGGGGCTTTTCTGTTGTTGATATAGACTTACAGATCCACTTGTGCTTTCATTCTTTCATCATATGAAAGGTGAGAGATGGCTTTGGCACCCATAGTATACTTGGCATGAGCTAAATCTAGATAACCCTAATAAAAGAAGTATCATTTGTTTGTTGGTTTAATCTGTCTACACACTATTAATCAGGAAGACCTTACCTTTTGTAATGCGTCGCTTGTTGCTACTCTACTCTGGGTATATTGATTTAATTTGGAGAGATACAATAACGTCAAGTCGTCCAGTTCTTTGCATACTTTTTCAAGTCGAGCGTCATCGTCTAAAATAGTGGTGGTGCCCATTATTTACAAAAGTCCAGGTGGAGATGTGGAAGAAAGGAAGAAAAATCAAATCCACACAAAAAAAAAAAGAATCGAGGTAGTCGTTTAAAATTGAAATCCCGACCGACCCTTCCCCCCCTTTTTTTTTTTCTTATTCGATACAATGCAATTGTAAAATAGCTAAAGCTTACCTTTGAATGCATCATCAACCAAGTACATTTCCATCCACCATATACATCAAGTCATTTGGGAGTCCAACTGAGCCAACCAAAAGGGTTAGCAAAGGAAGATATTAGATCACTTTTGTTTTATGCACCAAATTAAATAAAAGCCAATACCAAGGAAATAAGCGAGATAGGTTTCTTTAATAGTTATTTATAAATCAACTTGCAGCAGCATGAGTAACAGTAATGGGATGTTCGGCTAGATATTGGTCCACAGTAAGTATCGTACAGTAGTAGTCAAAAACCCAATCCATAAGATTCATAATAAACAAGTCTTCTTGTTATACGCACAGTCCTTTTCCATCATCACTGTATTAGACTTGCTATGGAAACAATAAAGCAAGCAGCATGAAATCATGAAGCTGCGAATGAAAAATAATCATTCAAAAATGGAAAGGTCTCAGGTCGGCATTTGAAAATAAAAGAGAATCAAACATATTTCAATCCGGACAGAGCTGATTCTTTTTTTTTCTTTCTTGATTATCTCTTCTTCATTCTTTTGCATCTGTCACTGTTTTATCAAAATGGAAGATCCTCCGGATCAAAAACGATTACCACGCAATGCTACTTCACCTATTATTGACCTTGTAGACAATCATCACTTGTCATCTTCACCACAGTCATATCCAACCACATCTTTCCACTCTTTTGGTCAGTATCCACCTCTTCGGTCCCCCTCAGCCACAAGCGAAATAGAAGTAATCATGGACGACGGTACTATTCAAAAAAGGTCTGTCTCTTTATCAACATTACCTGACCAAGACGACTCTAGCATCCATAGTGGTTACTCTTCACATATCTCCAGGTAAACTTGCAATAATGATAAAGCAAGTGGACAACTAAAAATAACTGATATACGTATCTCTCTCTTTTATCTCCTATCTGTGACCTATTATAGGGAAGGAAACACAGAATCAACACCTTTACTCTTCAATGGGAAACAATATGACTATCTATCTTCTGCAACAAACAATAAATCTGATACCCACTCTGACGATTCAAACAGTGCAGAATCCTCTTCAACATCCTCTTCAAGTGATACCGACTCTGACGAACCATTCTTCCCACCAAGTCATCAAGTGAAAACACAACAACAGCAACAACAACGACGACGAAGGAGGAAACAAAAATGTCATGTCGTTGACGAAACGGCCTTGGCTCAACCTCTTTGTTGGTATAACTATATCCCTTTGGCTTTTTCTCGTTGTCTACACGCTTTGTCCCTGACCCCACAAACTAAAATGGTTCTTAAATGCAGCTTTGCGTACTTTTTGGGATCCTTATTTACTTTCGTGCCTGCTCTCAATGCACTGATTGGTCACAACCACACTTCAAGTCACCTGGTGGCCACTGCTACCGTCTTTTTTAATCCTGCGAAAACTCTCGGTGGGATGGTGGAAGCAGCTGCTTATGGTTGGGGATACACTTTATTCGCTCTGGCTATCTGTATGGGGTCCATGTTAACAACGGATTTCTTTGTTGATCTTGGTTATTTTGATTTGGCTCATGCGATCTCTTTGATATTCTGGCTGGCGGGGTCGACTTTTATCGTTGCTTTTTTGAAAGCTCACTGGAACAAACCACCAGTTGCTACAGGTAAAATGAAAAACAGATATATATATAGGGAATACAATCAACTAACAATTGGACACGTGTATTCCTTATTGTAGCATCAAGTCTTTGTTTTATCATCATCTTCATCATTGTGGTACGGGAAGGATCTGCAAATCTAGGGGACTTTGACACAACAAGGATTGAACAAATTACATCTGCGGTTGCTACGGGAACATTAATTACTGTCACAAGTTGTATTCTCTTTTGGCCCGTATCTGCTGCCAAGAAGCTTAGGTAAGATCATTTTTAAAAAAAAACGCTGGATTGTCGACTGACTCTTTACTACAATGAATAGAAAGGAAATCGAAGTGGCTCTCTCATCGTATCAAGTACTATTGAAACTACTTACCAAAACCTTTTTGCTGGATGATGATCTACCTGAATTCAAGGCCAACCGAACTCTACAATCTGCCATTGAAGCCCATAGGTCAAGTTTTACCTCTTTACAAAAATCACTCAAGGAAGCCAAGATGGAACGCTTATGGAATTCTGACATACGAGGCCGTGAAAAGGACTATGAACACGTTGTAGGTGACATGCAACGATTGGCACAGTATATTGGTGGTCTTCGCAGCAGCTGTGGTTTACAATTCGAACTCATCAACAGAGAACCCAGCCGCTACTCCTCTCAACAACAGCAACCTCAAGATAAAAGTAAACGGGACCGTGCAAAGACTTTGGTGGGCTCAGCAACACAATCTGGATCGACTGAAACTTGGAATGTACGTGCTGGATACCGACGACGCAAAATGCAAGATCAATTGAAACGCAAGAAAACAACAGTGGCACCTCGACGATCTCAAAGTCATGAACTTGCTCGTTCATCAACATTCCCTGCCGAATTAAACTTGAATGATCAACCACATTCTCAACGACCTGAAGCTCATGAACAACAAGAAGAAGATTATGAATACAGTATTTTGATGGACTATATTGCAAGCATCAAGAAACCTCTAAAGTCATTGGCTTACACCTGCAAACAAACACTGCTTCACCTCCAATCACACTTCCACACTGGTATTTTAGTCTCACCTTTACGAACCAAGAAATCAATCCCTAGTGCACACACTCTCAAGGCGAATCTGGTAAAGGCGATTGCTCTGTTTGAAGTGGCTCAACGACAGGCTTTACAACATCTTCATCAACGACGTATCCAGCAAGACGGTGGTTTTGGTGATGATGCGCCCGGGGAAGAAGTCTTTTTGGTCTACTTTTTTGTCTTTAATATGGTGGAATTCGCTCGTCAACTTATCCCTTTGGTGGAATCGGTCGGACGATTGACATCCTCTCAACAAAGTCGTCTAGGTTGGCTCCGTGGTCTTTTTACAAAGCATCCTCGAGATAAAAAAGTGTCAGGTAAAGGGAGGGGGGAAGAAATTAACGTAACGTAACGTAACGTATCTATTCTCTAACATTATGGGTTTATATATATATACAGATTCAAGCTTTGATCCCTCTTTTGGAAACTTTATCCCCAATGAAAGGAATATGACCAATACTCTTCATACACCTTTGGCAAAAACGGCATGGCGGCGCTTCTTTATTCGACTGTGGAAGGCATTTTCTCTCTTCAAGGAACAGAAAATTCGTTATGCAATTAAGGCTTCTCTGGCAGCAACACTATTGGCAACACCGGCATTTTTGGAATCTACTGGTCCATGGTTTCGTGAATGGAGAATGGAATGGGCACTCATTACGGTAAGATGATCGAAAAAAAAAGAATCATATATTGTTTTATTCTGTACTTACCTTTTTTGATCTAGTTGATGGTCGTGATGACACCTACTGTTGGTGGAACTAATCTTGTTGCCATTTATCGTATCTTCTCGACCATCCTCGGGTGCTATTCTGCTGTGATTCTGTATCTACTATTCCCCGGCAACATGTATATCCTTCCTATTGCTACATGGCTCTTCTCCATCCCAAACTTTTGGTTGATTCTGAATCATAAACATGGCAAATTTGGTCAATTCACTTTATTAGCTTACAACCTGGTGATGCTCAACAAGTACAATGATCGTGATACGGATACGATTGAAGTGTGGTTTTTGGCATTCCAACGATGTGTTGCTATTTTGGTTGGTGTATTTGTGGGTCTGATTGCAACAGCTTACATCTGGCCTTATGAAGCTCGTGTGGAACTACGAAAGGGCATGTCGGATCTCTTACTTCGGTTGGCATGGCTCTATCAAAAACTGGTATCGGTTTACTCAGAACGACCTACGGACAAGCAGATAGTGGTCAAGGGCAAATACAAGGTAGATGGAACCAGTGACGACGACAGCGACGACGACGATAAAGGATCAGGCACCCAGATCTATTGTCTCACACCAAGCATACAACGGAAAATACTCACGAAAAACTTTATGGATCTGGAACTGGAATTGCAACGCACACTTTTGGACCTACAAGGCTTGTTATCGCAAACACCAAATGAACCTCGTTTGAAAGGCAAATTCCCGGTGGCTACTTATCGAACCATGTTGGACTCGTGCCAGAATATTGTCGACAAGTTTTTATCGATGCGGACACTGATACTCAAGGATGCCTGGTTTGATGGTGTGCAACGTGACTTTGTGATCCCTGTCAGTCATGAACGGCGCGAAATGGTGGGTAATGTGTTACTTTACTTTTATCTCCTGGCTTCTGCGCTTCGTCTGAAAACACCACTTCCGCCTTACTTTCCTCCGGCACGACAGGCTTGGCAAGGCTTATTATTGCATCTTCAGCAACTGCCCACCGTACAACATCAACACTTGCTGGAAAAGGATCATGCCTATATGTTTTACTACGCCTATGTCACCATGATGGAAGATATCATTAGGGAATTGGATAAGGTAAACTTCAAAAAGAAAAGAAAAGAAGGATTCTCTCTTACCTTTTGATCTCTCTTTTTATCTATAGCTTGGCGACACTATGACTCAGCTCTTTGGCTCTCTTATACCTTCCACTGAATGGGAACGACTCTTCGAAATCGACTTGGAACATAACACAACTATTCCCTTATCCTCCGCATCACACTCACTTGTGGACACTACCTAAAAATAGCTCACCTTCTCACTTTTATTTTACTTCTCACTAGTATAGTTGTATTACTCCTATAGCCTTTTTTATTTTATTTATTATTATTGCCATATTCATACACATAAATTGTATCTCAATAAACAAAGAAACATTATATCGTTTCCCTCCTCTGTGATTAAATAGGTTAATTCACCATGTTTGATAGAATGCATAGATATTATTGGTACCTAATGGTATGCTTTTGGGTGTTCGAAAGAGAAAAAAAAAAAAAAAGGTCGGGATTTGAAACATGTATCGCATGAATCATCCAAACTTGACATCTCCCTGAAAATGAAAGAATTCAGGTAGGACAATATGTTTGGTCCCACTATCCTTTGATCACTGTTGTCATTGATTTCACCGCCAAAGAAGTCCATTCATAACTTTAGAACTTCCCCCCTTCAGAGAATCACTTCTTTATGACATCCTATTTCCATCCGATTGAAGAGGGGACAACAAAACAGTACACTTGGGTCATCCTCCCCTTTATATATCGTGGAGAAGAGAGTGCATATGATATAAGCACAACTCCTTCGTTCACCCCTCCTTAATCTCCTTTTTTGTTACCGAAAAACAAAAAAAAAAGTGTGTGTTACTTTGCCCAATTATTCAAAACCCGACAGTCTTTAGTTCATGCGAACGTTTTATTGTGCTGTATTGTGCCATGTCTCCCTAAAAAAAAATGGATTCTCCTTTCAGATTGCACTCCTTGTCAAGATAAAATGATTATGGGTTTTCAATTGACATGTATGTATCGTAAAAAGCATTCACCGGCGTGCAAATGAAAAAGATTCCCATCAAATCAAGGTTTGCCCAAAAAAAGGACCAAGCATATAGACTTTCTTGTTGTTTAGGGAGAGGATAAATGGCATCATTTATTTCTGGTGTAGCCATTTATATTGTCTTACTTTTTTTATTTTATTTTCAAATATCAACTGTCTTTACTTTCTGTCTTTCTATTTATTCTCCTTTCATCCCCTCTTCTTCCTCTTTACATATCGCCCCTTTTTTCTCTTTCCTTTACAATCCACTTCCCGCATACAAAGTGACCCGACTTGGTTTGTTCAATTTCCCCATCTTTGTTCTTTTTTTGATCATATTGCCTCCATTCCCTATTACTCCCCCCCCCCACTGGTTTTCAAAAGCATCAAGTTCACCGTTATACTGTCATATCCCAAAAGAGAAATCTGAACTGCATTTTAAACGCCGACCATTGATCATATTTATTTTCGTCTTTTCGCATTTTGCATTTTTCCCTCTTTCTTCCGCTCCTTTTTTTTTTTTTTTTCGAATCCATACTTTTGTTTTTTAACTTGACTTGTATAAACTATACATCCATCTATACAAATGATTGCCAGTGAACATTGTGGGGACTCTGTGTATGATACGTAAGTAGACCGAATTCCTAAATTGAATGTACTCAACTGGACTTTTTTAATTTTATTTCAATATCTTTATTCGCATAGTCAATACCATTATATCAAAACGAATATGGATCATACATACAAACAGGAATCTGATATGTTACTTCACGACCATTCCAACTCATCCCCAGCACTCGTCCATGGATCACTCTCTTCATCTCAAAAATTGACCGACTTGGCTTCTCCACAGTGTAATTCAACAAAAGGTCAACGTAGCAATAACTATGCACAAGCATTATGGAATCAAAAGTATCCAACTAATTCTGACATGGGTATGGGTTATTCTATGGATAATGATCTTTTTTATGCTAATCTGCCACCACCTCCAGGGCATCTTTTGCCAGCTTCTCCATCAAGTCTTCCAAGATACAACCAACTTGTTAAACGGAGTCACCCTCGCCACCACAGTGCAAATGGAATCTTACAACAAAACTCACACCATGATCACTCCCGGTATCATCAGCCAATGCACCAAGGATATAATATCACTGCTCAACGTCGACTATCATCATCAATGGTGTCATACAACAACTCATCTACCACTGATACCACAGTATCTTCTTTATCATCATCATCATCAACATCATCATCAACTCCATGGTCAACAACTATGCATCAACATCCTAATCTCTCACAATCATCATATTCTTCATTGTCATCTTTATCACCAACTGGCTCTGCATTCTCCTCATTATCACCAACATCGGCTCTCAAGCAACCTCAACATACTAACATCGTGGAACCATCATCGTAAGTTAACATATATCAAAAAAAAAAAAAAAAAAAAAAAAAAAGATTATACACATAAAAGGGGAAGAAGAAAAAAAAGGGGGGGAAGGATCAAAAGAGTACAGTGTCATTACGGGGTGAAGGTGGGGAAGGGAGTCATATGTATGTGCTTTGTGCCTGCGTGCGGGGGATAAACTTAAAAGGAAAGGGGGGCTGGAACAAAGCAATGGCTACTGTAAAATATATATTTATGACAAGGTGGCTACCACGTGTAATATACTAATCATTCTCCTTATTGCAATATATATATAGATCACCAACGCCACTACGCTACCAAGTTTTACTACAAGCATCCACTGCTGCAGCACAAAAATACGGGGAATCATCATCACTGACGTATCTAAACCGAGGACAGGCATATGGACTTCATTTTCAAGATCACTCGACCTCATCAAAAACCAGCACATTGATTACCAGCACTATCTCGATCACCTTCCATGAAGCTGCCCATCGACTCGCCTCTCAAAACTATTGGCGCTTTTGGCTTAGTCAACAAGATCACCCTAATGAAGCCCGTGCTTTGGACTTGGACATTCAACAATCTTCTGGTCTGGTCAATGTCTATTATCCTTCATTTGATACCATCACCATCCAGTGGCAATCTCATGTGGGCGCCACCTTGTTTGTTCGTTTTAACTGCCTGTCCACGGACTTTTCAAGAATCAAGGGTGTCAAGGGGATTCCTCTGCGGGCTCTGGTTGAGTCCGTGGCTACTCCTTCCTCGGATGGCGATCTGGTGCCATACAAGGAAAAGTCATTCTGTAAAATCAAACTCTTCAGGGATAAGGTAAAGTGAAAAAAAAAAAAAAAAAAAAAAAAAAAAAAAAAAAACGGGTTGGTCACACATAGTTATGCCCCACTTTCGTACATATTCATGCATACTAAACAATTTGTCATTTTAGGGCGCCGAACGAAAAAGCAAAGATGATGCCAAGCAGATCTCAAAACAACTGGAGAAGATGAAAGGTAACAGAAGAAACAAGACAAATTGGCATAGTAATAGTACTAATCTATTCATTGGTATACTATTCAGCTGATGGGAATCCACTACAGAATCCTCTTTGGCATTTCTATAGTCGACCGATACTCCCTCATAGTCTGTTTGAACCTTTGCTTGAAGAAGACGAAATTGCCAAGGAAGATCTCTCTCTAATGCCATCATCAACATCTTTGTCACCATCATCATCACCTCCCAGGGCATCATCTGCAGCGATATCTTCAACTATAGCATTAACAGCGGCACCAATCTCCACTTTACCAGTACCAACAGTGGCTTCCAGCATTATCACATCTCCAGCTGCATATGACTTGACATCATCCACCTTATCAAGCGCCTATCCTTTAACAACATCGCCTTTATCATCATCTGTGTCTACTGTGTCGACCTCACATGTGCTTGCTGATGGTAATCGCAATCATTATCAACAACACGACAATGGAATGGTCATCATGTCATCTTTTTATCCACCGACATTCTCTTGTTCGTCTCAGATGTCATCTTCTCCGACTCCTTCTTCACTTGGATGCAGTCCCTTGATTTCACCATCATTGCCACTTTCCTCTTTGGGATACGGGCAACATCAAACATCTTCCAAATCGTCTCCTTTCCTTGGCATGAAGCGATCTCGATCTCACGTGGTTGCTTCAGCTCTGGATCACTCGTCTTCTGAAGACCAATCGCCCCCAATGAAGAAACATCAAGGTACTCGATCTTGTAAGTTGATAGGAATTGGATGATAAATCATACGTTTGTACTCATCTTTTTTTTTTTTTTTACTCGGTATATGAAGCCCTGACTCTATTTGTAGATACAAAGAAACACCAATCATCATCACCAGATCTCAAACGAATCGACCTAGATGTAATTACGGTGCAGCAACTTATAATCAAGCTTAGCGCGTTATTCTCATTACAGGCAAACAGTGTAACCGAGGTGCTATGGCGTCGTGATCCTACTTCAAACAAGAACAGCACCGAATTACAACACAGACAAAAGAAGACAACAACATCTAATCAATCATCCTCATCTCAAGTCTTGGTACTGGTTGAAGACTGCGTTTTGGAAACCTTTCGTGATCGGACCGTCATGAATGTGAAGTGGGAAATCATCTCGAATGGAATGGTGCGCTTTATTTTAAACCTTTAATCTCTTCTTCTTTGTATACCCCCCTTTTTTGCCATAGTCTAGCTTTTAGTGATATTATCTCCAAACATACCCATACATATTTACTAGCATTATTCTACTCTATTTAGTCAGTCTTCTTGGAAATCTGAAGCAGTTTATGATCCCCCCTTCATGCCTTTTTTTTTTTTTTTTTTTTTTACTAATAAAAACATATCATCCATTGTGAATGCTGATATTATAGCATTGTCATCAATAATTGTTGATTCTATTAATGTGCTTCGGGGAATATTACAGTGGCACATAAAATGTTGCCATCTTTTACTTATTGCATGAACAACTTTTACATCTTTAGCATTGAATCTCCGAATTTAAAAGTCTCTTTTTTTCATTTTTTTTTTTTTTTTTTTTTTTTTTTTTTTTTGGTGCGACCTCTTTCTTTCTCTGCTTCATGTCAGAACTAAACCTTGCCAACGAACAAGAGCTTTTCAAGCAGCATCTTTGTTACATTTTGAAAAGTATTCAAGATCAAACTGGACCATCTGTCGATTTGGATAAACTACATGGTCTACTCCTCCCTGCTTTTTTTAGCAACACCAAATTGGCACAATGGCAACAAGACGTGCCTGTCTCCTCAACAATACAGGTAAATCGAAACAATGATTGTTTCAATCAAGAATAACTGCTCTAACTCTCTCACTCTTTGTAGCCTCTTCGAAATATAGGATTCATGACTTTTTATCAATCACTAACTGAATATGCCTTGATCAACTATAACTCACTCAACACGACCTTCTTGGAAAGGATTATTTTACAGGCGATGTCTTTGTTACCGTTGGTGAAGGTGGCGGAATCCCTTCAACTGAATCTACCATTATACGATGCTGAATGTAGGAATAGTGATCGACTGGCGGTATTAGTTGGGTAAGTGATCTAAATGAATCAAGTATAATTATGGTGAACTAACGTTTTTGTTATTGTTATTATAGTGCGTTGAATACTCATTATGGGTCTCAAGTGATGAACAACTTTTTGTATCCTTTATTCGCGGAACATATATTTACTGGAAAACACTTTGCAAGAACGGACCCAATAGCACATGTATATAACTTTGGAACGATGGTGAAATCAAGGGGCGGCAACATAACAGTCGAATATAAGCAACTCCAAGACAACACCAATCAATCGCCACACAAATGGGAATGCTCTATTATCTACCAACTTGCTCACCAAAGTCCATTTGTGCAGCACTGTCGAACGGGTCAAAACAAGAAACAAGCCAAAAACCGCGTCTTACATGACATTGACAACTTTTATTTACGCAACAACGATGCTTTGGTACGTCACTGTAGTCCTTCACCAAACTGTGACAATAAGGATCCCAGGATTCGAATTCTGCAGCAACCAGAAACACTCTCTATACCTATCGACCAGCGTCATCAATACGAAGATAATATTCAACAATCAATACCCATGACACAACTGCCTGAAAAGCGGACACTCGACAGTACAATGGAAGACACTGTCACAACAAATGGTGGTATGGATAACGAAGACAACAACAACGACGACGACGACGACAATGAACATATCAGCATTTTGTCACATGTCCTTCTCTCTGACTTTTCTAAACTCTCATTCAACGAAAAACCACCAGCACCAACACCAAACATCGTCCCTTCTGGACGTGGCACCGCTTCTCCTCTGGTGACAAATGGACATTCTCTTGTTTCACCTGCTCCTTCCCCGACAAGTGGCATGGATGGCATCCAGGCGGAACTGAAAATGGAAAGGTGTGAAGATGAAGTCATAAATGAAGACACCGACAGTGGAACCAACAAGAAGCAGCGCACGGATCTCCAACTTGACCATGGCATGACACGCGCTCACCAGGGACCTGACCTTTTCCCGTCGCCAATCTCACCTCAATCACTACACAATAATAAACTATCGGCAATAGCATTCAACATTATCTCTCTTTTACCAGGAAGAGATCGACAAAAATTAACGAAAATCAAGCAGCATTTCTCTCAAAAACCAAATGATGTTAAGGGCTACTTGAAAAATCTCGCGGGCAAGCTCACTAATGGATATTACGAAACATCGACGGAACATGCTGCATTGACAAAGTCAGCAGTCAATACTACGGCATACTATCAAGTAACTGTGCGCTTTGGTGTCCAAGGGGCGGAATTGGTGCTGACTCGAAACAATACCAAGAAATCGGATGCGGAAGGCATGGCAGCACTGGGGATCTTTAACTTGTTGGATGCGGCACTACACGACAATGGAAACTCGCCACAACAACCCCTCGGCAACATTATGGTCCAGTAAAACAGATTAACTATAGAACAGTATTATCTTACCTTAATAGACTCTATTTACTTTACTTGCGCTCATACAATAAAGAGATCTTCCATTTTGGCTACACAATGTGAATCGGGATTTTAATTTTGTGGGGGTAAATATTTGGGTCTTGTGTTTGGAGTTGGTCCTACATGACCAATAATCAAAAAAGGGCATTGGCAATTTAGCAAAGCCGCACAAAAAGAATGGATGGTTCTTTATCACTTGATGGGTACAAGAAAATAATATGTTATCATTTTCGAATTCCGCCCTCAAGCTGATAAGAACAACAAAAGAATAGAATCGTATCTTTACAAAAGACACTTTACGATTCTACCATTTTGATGACAGAAAAAAACAAAACAAGATAAGGTGTATATGAGATCTTATTTTTCCCTCGTCTTATCATCATCACACAAAGCATCTCGATCTCCTGCCATCCTTTTAAGGACATTTCGTTTTGTCTTAATATCATCACACAGAAATCCCCGTAAATCATACAACCAAGTCAGATTATTAAAGCATCGTATGTTATTTGGAACAAAGTGTCCCAAACTTATCAGCAACTCTTTTGATAAGACAAGCACCAGTTTTCAAAATTTCACATCCCGCCTGAAGTCGGGGAGTGAATGGGAGCATTTTTTTTTTTTTTTCTTTCCCTCGTCCTTCCTTTTTTTTTTTTTTTTTTTCTCTTTACAAATTGATTTAAAACCCTTAATCCCTGATGGTCTTTAATAAAGGTAAACAAGGTTAGCCATAAAGCTGATATGTGATCATTATATACTCATCATACCTTTTGTTAATGTTACCAGTAGTTTCCTATTCCTTCCATCCATCCACACACTCAATATGGTAAACTCATTGGCGACCTTGATCACCGACCCCACGACAATCTGGAATAGCTGACACACAGTGAAGACTCTCTCTCTCTCTCTCTCTCTCTCTTACAAGACCTGACCACATCTGCGACGCAACATTACCTTGTCGTTTATTTAACCTTACAAAGTCATAAAAAAAAAAAAGGATTATGGAAACAGCACTCAGGATTCAACATAACTGGAAACTGTAGCGCAAACTCGATCACAACAGGTAAGGATGGGTGGGAGGGGAAAGAACAAAAGACTAATTGATTGACACATACTCCTTTTTTTTTTCAATAGTTAATCCTTTCGTATTAGTTGCACCCACAATATTGGATTACCAAACATTAAACTTAGGATATACTTACAATATAGATTATACTAATAACCCCATTTATTATAAATAAAGATTTTTTTATCTTCATATTGGGTCCTTTACCCACCATGCATCACTCTATTGTTTCCACTTTTAGGATTTAGTTTATGCAACCAAGCACAGTCAGCTGGTTTTAAAATCCCGACTCTATTTTGACGCAAATTAATCTTGCCCTGTTTTATAAAGTCATTTGATACAAGATTTATGATTTTTATTGGTTAATAATTATACACGAGTAAAAATAAAAAAAGCAGGGAGAGGGGATTGATTTGTCATTAATTACAACAACGATAATAATGGTACACTACTCTAACATATAGGGGGAAGATCAAAGAGAATCGAAGAATTTACCCATCAAGGTGGTAGGTACTTCTTCATTCATGGCTTCTTGTTCGATTTCAGCAATACCAGAGTGGAAGTCCATTTCAGAAGCCTTGACAAATTTGGATTTCCTTAACAGGGTAGCACCAACAAAGAGAATAATAGCGACAGGTAAAGGCAAGTAATTGGTCACAAAGGTAGCCGTATCCCAATTACCATCCAAAAACACCGACCAGCCAGAGAATAAGATGATGATGATGGTAAAGAAGACAACATAGTAGGCAGAGAAGGGTTGGAATGGACTCTTGAAAGGCAATGTGTTTCGATCGATACCTTGTGCCTTGAGCCCAGCATAGAATCGGATATAAGTGATACCAATACATGTCCAAGTAATCATACCACACATAGAAGTCATTCCCTGGAACCATCCAAACACCGTATTTGACCCTTCAGAGATACCCATAAATGCCAATAAAGAGAATAAGGAGCAAAAGACCAAAGACACATAAGGGATACCTTGCTTTTTACTAACACGAGCAAATATCTTGGGAGCATTACCAGCGATCGACAAACCATACAATGCACGAGATGATGTGTAAAGATCAGAAGAGGCGGCTGACCATGCTGATGACAATAAACATGCGTTGATGATATGTGGTAGTGCTTGAATGTTGGCATTGTTGATGGCGATAACAAAAGGTGAGGTGTTGGCGTTGCTGCCGGAGCCTAGTAATTTAGGATCGTTGGATGGGACAAGAAGACCAATGATGAAGGTGCCAAGTACATAAAAGAGAATGATACGGATGTAAACTTTGTTGATAGCCTTGGGGATGTTGCGTCGAGGATTGCTTGTTTCACCAGCAGCAATGGCTACAATTTCGGTACCAATGAATGACTATGGACAATTGAATAGCTATAAAGTTAATAGGGTAATCATTTTCGGCTAGATCGGAAACTGTATTGTTGTTCCTTGGTTTCTATCTTTTATTTCTTTTGGTATAGATAGTACTTACAAAGGCAGCGTTCATAAGGACCGAGAAGAATCCCAAAAAGCGACCCAGTGCACCAGGAATACCATGATATTGTACCCATGGCCCAGGATCTAATTATTTATAATTATAAACAACAAAGAAAAAAAAAAGGAGAGGGAATTAGTATTTGTGTGACAATAAGCCCCATACTACACTGACATTACATACCTTGCCAGTATCTAACTCCAATAACTTCATGATTAGGAGGAGCACCACCAGCGTCAATAATAATACCAAGGATAATCAGGCCAAGAATCGTCAAGATTTTTATACTTGCAAACCAGAATTCAGCTTCACCATAGACCTTGGCACCACAAAAGTTAATTGCCACCACGATTAGTAAGAAGATGATAATCCAAACAGCATTACTGACTCGGTCTGGAGTAATCCAATAATTAACCAGCACAGCAGCAGCAGACAGTTCTGTTGGAAGAACAATCGTCCAGTTATACCAATAGTTATATCCCATAGCCAAACTATTAACCCCCAAGAAAACATCATGTTAGTGGACAAGGTTTTTCTTTTCTCTGTTTTTTCAACTTACGAGAATGCAGGGCTGACAAAACGTTCGGCCAGCTTGATATGACCACCAGGGACAGGCAAGTAAGCAACCATTTCGCCAAGACAATTCATCACTGCAAAGACAATAGTACCCATCACCATAAAGCCAAGGAGTAAACCAGCAGGACCACCTTGAGCAAGTGATTTTGCAGTACCAAGGAAAAGACCAGTACCTGATAAAAGTACATGTTAATAAAGACGTATTGAACATTATTTTAATAAAACCTTGTTTTGTTTTGTTTTCTACTTACCAATAACACCACCAAGGGAAATCATAGCAATGTGTCGGTTTTTCAACTGACGGTGCAGAGTTTGTGCTTGATAGGGATCAAAGTCTTCAGATGCATCACCATGTTCCCGTTTAGAATGCGTACTTGTATATTCAATTTCACTTTTTTCGCCACCTTCCATTGTGAATAGATTGAATTGAGGGGGAGGGAAAAGAGAGAGAGAGATAAAAAAAAAAAAAAAGAGAGCCGATTCACGAAAAAAAAGGTTATTTATAGCGGCTAGTCAAATCTGGGCAAATAACAGATAAGTGTATCACATGGCCATTATCAGTTTCAAATGGGGAATATTTTCAAATCCCGTCTTGCATTTTTTTTTGCGGGAAACGGTGAATGTATCGATTTCGATAGGGAGGGGGGAATGAAATATGTACGTAGTATGCATGCAATAGACTGTTATATTACAAGTACAGGAACAGTGTTTGATACTTCTTCATAATCTAGTATACTCCCATCAAGTAAAAGTTGAATTTCGTCATTATTGTAACCATACTTTCTACCTTTTGGAGGTAAAAGCTAAAACGACCATCATCTCTTTATCCTGATGGTGACACTAATCATTTATAATTGATATGGGTGTCTTGATTCTATCTGGTCATTATAAGTTTTTTAGGTTTTACATAAGTGCTGAGTGAGAAGGGGGGGGCATTTTCAGATCCCGACAATCACCAAAAGGAGGAGTTTCCTGGTTAATAATGATCACACGCTGCGATATGGATTCTTACTGGTCGATCACTTTATTCTTTTCCCGCCATATTGGCAAGTAATCATGACTTACATCATGTCTTTTTCTTACAGTGTCATCATGTCCAATCAAATCAGTATGTATACATCTAGTTGTAATGCATCAATGCCCTCCATAAAAGTGACAGAAATAGTTGGCTTTTTTTTTTATGCGTGGGAATCATTTGGTCACACTTCATGGGAAAAGAAAACGTCACTCCATGGTTCCTGAAAGAGTAATGTATGACGTCCAATCATAAGGCTTCCCACCTTTTATTGTCTTGAACACATCATCATTTGAGCTTTCCTTTTTTTGACAAAAACAGAATGTCTCCGTAGCCTCCTTTTATCTTCTTCTTTTTCTGCTAACAAAATGAGGCTGTGAAGTTTCACAATGAAGAATGACGATCGAAGTGGGCGGGATTTTAAAATTCGGTGGTTCAAATTACAATTATGCATGAATGTACATATGCACCCATGTACTGAGCGTTGTTATTGTCGATACATCTGATGATAATTTAAAGTATAATGGTTTACATGCAACCATACAGACATATAAAGTTCAGCTCTGTATACAATATAAAGACCCTGATCAAAACACAATAAAGTTCTATGGCAAATGAGTTAATTTTTTATTGATAGATAAATTGTGACAACATAAACAAAGTAATATGTAAGATTTATAATTAAACAAATAAAGGGGTTATACACTATACTAAAAGGGAGGGTCTAATAGACTTCAAGAATGTAGCGTTCCTTTTCCTTCCATTCTTCAATCAAGTCGCTGGCAACCTTTTCGTCGATTCCACCATAAGTGTTGAGACCATACACAACAGCATCCTTGATATCTATAGGGACAAATAAAAAAAAAAATGTACAGTCAGTATCCGTTATTACCCCACATCCCACTTTTTTTTTTTTTTTTTGTTCTTACCACCACAAGGCCAAGTGGGACCACAGAGATAAAAGTGACCATTCTTGTTGATGAGATAATCGTGGAGCATTTCAGCATCTTCCTTCATCTTGTGTTGAATGTAGATCTTTTCCTTTTGATCACGAGAGAAAGCCAGACCCATACGAGAGAGGACACCGTCTTGATGATAAGCTTCCAATTCTTCGCCATAAAGGTATTCATTGCCACGGTTACGAGAGCCAAAGTAGAGCACCACAGGACCAACTTCCTTACCAGCCTTCTTGGCCAAGTAACGTTCTTGAATAAAAGCACGGAAAGGAGCCATGCCAGTACCAAGACCAGCCATGATCACAGGTTGAGAATCCAAAGGAGGCAATTTCATCACAGAAGGCTTGATGGACACAGTAACATTGGATCCCACAGGAAGATTAGACAGATAACGAGTACATTGACCAAATCGAGCCTTGCCAGCACTGTTAGACCATTCGACAGCAACCACCAATAGATGGACCGAGTTGGCATGCATCTTTTGAGATGAGGCAATAGAGTAATGACGAGGCTTGATAGGAGCCACAATATGCACCAGCTGTTCGAGAGAAGGCTTGGCCGAGGTAAATTCACGCAACAAGTCTTCATAGGTCACTGTTTCATCCACCCGTTTCTTAAAGTCTTCCTTTGCTTCAGCAGACACCAAATACAAGAGTTGTTCCTTTTCCTTGGGATCGGTGGCATAGTTGGCCAAGGCTTCGTAGAATTTCTTGCTAGGTCGACCAAAGATATCCAAGACTTGAGAAAACAATTGGAAGACAGTACGCACCTCTTTTTTGCCAGAGTCACCCAAAGGTACCAACACCACATCGTTTTCGTTCAGACCATACCACTTGATAAACGCCTTGACTTCTTCAGCATCATTGAGACCATGGACACCGAGAGCATCACCGAGTTCATACTTGAGGTTGGATTCAGTGGTATCAAATTCCATGTGGAAAACATTACGATCGTAGCTTGCAGGAGTCAATCTTCGGTTTTCAGTGAGCTTGACCAAGTAGGTGGATTCATGCAAGTCAGGACGGATTTCTTCTTTGGTACCATAAGCATCCTTAAACATTACTTGCCAGGCAGCTTTATGCCAAGTAGCCACTTCA
The DNA here is from genome assembly GCA_025330725.1 of Chlamydoabsidia padenii. Classification (NCBI taxonomy): domain Eukaryota; kingdom Fungi; phylum Mucoromycota; class Mucoromycetes; order Mucorales; family Cunninghamellaceae; genus Chlamydoabsidia; species Chlamydoabsidia padenii. The sequence continues at coordinate 907,151 of JAIWND010000008.1, read as the reverse complement.
CCAGCAGAGCCTTCATCATCACCAGTAAGAGTATCCACATCATTGTCTTCAGCTTCCTTGTTAATGTCCACCAAACCAGCAGCACGATCCACAGGAGTCAAAGGCAACACCACATCGTTAATTTCCAAAATAGTCCAAGGAGGCAACAATTCCACATGAACAAGTCCACCTCGAACGGCAGCAACCACATCTGTCACCAAAGTAAGCAAGTCCCGCTTGTTGTCGTTACCAGATCCACCCGATTGTTGTTGTTGTTCACTAAGATCCAATTCTTCGTAAAGACCAGCCAGCACACCAGCAGCATCCACTTGAGGAGTGTTCAATAACAAAAAGGCAGCTTCATAGACCAGATGATTAGACTTGGCATGTAATCCTTGTTCTTCAGCAATACGAGCAGCATCCAGAGTGTACAATTCAATATCCAATTGAGTCAGAGCCAGTTTGAATTCATTCGTCAGATGAGCTTCGATTTCATCACCATGTTTCCAAGGACCGTGCACCAACACCTTTGCCTTCTTGACAGCCGAACCCAAGATATTGTATTCCTTGATCAATCCGACATTGTGAATAGAGATATAGTCGGACTTGTGGCGAAGATCGGTGCTGTTAGAGACAAGACGAGTGTTGACGGCAGTACCACCAAGACGGAAAGCATCACGGGCCACACGATAAGTTGCAGCTTGCTTGGGATCTTGTTGATGCACCAATTGAGCCAAATGAGAAGCAGCAGTAGCAGATCCATCATGTTCCACATCCCAAAAGGAAGCACCAAAGACATTAGAGTGAGCAAGTTCTTCATCCACAGCAGCAGCCTTGAATTCATCCGACAAGAGATCAACAAAGGAGGCAGAAGTAGAACGTTGAGCCAAAAGAGAGAGTTGGGATGATTTGACATGAGCAAAAGAAGGAGCTTGAGCAGTGACCACACGAGGACGAGGAGAGCCACCAAAATCACCGAATCGAATGGCAGCCGCCACATCCAAGTAAAGAGGACCATTGTAAGCAAACAAACCATCACCTTCTTCCAACACCACAACTCTTCGAGTGCTTGTAGGCAAAGTCTTTAAAAAGGAGGCTTCATTCCAAGGACGATATAAACGCAGACGGAGTAAACCAAGACCATTATTATTAGTACCACTCACAGACGTAGAGAGACCAGATGAGCCAGCCGCCAAAGTCACAAACACCGTTTCCGCCTTTTCATCACCTTGATAATCAAACGCCTTGTAGTTGAAAGATTCCAAAATAGATTCAGCACCAGCGTCCTTGATATCAGCAGACACCCGTTTATCCAATGCGGCATAAGATAGAAGAGTAGCCTGTTGATAATCATTCACCAAAGTACCGTCAAAGTAGTGAATGACAGGTAGGCGTAAAGAATGAGCCAAGATATGAGCCACCACAGAGAGATCATGAGCTTCTTGGACAGTAGTAGACGCCAAAAGGATAGCACCAGATTGACGAGCGGCCAACACAGCATCAACATGAGATTGAGCCACGAGATCTTGATCTACAGTGTGAGCAGCTACATTAAATACCACAGGCACACGTTGACTGGCCAATCGATGAATATTTGGCACCATGCTGTACAAGGCTTGAGTAGAAGTAAGCACAGTAGCCTTGACACCATCTTGTTGTTCCAGAGCACCTTGGACGACTTGAAGAGCACCATCACGAGTTTCCATTGCCACCACCTTGACAGACTGACCCTTGGCATTAAGGATCGGCTGGGGGGAGGAAGACCATTGGAAGAGATCTTGACCAAGATAACCAGCAGCAGCAGAAGTAGCAGTACCAGGATAGACAAACACAATATCAGACAAGGCATAAGTGGTATAGTCGATCGCATGATGCACATTGATCAACCTTGTCTTTTCTTGAGCATTGTCTTGGAAGAGTTGGAGTAACACCTGAGTAATACGAGACTGTAAGCGAATACCAGCAGATTCGTCAACAATCGTAGTTTGACTACCAGTAGTACTTGAAGCATCGTTGTCGAATTCCAAAGCTACAGTAGGATCAGTTGATAAAGAGACAGCTACTTTTTCAATCGTCTTGGTGTTGAGCTTGTCGTGGCCATTATTAGTAGGGAATTGACTTTTCACCAAAGCCGCTATAAGTGCTGTGGAGGCAAACATTATGTGTAAAATAAAGGAAGAAGAAAGTAATAAAAAAAAGGGGGGTTAACAAAGCTAAATAATGGGTTTTTCTTCTTTTGTTCTTACCTTTAGATTTGAATCAGCAAGTGAAAGAGGAGCGTCCATTAAAAATTCAATCCGATGGCGCAATTTTATCCTTGGCTCTCGCCTTTTCCCTTCAACCCCCACATATTTCAACCCCCGCAGATCTTGACGATCGGATCATTTCCCACCAGTTATATCACACCTGTCAAATTCATCACAAATACCATACATACATATATAATATAAGAATCAAATAGTTTTATTACAAAAAAAAATGACTAGTAATACAATAACAACAATAAATGATATACAATTATGATAAAGGAATAGAGGGAGTTGAGTAGAGGTGTTTTTTAATAGGACGGCGGTATAACAACAACCCCAAGAAGGCAGTAAAGAGGACACAATAAAAAGAAAACACCATCCAAGTGATCCGAGAAGAAGAATCCAAACCATGAGAATCCAGAGCCCGAATAGAATAATTGGCCAGTCGTTGATGATTCGGATGATCCGGTCGAGTGAATTCGTCAGGCAAGCTAGGGCGCCAATTGGGCAAGTAAGGAGGACCCAAAGCAGCATAAGACCATTTCCCTTCAGGGCGACAAGATTGATCAGTACGCAGATGATCCAATTGGTCGGGTCTGAAACCATCCATTGTCACATTTAAAGATCGTTGGTACCACCAAGGCATCACACCATGACACACACCACACCATACCGAGAAGAGATCAAATTTGGTTCGATTGGCCCATGCATCATAAAAGTCAATATCCAGTCGTTCTTGCTCAGGTACGTGTTGATTCCTAAAAGGTGCAATGTATTCGAGATAGGCAGTGTCGTTTTTGTCCAAATAGTTGATATAATCCGCGAGTTTTCTTGGGTCGGGGTAGGCATCCATTCGAATCACAGATCGGTTATTAGGTAAATAGGGCTGATAAGTCATTGGTCCATCGACAATTGGTACAGTTGAAGCCATAAAAGTGTCAAATAACTTTTCCGTAGCTATAAAAAAGAAGAAGAAGAATAGGTATATCTATTAGTTAGTATGCCCCATTCCCTTCACTACTTACCATAATTATCACAGTTGGAGTTTTCAACTGCCAAATAAAACTTGTACTGTCGAAGTAGATCTGCCCGTTCTTGTTCCCCGCCTGGTGACGGTTTGTTGTTCAAACACCTGCCATAACTGTCCACTTGAATATACTTCATCAGTTCCTTGATATATACATGTCGTTCATTCCAAGCTTCGCAGTTTGAAGCGATCCACAAGATGGGTGCCGCCCCTTGTCGTTTACTTGTCCGTATAAAGTCGTCCGGTAGAGGCTGTCGAATAATGTTCATGATATTGGGTGAAAAGTAGGACATGAGAAACCGACTTTTGGTGTGATAGGAGGCCAAATAGTCAAACGTCTTCATCTTGTCAGGATCCCGTCGGAAGGGAGGATTAAAGGGTGACTCCATGGTTTCAAGAATCCAAGGTTGAAGAGGATGTCGTTGATGATAAGGTAGTCGTTTAAGATCTGTGTCGTGAGCATGGAAAACCAAGGCTGAAGCATCGTTTATATTGCTGGTATTGGCTGTCAAAGAGCACCACGAGTCATTATCAAGTTCTTTGTATAAGCCCGTTGGTTTGGGACAAGAGATTCGTCGGTCTTGGCCTTTGAGGTATAGTCATACATAAAACATTAGCATACAAACGAGTGTCCTTGAATTATATTTACTGTAAAGTACTTACCATCATTCCAGACAGACCCAAATACTTTTGTATAATGGACAATCCGGATGGGTGCCAAAGTCATCGGTTAAATGAAAAAGGAAGGAAGAAGAGGAAGAAGAAGAAGAAAAAAAAATCGAAAAAGAAAGATCATTGGATCGGAATTTGAATATTTCTTAATTTGCCATCCAAGTGAGCAATGCAAGGGGGTTCACCATTGTCATGACTCTCCTGCAAAACCAGCTTCACTTTACAGTGTAAAATGTGAACCAACTGATTTATTACATAATCTGTCATAGCACATACGTGTATTACGCATTCTGATCGTTCCGCCTCCTTTTTCCCAAGATAATAGTGACACCATCGGTCCATTGAATAAAACAAATAGAGGCCACTGTTCATTTAAATATGGTATGTGCGTACAATGAGACACAAACCATTCTACACACATTTGTGCTATTGGAATCTCAATAGTAAAGAATATCGCCTGAACATGACCCCGACATTATTTAAACCCTACTTGTATACACTTAAACTGAGCACTGCTCACTCAATCGTCATCAAGTCTCAAAGGTTTATAAATGTAATGCATCTGTAGTCTCAACCAAGTCTGTCTAGTCTAGATCTTCGTGCCAGTCAGGTCAAGATGGATGTGGAATGATGGTCGAGCTCTCATCTTTAGAGCGAACATCCAGAAAAAGTACTTTAAATATCCTGTCTGCACTTGTGTCAATCAGACCAAGCTCAACAAGGTGTGGGATTGATTAAAATGATTAATACCTGCTCATATCACAATGAGCTACATGTCATTCCAACCTATCATCAAACAAGTGGTGCCTGATTTTACTTTTAAAAGTCCGCATGCGGAGATCGGGTAAAGATGCATGATAGTCTAAAAAAAAAGCGGTTTTTATTTCATTACACAGATATAAATGAAGAAGCAAGTATATTTTTTTTTCTTTTTTGAATAAAATGGGTACTACAAAAATAAAAGGGAAGTGGAATTACAAAAATCGAATGAAGGGTCATATAAAAAAAGGACTACAGAGCTAAAAATAATGATAAAAAAAAAAAAAAAAAAAAAAAAGGTTCACAAAAGTATATGTATATAAGATGTATGTGCTGTGTGGGTTTTCTATTTTTTTTTGAAATGTTTTTAATGTATAGGGGATGTAAGAGATAGATTGTGTATGTATAAGGAGAGAGAGAGAGATCATGTGTTTAAGCGGCTAAGGAACCACTAATACTTCCACGGGGTTTCTATGTAAAAAAAAAAAAAAAAAAGAGAGGGATCAGTGAATCATGATTTTCTTTTGTGAGCGGAGAGATGACTTACACCATGGTTAGGCACCTTGTATGGACCATCCACATCCTTCTTGACCGACCCAGCATGTTTAAAGTCATCTAAAGAATGATACTTTCCCAAGAGTTCCTTCAATCGATCATCCACCTTGTATTGTTTGGTCTTTTTGTTTTCCTTGCGATAATGCAAATAAGCCCAGAATTTTTCGAGACCATAGAGATGACCGTGTTCCACATCCATCAGAGTCAGTTCTTGGAAATCTTCAAACACTTCCTTTCGGAAGCGCTTTTCCAGACCATAAGAGTAGAATCTAAAGATACATTCGAGACCATAGCGGTAATCTTGATTGGCGTCCTCCACAGCGAGTTTCTTGAATTCCTTGTACATGCCCTTGTTGAAGTGATCACGCAAAAAGTGAGACCAGAATCGGAAGAGGGTATTCATTTCTTGAGATTGACCGACACCGAGTTGTTTGCGTTCCTTGAGAGCCTTGGCATGATACTTGTAATACTTGTGTTGAGCAAAACCCTTGTCGCGTAACAGACTGTGTGATGGATGTTGGAAATTGGGAATAGAGTGAGCCAAGTCCATAGATGACCCCAATTCTACAGATTTGCTGAGAGAGGAAGCAATGTCGTTAGGATGATAAGCTTGATCAGATAAAACCCAACCCACTTCAGCATGATCCACCTTTTTGTTACTGTTGTTGTCAGTAGTAGTAATGGATGTAGGTGTGGCTCGAAGACTACCACTGTAAAAGGCGCTGGTAGGAAGTGATTCAGGTTGGACAGGATAGAATCGAGGTGTTTGTTGTTTCTTGATAGGCTTGACTTCTGTAGGAGTAGATGCAACATTGTTGGAAACTGAAGCTGATTCTTCCTTTTGCTTGTTAAAGTGTTCACGATCGACAGTAGCCACCTTTTCATTCTTGGTCTTGGTAGAGCCACCCAAACCAGATTCATATTGATAGAGACCTTCGTTAATCATATCAGAGATTTCATCGTTCATCTTGGCCCGATCAAAAGAGGTGTGAGAGCGATCCCGTTTACGTTGAGTCACAATCATAATGCGAGCAATCATATCGTCGTCCACATTGTCGTCGTCGTCTTCATCGTCAAATTCAGAGTCATCGTCCGACAAGTAGTATTTCTGGACAGTGTTAGGTCGGCTACCATCCACCCATTCATCATCAAAATCAAACAAATCGTCTTCTTCATCCTTCTTGGGTTTGGTGGTGGTGGTGGTGGTAGGATTGATCTTTTTCATGGATGGTGGTAAGGTGGGAATAGGTGCAGCTGCAGGTTTATTGACAGTTGGTGTGATGATTGTAGGGGTGGTAGATGTGACGGTGGCGGCGGTAGGTGTCTTCTTGTCGTCGTTGGTGGAGGTTGTAGTAGTAGTGGTGGTAGTGGTACCAGTAGTTTGATCACTGCGAGGAGGCAAGACCCACATTTCCCATCCTTCACGCTTTCGAATCTTGTTTTCAGGAGTGACTTCAACCACTTGACTAGGAGCAAGAGCATTACGGATCAAAGCCAAATCAGTAGAGAGTCCCTTGACACGGTTGAAGTTTGCCAAGACAGCCAAGTCGATATAACCCATATTATCCATTTTGCTGCGTAAGAAGATATCCTTGCACAAGTTGTCGATGCTAAAGTAATATTCGATTTGTTGGGCGATATACATCTTTAACATATCTTCGTGGACATATACAGGACGTCGATTGTTGTTTTTGTTGTTATTGTTGTTGTGAGACCGGTTTTGACCGTTACGAGCTCCACGACGATAATTAGATGATACATTGGATGAGTGATTACGTTCTTTGTGAGTCGCGGTGTGTTCTTTATTCAAAGGTTGAGGTGTAGGTGTTGTAGGTTGAGAGGTAGGTGCATCAGACTTGACAGCAGTAGTAGTAGTAGTAGTAGTAGTAGTAGCATCTTCTTCCTTGATAGCGTTGACGCTTTCCTTCGTGTTGTCAGTTTCAGTAGTTGTTGCTTCCTTGTCGTTTGTTTCTTTCTCTTTAGGAGGTTGAGCATTACGACGAGGTTTACGAGTTGTTGGTTTTTTGTTGCCACTGTTTCCCCGATTAGACGTATGACGAGGTGTTGAAGAAGAGTGTGTGATGGTAGGAGTGTAAGGAGTACCACGACCTTTAGCTAATAGATATAGGTAAACTTTAGTACTTGTTTTAAGCATAAATTACAACCTTCTGTTACTCTTTACCTTTAGGTACAATGATCTTTTCTTCTTTCACTTCATCCTTGTCTTGTTTTTCCAAAGCTTCCTTTGGAGCAGGCCATGAGGATTCTTCTTTTTCTATTAAAAAAGTAGTCAATATATCAACTTCGTTTAAACAGGATTATCCACTTTTGTTGTTGTTGTTGTTGTTGTTGTTGTTGTCTTACCAGGTAGAGGGTTGGTTTTAGCTGTTTGTTTGACTTGCCAGACATTCACCTTGGGAATGGGAGCAGGCACAACTTGAGTTTCTACAATAACCTTTTCGGTTTCTTCAGTAGTTGGATTGACGTTAATAGCGCTGACCATGATCGAATTTTGTCAACTTTATTATTTGATAGCGGGAAAAAGAGAGACGAAAAGGCTGGACCTTTATTTTTTTCATCCAGTCAGGGCAATCAAGCCACTGGTCTCTCAGCCACTGCGCTGGATATGAAATTCCCAGGAAATGGCTACTATTGGCAGTAACCGATCTTCGCTGAATAAAAAGTCAGTTCATGCTGCATAAACGGGGCCTGACCAAAAAAAAAAAAAAAAAAAAAAAAAAAAAAAAAAAAAAAAAAAAGATAATGTTCATATTACCACATGATCATTACCAATGAAACGATGCTCCATTATAAACGTGAGTATTTTAAAATGCAGATACATCATGCTTTTGCTATTTTTAGAAAAGCGGGATTTGAATCTACCCCAGATTTCTTTGATATTCAATTTTTCAAAAGTGATTTTCTCCGTCTTCTTCTTTCCATCAAGTATCCAACTCGATTGACTTTCAGCGAATAACCTCCGATAGTAAACATATTATAATATATCAAGACTTGGATTGTTGCGACAAACTCGCCACTTAGTTATCATTGTATCTTCCACTTTGACTAAACATCAACCTTTTCTGGTCCTCTTTGCTCGACATTCTGACAAGTTAAGCTTGTGTCTTTGGGGAATACAACCAACTCTCAACTCTGGTATAATAATGGGAAGGGTTTATAAGACTGTAACAACTTTTAGATGAACTGACTTTAATGGATAGGAACAACAAAAACGAGGGCATCCTCTTATTAAGGTACAGGTAAACCATCCCAGCAACTTTCTCTCTCTTTGTCCTTATAGTATAGACAGCTGATCTACCAGATAGAAAGGAATGATCACGTAAAAACAGGTGATTACTCGTGTTGGAATGATTATACGGTGATATGGACGTTGGTTAATCAATTACCCTTCTGGAACAAGATAGGGGGCCAAATGGTAATAATAGATCGGTTTAACTGACATGGCTTCACTCTCTTCGATGGATGATTGGTATGATACCTTGGTTTAGGTGATACTTTGTAGAATAGATGAATAAACATTTATAAATAAATCTCTTTTTACATCTACTTCTTTTTTTTTGTGTGTGTGTGTGGGGGGGCATCTTGAAATGTGAAAGAAGGAACCTTCAGTATTATCGGGTTTTGAAACGAATGCCTGTGCATGGATAGGGTGACAGAGCCAAGGGCTAATTAACGAGATGGGAAAATGGTTTAACTTTGTTAAAAATCAATGAATGCTATTTTTTATAAAAGCTAATGAGTGTTCTGTTGGAGCTGAAGATTAAAAAGAAAAGGTGAGTGACATGTTCTTCACCGATTATCAGTATAGTAGTCCCAAATAGAAGTAATCAACTAGTTTTATTTATTAGAATAGTTTACATTACACATACAATAGGATGAAGGTAAGGGGAGGGGATATCATAAACTAGGGTGTCATATTAAAACATAAGGTATCTATCTATATCAAAGGCGGCCTGGTGTTGATCCAATTTCAGTTTACCACAACATAAGAATTGTTCGCGCAGCAAGGATTCGTTACCAAACTCTTCATCTGCAGGAATATTCAGACAAGGAATAGAAGATATATCATCATCATCATCATGAGGGACAATAATGGCTGGTATGTTGTGTTGTAATAGTAATTCCTGTTGTTCCACTACTTGTTGTTCCAGTTGTTTGATTTGGATACGATGTTGGAGTAAGAGTAACCGATTCCGTAAGGCAATGTTGCGTTTCTGTGTTCGTTTGATATAATCCGCTGTTTTGAAGAGGATGGTGCTTTTTTTACTATTGTGTTTGAGGTGAGGGACCCATTCGATGAGTCGTGCCAATCCTGATCGAATACTTTGTCGTCGTTTGTGTTCTGAAGCGATATGATGGACCCGTTTTTCGTCTAGACTCGGTAAGGATTTCGATTCGACCTGTTCCTAGAAAGAGAAAAGATCTTAGTAACCTTGTTTTCGGAAAAGATCAAAACCTTACTTTTTGAGTCACCAGTCTTGAAGAGTCGTACCATGAGCCGGAGGAGGTAGATTGTTGTTGTTCATTGTGACCTAGAGTGAAAAAATAGGGATGTTCATTAACTTGGTTGTGGGAGTAAGAATCAAGACTTTATTTTTTACCTTCTATAAAACCAAGTGGTTCATCGAGATCACTGAGACTGGAGCAAGAGTTGGCTTGGCCTGTATAAAGAGACGGAGGATGATCGCCACTGTCCAGACTGGTCGTGCTCGATGCTTTATGTTGTCCCGCCACATAGTTTTCGTCGTATTCCATTAAAAAGGAGTTCATTGGAGAAGTCAACGTATTGTACAAAATGAGAGAGAGAGTTTTAAAATAAAATAAAAAAGGGTATAGATTAAGACACCAAGCAACAACAAAGAGAAAGAGAAAGAAGAAGAAAAAAAAAAACAGGAAAGAATTAAAAAAAGGGGGGAGGTCAAACCCCGCCTAAAGAAGTCAATAGACAAAAATGATTGGTTGACTCTGTGAGAATATAGCACTCCCTTTCCGCGGGAAGTGCTTCTCTCCAATGTTTGATCTGACTATTTATAGGATTGCTTTTTAGAAAGGGTCAGCATTTTAGATGGTTGTAGTCAGCCTGTACCACACCAAACCCATCGACTGACTTTCCCTGATGAGGGTTCCAACACAAATGTTTTAAGAGTATATTATCTTATTGATAATCTTTATTTAAAGAAGACAAAGTGGGAAGGATGATAATCAAGTAAACTATGTATATATATATATATATATATAATAAAAGACTATGCTAGTGCCGATCACCAGTGGCAGCCATGACTTGATCGATATTTTCCAACATGGCAGTGGTCCTTGTCAACATACAAGTCAGATTCGAGACCTTGCGACGTAATTCGTGACGATGAGCTTCCAGAGAGGTGGTGAATGGCATGGTATCATACGAGACCATTGGTGGTGAAGGTAATGAGATGGGTGGCAATATTTGACAATCAGGTGGATTCAACAAGTCGGCAATGTTGGATGATTTCATAGGATGTAATGGTGGTGAAGGAAGAAGAGGGTACCGATGGAGAAAGGCGTCAGGTTCCACTGGTTCAGCAACGTTGCGCAAAGTCATGGGTGCTGCCACAAGTCCCACAGTGTCGATAGATCGTTTCTTGGTTACAGGTGTTGTTGTGTCGGTATCCAATGGTCGTTTATTATTCCCTGCTGTAGATGATGATTCCATTGTCATGATGGCTGGTACGGCTACTCGTTTTCTCCGTTTGATGGTGGATCGTTTCATGGTGATAGGTCGATGTACATTGTGTAGTTTGTAATAGAGTCCACAAGCATTACAGATAGTGTTACCTGCACCATCACGTCGCCAAAGAGGAGTGGTGGATGTATTACAATTGAAGCAGATCATAGCACGAGGTGTTGTTGCTCCATCCGTATCAGAAGACAATGATTCATCTTGATCATCCGAGCTAGTATCATCCAAAGGGCTGCAGAGAGGAGGAGGAGAATGTGCTACGAGAGTTGAAGAAGAAGGTGTCGCTCGAAAGATTGGTGCTGTTATCACAATTGGAGCCGGAGCAAGTGCTAAAGGTCGTCGCTTGATAGGAGTGGTGGAACCAAAAGTACTTGCGGTGTAAGATGTTGTCAAATGGCGTTTCAATCCAGGAGGCCGTGTTGTATTCCGAGCTTTGAGATAAAGTCCACATGCATTACAGATAGTTTGGCCTTGAGGAGATCGTCGCCATAGAGGAGTGGTGGTGGTGCCACAATTCGAGCAACAAGTCAAAGAAGTGGTTCCAATAGCCGATGTCGCAACACTGGAGTTGCACGGTTCAAGTCCATTCATAGTACCATCTTTGTTGATAGTATTACTGTTGTTCTTGTTGGAAGTTTCGAAGAGTCGTTGGTCGAAGCCAGTGGTTGCTAAAGAAGACAACGAGGAGGACTGGACTTGGTAAGCCGAAGGAACGGCTGGATCAGTTGACGGTACTTGGGAAATGTCCAAAGTCGTGGTGGTGTTGGTGGTTGATATAAACGGACACTTGTGACAAGAATCTACACTGGTTGACGTTGATGGTTTGTTGTAATGAGGAGATTTGACCGTCATATTGGCGAGGTGTTTAATGAATCAGAGAAGAAGAGTGCTGCCATAGTAATAAAAGAAGAAGAAAAAGTATGTTTAGTAAATAGTCATTCATTGGTATTATAGTTACAACTGTATTTATCATTATTTACTTACCCAAACAATAACACGGACAATGAGAAGATTTGGGGAGAAAGAAACGCAAAAGAAAAAGAAAAAAAAAAAAATGTTTTTTATAGATCGGGCAATGAACACAGTTTTCATTGGCTCATGATAAGCGCATCAGATACTAACCGAGGGCACAAAAACTCCGCAAGCGCCCGTTTTGTAATAATTTGATAAGATGATTGTTTTGCGCTTATCAAACAGTATTCCCCCCTAGCGGAAGAGAAATCTCCTTTATGGAAGATTACTAACCACCATTCAGCCTCTTTTACGATTTTTGATGGCTCAAAGTGATGATGATGAAGAGTGGAGTTTCATTCTTTTATTTGCATATATGTCTATGCACCATACTAAAAAAGTTCAACAATCAGGTCATTCTTCCACCACCATCATCATCAGTCAAAGACAAGGTGGATACTGTACCATAATTGAGATATAACCTTGACCAATCAAACCCAGATCTTTCAATCTCATCCATTCACTGATAAGATCCTCTAATCAAACCCAAGAGATTTCCCAAAGGAAAAGATCATAAGGATCCACATCACATGTTGTACAGTACATGAATATATATAAAAACTTTATTACAATCCATACTAATACTACATGTGTAAATATGGGGGGGAGGTATTACTATACTACTATCTACCAATACTGTTATATATATATATATATATATATATATATATATGAGGGTGGTATTCCTATATACTAATGAGAGCCATAGTCGAATGGTGGCAGGTTGATCGAAGGAGTAGGTGTTGCCATTACTTCAGCCAGTTCCTTTTGCTTTTGCTGTACTTCGATCATTTTGAGTCGATTTTCTTTTCGTAACTATACAAAGGGTTATTGTTGTAAGAATAGTTGATTACTTTATGCTGTAATTTACCTTTTCCTGTAATTCACGTAGTTCCTGTAGTTTTTTCATTTTCAACTTGAACATGACCGCCCGTACCACTTGTTCCGGAGTAGGCACCAATCTATATCATCAAAAAAGAGAAGGGTTAGTTTGTCTTTTTATTTTATTTTTATAGTACTTACTTTGTGATAGGTCCAGTACGAGAGCCAGCATTTGGTAACGTCAAGAGATTAGTTTCATCATAGTCATTGTCATTGTTGAGCGCCGTCTCCAATTGTTCTAACCCTTTCACTATAGTTCCTTCTTCCCATATCGCATCAAAGCTATTCTGTATTTAAAAAGGAAAGAAGGAAGGGGTCAGTTTTCATTATCGTCGCTTTCACTAATTACCTGTAAATGTTGTCTTGCATAAGTAGTCATTTGTTCAGATGCAGCTTTGAGATCGGCACCCTTGGTATATTCTTGAGGGAAAGCCCATTCCAGTTGTTCGTAACTAGAAAAAAGGGGTTCGTTAGATTTATGTTGATTGTGTTGTTTTCTTTTCTTTTCTTGTCGTTACCCTAAAATGACCACCATTTCATCAATGTATTCGCTACAAAGGTTGTAAAATCGTTCTTTGCGTTGTTCGATAAGACTTTGTTCGGGCATTGCTGTGAAGGATATAAGCGAGAGGTGAAGGAAAGAAAGAGGTGCACAAATAATCATTTTGGCTTTTAAATCTGGTGGGGGAGGAAAAAAAAAGTCACCCATTCCCCATTTCATGCCGCAAGCAGGCAAAGTGTATTTTAAACGCCGATATGTTGGTTTTTGGGTGTCGAATTTATTAGCAATAAGAAGAGGACTAATAAAAACTTATGTAAAGAGAATAATATCTAACCTATTTTGTATTAGGGTAAAAACTATTCGGTACAAACCCCAGCACAGGCCCCATTTGTCAAAATCGTAGAGTCAGTTAACCTATCCTCTTGTATATATGCATAAAAGTAATTTACTAATCAATATCCATCCATATATAATGTAACTATTAGATATAGCGTTAATCATTTTTTAATATAGTTTGTCCTGAGTGCTCCTGTAGATTACCTATTCATAAATGGAAGTATGACTCCCTCCCCCCGCCCCGCTGGATTTCTGGTGAGTAATACTTACTAACCTATTTTTTACCTGATATGCGTCATTGTCCAAAGCCCAGAATAATATGTATCACCACCGAATGAATATCCTTCCATTCATGATTCATTATTATTTCTACTTACCTTTGGTATGAGGGATCCCCACAGATTACGATGACATTAATTTGTATAGGTCAAAAGGTTGCGTTTTAGTCATAAAGAGATTGGTTTAATGCAAGATATATATATAAAAACAAGTTATATACTAAAGGGGAAGATATATCTAAAAGTAAATGACACATAGGTAGTGGACAAGGGAGGATATTTATGCTTCACTTCGTTTGACATTCCATACAAGATGAGCCACAGCGACAGTATCCAATAATCGATCCTTGATAACTACAACCGTATTTGCTTCGTTCGATTCTTCGTTTGTTGATGGTGGTGTAAAGTCGGAAGATGCCGTCAATAATCCTCTAGCTTTTTTCTTAAACTAGACCCGTTTCCATCCCCCCAAAAAACAGGATTGGAATCGTTAGTCATCCATTTTACCTAGTTTATTTGTGGTATTACCTCCATTTTCACTGATGACAAGATAGCACGATCCTTGGGTTTTAAGGTACTAAGTAATGCCAATTCACCCACGGTTTGAGCTAAAGTGGCTAAAGCAGTAGCATGAATACTATCATGTAAAACAAGATGGTTAGAATAAACATATCAAGTGATCCTTTATCTTTTTTTTTTTTTTTTGAATGACTTGCCTTTTAAATGGATTTCGGTTTTTATGTCGATCCTACGAAACAGTATCTTTTTTTTAAAAAAAAAAAAAAAAAAAAAAATCCCAAGCAGCCTATTTGTGTTCCTTATACAATCCCATACTTACACGCATAATACCGGTACAGAATCCTTTTGAGAAAGTGGATACACGAAGATCTATAGTCAACAAAAAAAAGAAAAAGTCAGTATCATACATACACAAGATTACTCTACTTTTCTTCTTCTTTTTAAATGTTACCAATGCTGCCAACATAAGGGTTCACTCCTGACAGTAAAAAGGCAAATAGCTTGGGTCGGAAGAGTTTGATCAATGGTTTATTTAGTTTTTCCCAGACATGGAGAGGTTGTTGAGAATCACGCAAGGTCCACACCAGATATAGAATCGAAAGGATCGTTGCCACAATTACCCCAACAATAAATCGTGTCAAGATGGTCCATTCTAATGCCAAGGCTGCCTGGATGAGTTGTATAGTTGCTTGAAAGTGTTGGTATAATGCTTGAGCTAAAGCTGACTGCTGGGAAGTCATTTCGCCTACTTTTTTTTATTTTCTGATTTCAAAAGGGAAAGAAAAAGAGAGAAAGGGAGAAATCGAAAACGAGGGAAATTTTGGGTGGGGACGGTGGCCGGGATTTGAAATGAGCATTCAAACCCCATTTGGACCTTTCTTTTTATTGTGCATGGGTAAAAGTTTAAGGATCAAAACGTTCAATATGTTGGACTGATGTCATTTTCGAATCAGTAGTAGTGATATGTGTTGGTTGTTTCTCTTCATCTGGACCCCATCTTGCAATCCAGCAGGCCAACATGGTGATACTTACTAGAGCGATGATAGCCATGTTCCTGAGAAAGAAAAAAAAAATGTTTATTTGCCTGAAACAACCTCTTTCTGTTTCACTTACCAATAGAATCCCAGGACATCTGAGATACATCCTACGTCGGGAATACCTGGTTGTGCAGATCTTAAAGCGGGGAGGGCAAACAACATGGTGATACCCAACATGCAAGCATGGACATCGACCGATCGACGGTGGAAAAGTACTTGGTAGCCAAAGATAGCCATGACAAGCGATAGAGCCCACATCAGTAAGCACATAAAGATGCTGAATCCAAGGGTGGTGGTGGAACGTGCCGTGATTATCTTGAGATTCAAACTCCGTTTAAGCGTGCTAAACGTGGGCTCGAAACTGAAAGAGGTAAGACTTGCTTCGAGGCGAAAAGAAAGTGGAATCCATTGAGTTTGATTATTTTTTGAATTGGTGGTAGGATCGACTGACATGGTCGCATTGATGTCATTGCTGGGAGGGAGAATGGTGTTGGCTTCTAGTTGAAAAGACCCAGTATATCGATCGAAAGGATAATCAATGGGGTTACCATCATCATAATGAAGCTGTACTTGTAACGAAATAAATGTTTCGCCTGCATGATATATGTACTTTTGCTGTGAAGGTGATATGGATAGCACGGTGTCGTACCTATTGATAAAAGACAGGACAATGGAAACCATTTTAAACGCCGACATTCATGCTGATTTGTTTCCATTTTTAGGTTGATGCTTACGTTAATTGCCCCTGTGAGTTAACGAGTGAACCATTCGGTTTCAAAATAAAATGAATAAGGTATGTTTTTTTGTTAAAGTCGACATCTAATATAGATGCATCAACCATCATTGATTGGCTTTGATTACTTGAAGGATTTGTATAATCGATCAAGAACGTTTCCCTTTGTATTTGAAAAAGAATGGCTTTAGTATATACATAAGATACAGGAGGTCTTTTTCATTTCCCAGTTTTACCTTCCTTCACCCATATATATATTCCATGTAGGTACTTTTTTGTTTCGATATGATGAATGGTTAGTGTATGTATAAAGTTGTTCCTGTATTGGTGATAATGGATATACATACCAATGACTGCTAGTAGCGTAATGATGAAGAAGGCAGTGATCAACACTCTTCTTAATATAATACGGGATCGAAACAAATTCATATCTGTTGCAACAAGTAATGTATATTAATTCTATCTTTCTTTTAAATACGATTTGAAGAAGAAGAAAGAATGACTTTTTTTCATATGATCAAAAAGGGGGTTATAAAGACTAGTGAGATTTATGTAAAAGACAAAGTAAACAAGATACTCCTTAAAGAAGGGAAGGAGCTAATCACTTTCCTATCCCGTCCACCTTACAAGCATTTTAATTTGTTGCCCGTCAATCCACCCACATTGTTTATTTAATAAAATCATGTTCTATAATTACATTAAGGATTTATTCAAGTTAAAAGGATCAAATCACTAGACCAAAGGGTGACAGAGCTGTAGTCGTTGGGTGAGTCCAGACCGTCTTTCCATCGTGAGCCCATTGTCCAACAAAATTCGTTTTATCCGAGAGTCCTAATCTTTGGCACTTTTTATCACTTGATGACAATGCATATTTGGTGATATTTCCTAGTAGTAATAGAAATAAGTAACAAGGAGATGAGTATGTTCACTCTATGTGCAAGTTTCAAAAAAAAAAAAAAAATGGTACCGATATTGTTTTACTTGCCTTTTTCCAGGTTTGTTTCAAGCCATTGTTTATTGTTATTGAGTATTTTCATTCTTGTGAAGAGAAAGAGGGAGCTGGATCCGAGAAGAATTACCACTTTATTTCAGTCATTGAAGTGAAGGATGGAGTGAGAATGGATTGTAAAAGAAAGAAACAAATAAATGGCTCCCCTGAATTTTTTCTTCTCTTTTCAAGACCCGGCGGCTGGTGCAGCCTACAATGTCAAGCCCATGGTACCATATACATATATAAAGAAACATCAATAAAGCATTGTAAAACAAAGATCTAGTCATTATTCAAGTCCACATACATATATATAAATAAATAAAAATAAAAGTAAATTCAAACCAACACCGTTTTTTATTATATATACATGATTAAACCATTAAACTACACTAATGACTATATTTAAAGAGATCAAGTAGGTATGCTACTAGTGTACTGTCAAGTAAGGTGTGTGGTAAAAGGTCGGTCGTGATAGCTGTTGGTCGTATCAGTAAAACGGTTTGGACAAGTTCTCCAAGATGTTATCGGGTAGTGCGTCAAAGATACCTGGGTAGCGTTTCATCAAGTCTGCAGTCTGTTGTCGATACTGCTGAGAGAGTTTAACCAAGGTAGGATTCATCGTAGGTAACGGGGCTGAGTGGTGAGATAAAGGATCAAATGGTGGAATATCAAGACCAGAGGGAAACAATTCGGTGTCAAGATCTGTGGTTGGCTGTAGGTCCGTTTTATCACTAGTGGTACTGTTGTGCTGCTGAATAGTCTTTTCTTGTTCTTGTTGTATTTCGTCAACCACTTTTCGTCGTTTTGGTAAAAGTAGATTTTCCCGTCGCCGAGCCTTTGATCGTAGTTTATGTTGCCGAGGCTTTAATCGTCGAGTCTTTGATTGGGCTTTAGATCTTTTAGGTATTTGTTCCATCCATTCCTGTACCTTCTTGTTGGACCCTGCGGATTGTAAAGTTGCTTCTTGTAGCCGTTGTTGTTGTATTAATAGGACTTTGTTCGGATCGACCTTGACTGGTTCCCAGGTGAATTCATAGCCACAGTCAAAACATCTCCTATAACGAAAGGGTGAGTGAGTATCCAGGAATCTTTATTGACTTACGCTTTATTGTTGTATCGCCAGTCAACATTATCGCTTCCACAATCCTTGCACTCAAAGACGAATTGTGCTTGGGCCAAATCGTGCGCAATTAGATCAGGATTAAGCATTAAGAAGAAGGACGAGGCCCAAAAAAATAAAAATAAAAAGGAGATTAAATAGCCGATGGCGGAAGTTTAAATCACACATTGTTGGATGGAATAGTATACAGCAAAGTTTTATTAGTTAGTAAAAAAAAAAGGGGGGGATAGGACAACTAGAGTAAAAGAGATAGCTATTTAATATGTCATATGTTATTGAAGACGTTCCTGTAGGATGGAACCAATCATGAGTTTAGTCGCTTGAATGACACCAACTTGATCAGATAAAGTGTTAAAATTTTCAGGCACCTTGTCTAACAACAAAGACAGCTTTGCAGAAGGACCTAATATGTTTGATAATACAAAGTTCGTTTCCAGTAAATCTATTTAATAAATACTTTACTTACAAGCATTGATTGCTGTAAATTGGACAGAAGGCTTAACGTAACCACAGATATCGACATCCAACATATTATACTGAGATGCATTTATTTCATCGTTTGACCAAGCTAGTTTCACCTTCATTTGATTGTCCCTACAATTAACATAATTAGCACAATGTATCATCCATATCATCCCCATCATACTTACCTTGTTGAGAATGTCATAGTTGAGCTTTCATCATCCCAATGAGTATCCACTTTTGTTCCTTCATAATACTGTTTCAGGTAATCAAAGGTCTTTTTCTTCGCGATTTCAAGCTGCCCATAATGCAGGATTAACCTAAACAAGGCCATCAAATTACATTCTTGCTTGATTCTACAGAGATAAAAAAAACAGCACATGTTAGTAATAATCCATGTCGATTATTTCCTACAAGTTACCTTGATAACAGGGTATTGGCATCCACCTTCAAATTTGCCCCCACATCAAAGTCCAAAGAGGTGATTTCCAAAGTAGCATCCACATTAAAAGTCATAGTGAAAGGAATGTTATAAGCAGATCCCTCCAAATGACACTGGCGATAAGATACTCTACCAGTGTTCACATAGGTATTTTCCAATTTGGTGAATGTCATGTTGGAAAAGTTGCGTTGAGCCACCACGTCAGGATGTTCCATGGCTTTGGTTTTCATCGATGGAGTGGTTTCGGGAAATTCGCGTTGATCGAGTCCTGCTGCGTTTTCATCTAGTGGCATTTGTCCCATTTCAAGCAAGTATTCACTAGAAAAAGAAGAAAGTGAGTAGATATAGTTATTTGTTTATTATAGAGTCCCCACTTACACGACAAAGTCTAGATCAGCTGGTGTGAGTTCTTGTGGGGTTTGATCATCACTTTGTTTATGTTGCCATTTGTTCAGTTCACTCTTCAAGTCGTTCACTTGACCTTGCGAGATCTTGATTTGTTGTTTCACCCGTTCAATTTCCTTCAACAGGTCATCTCGATCTTGTTCTGTAATTGTGTCTTGGTCCTGGTCGTCATAGTTACGTTTCCTCCGTTTTTGCTGTTGCTGTTGCTTTTGCTTTTGCTTTTGATCGTGTTCTTTTTGCTCTTGGTATTTCTTAATCTAGGTTGATTAAAAAAAAAAGGAGTGAATATGACATTGATCTTTAGAGTGGGATTATACATTACCAGTTCGGCCTCCACTTGTTTTTCAATAGAGTCGTGTTTAGATTGTAGTAGATTTTGTTGGTATCTTCCACTTGCGTGGCGAAATCTATTGTTATTCGACATGGATAAGTATAATTGGAGAGGGAAGAAATAGAAGAAAAGCGTATTCTCTAAAAAAAATAAAAATGAGAAAATGATGTCCCACCATCGGCGTTTGAAAATTTTCCTCCCCTTCCTGCTAGGGGAAATCACTGGTCAAATACAATGACTTTTATGTTCATCAACCATTAGATTGAAAGTATAAAACTTTACAGAAATATCATAGTTTATACTAATGCCATGTTATGTCTGTGATAAAAGGCAAGTCCTCGCCCTGGCTAAAAAGACATGCATATGCAAAAGGCTATTTCAAATCCCGACTAAAGACGCTCTCTTTGCTTAGGGACATTCATCAAGACTTTTCTCATATGATGTATGTCATCGAAAAAGAAAAACAGTTCAATCAAAATTTCAAAGTTCGTCTTGTGTTTTATATTATCATATTTAGACCAACATGTTTTTACAAGACATATACGCATACTGATTTGAATTTCTAAACGATGAGCTAGTTCATGCAAAAAAAAAAAAAAAAAAAAAAAAAAAAAAAAACACCCACAGAGTATCAAATCTTACATCACACTGACAACCCAAAAAGAGGACATATTCGGAGTTTAATCATTAAACCGATGCATGAATCACATCAAGGACGGATTTTCATCAAGTGTATTTTATTAAAAGTGAGGTAAAACACAAAAGTACATAAAATACTATACATACAATTAATATAAAACGTAAAATAAAATAAAAAGACTATTCTAAAACCAGTTAAGACCAGATTGTTGTAGTTGATTGTGGATGTACAGCCATAGCAGCACAGTATTCTCCAATAACACAAGAGATGTTAGTCTCAGAGGCATCTTGATGAATGGTTAACATCTAACCAGCAATACCTACCGTGTTCCATAGCGTGTTCCCCCACCAACTGAAGACCTTTGCTCACCCGAGCCAAGTCCAAGTTATCCACAGTCAATTATGTTATCAAAGATCTCTATTCCCTACAATCAGCAATAATTGGTTAGTATATCATATTATCATTGACCGTCCTTTTCTTCTTTTTCTTACCCTACTGTGCCTTGCATTACAACCGTCACCATAGATAAAAATCCAGTACCTTGTGCAACTGAATACTGACATCGATTCAGGTAAGAGTGTCTAAACAAAAGTATTGTCCAGGAGTGAGTCCTTGCTGTTTTGCCGGGTGAGGTTACAACTATCTCACCTTCACTGAGGAAGAGACAATCGAGATGCTAAAGTCAAAGGTGCAAAGTGGGTGTTGGCTTTTTCGTAGCTATACTTGATTATATTTGCTTTAGTAGGCTTCTTGAGTGGTACCTACAGGATAAAAAAAAAAAAAAGTGGTCAATCATTCAAAAGAAGAAGCAGTTGTTGTTTTTACCTCTGCCTAAAGATTGCTGTAAAGTAGTCTACTATTCGACAAGGGATTAACGATCATCAGTAGGTGTGTGTTATAAATAAATAAAGAAGAGGTGTTGATTAATAATGCAAGACATTCTAAGTAAAGTACTAATGTTCAAGTCGAGAGTATTAATGTATAGATAGAAGTAGAAAGAAGAAAGAGAGGAAAAATTAGGAAATCGGGATTTTAAATGTCCGAGTTTCATCTTGGTGACATTTTTCCCTTCTTTCCCTTTTTCTTTTCTCTCTGTTGGAATGAAACAACTCTATCCTCAGGTATGTTTGCTCCATGTATACTTACCCACTACTACTGTTTCTATTTTCTGAATACTAACACAACATAGTTTTGGTATTCTAGGAACATTGCTCAGTGCAATCGGGGGAAACGAACACAACTTGCTGTAATCCTTCGGACTCTCATACATCGTTACACTATTGATCATGTTGTTTGGTTCTATATTTTGGTGGTCTCAGAACAATAACAAAGTAAGTCTATCCCTCATCCTCTTTTTGATATTCTTCCTACTAATACTTCATTATGATACAGGAACGACAAGGTATTACAACCCTGGGCTATCACTGTATTTATTACACAAGCGGACTGTATTAAAGAAACCAAGTGGATCTTTTGGTAATAGCTAACCATTCTAGTTACAGCACTTTTTTTTTTTTTTTGATTGTGCACTTGATGTCAATAGTGGGGTTGAAAAGGGTGTACTTATTAGATAAAGGTAATTATCGTCAAATCTCTTCATTTGGTTTTATTGTGGTCTCTTATACAAGGTAAGTCTAATCTGGTCTTACTTGATTTTAATATAGACGTATTTGGTGTATAGGTATCAATCAAAAGGGGGGGAGGGAACACAGGATGCATATCTAACTTACTTTATATCTTTACTTAGATCGAATCTTATGCCAACTTATGACGTCTTCCTGTTTAACTTTAGATAGTATAGTGATACACCTCTTTATATCTTTTACTACTAATGAATAAACTGCCATTGTTTTGTCTTTGGTTATTGCTTTTTTTGTGTGTGTTTGTCTCAAATAGGTTAGGAAGGGGGTCAAAAAAAAGGACCCAGGATCCTTTTTTTTTTTTTTTTTCTGAAGCAGCGTGGGATAGGATCCATAAAATGCAGGTCTTTCCATACCCCACATTTGATCGGCTTAATTTCAATGTCAGAATGAGCTACCAATGTCATCATGGAACGCTTAACAAGTCATTATCATTCATATGTTGTCTTCCGATATCATCCGTTACAGGCAACCAAACTACATTATAAAAAGGACACCTCTCATAGTGTCATTTTCTTCCCCACATCCCCCTCCCCTTTTTTTTTTTTCCCTTTCTATATACCATGAATTCAACGCAAACCCGACAGGCGCGATCCCCTCGACAAATTGCAAATAAAGCTTATACTCTGGCCACCAAAAAAATAAACTTTGATGATCGTCGGAAAAAACCTCATTATCATCTAAGGGAGCGACTCATGATTCAGCACACCATGAAGAAGGCCAAGCGGGTTCTCAATCCTGAGGAATCCTTCTCCATGCGCATGCTGGCTCATCCAGCCGATGATTTTCAAACGCCGATAATGGGCGCTGAGCGGGCTCAGCATTACCCGCCTCCAT
The DNA here is from genome assembly GCA_025330725.1 of Chlamydoabsidia padenii. Taxonomy (NCBI): domain Eukaryota; kingdom Fungi; phylum Mucoromycota; class Mucoromycetes; order Mucorales; family Cunninghamellaceae; genus Chlamydoabsidia; species Chlamydoabsidia padenii. Next base: position 884,007 of record JAIWND010000008.1, on the reverse strand, counting down.
CTGCACCACAACCACAACCGAGCGAAATATCTTCCAGTATAGAACAAGATGATCTACTGATTACTATACCAACACCTATGCAAAAATCATTCCCTCTTCTTGTTTCTCCCTCTTTTCAACTTTCATACAGCATCCTTCATTATATCCAATGGTCTTTTACCAGCCTCTTTAGTCATTTTGCACCCTCTTTCTTTTGGTCCAGTTTCTTTTTTTCTTCTTCTGCGAATCCCAGTGGCAAAAGGGGTCCGTTTACTTTCTTTTCCCGTATATTTCAAACCCCGATATCCCGCTACAACACTTTTGGATGATGGTTTGTCAATGCCTTTTAGTTTGTCTATTCCAATAAAATGTATGTATATATATAACATTGTTGATGACTTTTTATATAATGATCATGGGTATCTACCTAACGGAAGATCATGCAAAGATGAAAAAAAAAATCCCCCCCTTTAATAATTAACCTTTTGCATGAAGGGGAGCCATTTCCATTTTAAAAACAGGATGATAATCCTATTGCATGGGTATGACGAATCTACTAAAACAAGATGAATGTCCATTGTTTTTACTACATCAAAGCATCATTGTATGTGTGGCATATCATGCAGGTACTCGACCCCCCTCCCCACATTGTATCACCGCACCCCCAAATATAGTCATCAAGTAAAAAAAAAACAAGTATGTGGTGGTATTTATTTATTAATGAGAAATATATGTATAACTATAAACTAAGGGCCAAGTTCCACGCATTGATAGCTTGGGAATACCAATTCATCATCGAGCATTTTCCGTAGTTGATCAACAATAAACCTTTCGATTTTGCCCACATTCTTGAGCACTATAAGAGATAAAAAGTCAAGTTAATATATGGATGGTCTTCATGAGTTACAATTGACTTGCCATGTTTTTGTTTATCACCTACTACTGATTCGATTTGCACTTGTCGCAAAAGACTATGATCAAGTGTCAGTTCCAGTTCTTATACCTTTCCTACCCCCTACCTCCTTTTTTTTTTTTATTTATCTTTACCTTTCCAATCCGACGGCACTTTTCCCACGTAAAGAGACCAAGTTATCATCATCCGCCTCCAACATGGATACACAAACTCGTTTCATACTTTGTATATAGGCCACCAGAGCAGTTGCTTCGAATTCCACACTACGGACCCTGAGTTGTATGGGTAAAGACATAAAGATCATGCTAGGGTAATTCATTCGTAATTCCGTCAAGATTGTCATGCTCATATCGCCTTTATATGAGATCAAGAGATGAGCCTGGAAATCCATTTGTGTATCATCAGGTTGTGTTGTCGAAGGTGCTGTTGGTGGTGGTGGTGGTGGTGGTGCTACTGCTGCTGTAGTGTTTGCTGCCGTATTGTCAGTATTCAGCAACCTGTGATCTTCTCCGTCAATCCAATCCATGACTTGTGTATCGCCCGGTGATAAAGAGAGTGAGGCAAATCGTTGGTCAAAGTAAGTACTTGTAGAGGGTGAAGTCGGTCCTGGTGAGAAGTAACTGACACTTCGAGACGAGGGTGGTATGGTGCTATTGTTAAAAGGATGTTGGGGTGCCACCAAGGGTGATCGGTGGAAGGAATGATGCATCAACTGAATACGTTGTTGTTGTTGTTGCTGTTGTTGAGCACCAGAATAAGACATGATTGACGAATGTCTTTCTGGATATTGATGTTTAGTGGAATTTTCTAAAGAGTCGAATAAAGGATCGCCGGTATGTGTTGGAGAAGAAGACAAGGGTCCATGAGTTACTTGGGCTGTTCCTGGTGTTGTTGTTCCCGTCATACTGTTGTTGTTGCTGTTGTTAGGTGTCTTCTTGATTGGTGAGGCGACAACATCATTGTGATCAATGTCGTCTTCGGCATCTTCAGGTTCATAAAATTCTGGTAAAGGGTCGGTGATGTCTACTATTTCAATCGTCGGTGCTGTTGTTCCCCAATCAAAAGAAGTGACATTAATATCGCCTATAAACGCCGGTTTGTTGATTGTCTGAAAGTGTCGATTAAGGAATTGCTGTACATATCCTGCTAATTCATCGTCTAGTTTGTTCCAATCGATATCAAAAGACATAATCTATAGCTAATGAAGGAAAAAAAGACCGCTTTGGAGAGAAAAAAAAAAAAAAAAGCAAACATTATCAAAAATCCAAAATTGAAATCCCGATATTGTTGGCCACTGACAACACCCAAGAATACCAACCGAATATCATACCACCTAGTGAGGATAACGAGAAGAGGAAAGGAGAAGAAGGGAGGAAAAAGTTAAATAGATCCATCTTTGTTGTCTGTACTGCACATACATGAATCGCTCTATAAAAGAAAAGGCCTCCCCTGAAACTGTGCGTAAAGCAGACTTGGTTATTCTGACCTCCCTTTTCTGTTTCTTTTTTTTTTTTCCTCTGCCAACTAATTTACATATGATATAATCACAATGCGAATTTTTAGTACTAAACGTCTGATTTTAGTTGTAATGTAAGAACAATAGCATCAAAAGGGTAAAGGTCAAATTCATGCGTCGAGAAAGAACCGATCGTAAAGCAAAATGCATGTATATCATTTGTATTGTGCTGCATCTCAGCCAAATCATTACTGATTTGTTCTTACCTCAATAGAACGCCATACCATGCACGTTTTGACTCTTAAACTTGTTTCTTTCCAAGACAAGTCATTACATCTCCCGGATAGCATTAAACTGTAATGTCAGTGTCGGGATTTGAAATGCTCCACTTTTTTTTTCATTTAAAAATGCCGACTCCCCTTTTTTTCTTTTTCTCTCTCTTTCTTTCCTTTCTTTCATCATTTTTAATAATTCTCATTACTTTTTTTAATAAAAAATAACCAACAACATCATGAGTAATGTACAAGCTGTTATTGCTGCTTTAAACCAACAAAGTAGTAGTACAAAGGGCACGCAACCTACTCTAAATCGACGCAGTAAACCAGGTCCCGACATTGCTTCTCTTCGCAGCCAGTTTGGGTCTTCTTCAACCAATACTACCATCAATACAGATAAAGCACCAAAACGATCAAGTCAAGAAGTATCAAATCCAAAACCAAGTCGACACTTATCATCTCATCATCTCACACCTATTGACACCAACACTACAAAGACGTCCCTCATACAACAATTGGAAAAAGTGACTATAGAAAGGGATCATTTAAAGCAACAACTTGATGGATGGAAGATCAAAACCACCCCTGAATCACCAGCATGTGCATCTTTGACAAAAAAGGAAATATCAACTTTGCCACCTGGTCCTTCCTCCTTTTGCTGGTTTGATATCAGTGACATTTACAGTGACGCCACATGTCAAGGACCCTCCCAACACTTGACAAATGACGATCAGGAAGATATCATCAACACTTATCATCAACAGGCTTCTGCTCAGAATCAACAACAACAACAGATTGCAGATTTACAACAACAGTTGGCAGCATGTGATATCGGTACTCAATGGATGATCAACAAGTACGTAGGTGAACTCGAACACAATCGACTTTATACGAACCTCCTGGCCTCTATTGTCAAAAACCAAGAAAAGCTCATCAATGCCATTGAACACAACAACAAGCCTGCATCTTTGACATCACAGGAACAACAAATCATATTACTGCAATCTCAGTTGGAATTACAAAGAATGGAATTGGACGACAAGGAAGATCTCGTGACTCTAATGGCTGAAGAGCGGGATATACTAGTCGAAAAAGTGAAGGAACTGACACATCAACTATTATACAACACGGAGGGAGGGCAACAACAACAACCCCGACATCATCCCAGAACGACCTCCTCTTCTTCCACCGGCTCCTCCTTTTCCTCTTGCACCTCCACCACATCCCTATCTACTTTATCCTTAATTGATTGGGTTAATGTCAACAATATACAACAATTTAATCACCACCATCATCAATCAGCTCCTTTGACAAAACCTCCTTCTTCAAGATCAATTTCACCTCCTCAAACACCTCCACCAAAACAAAAGTTGCCATTATTACCATCATCATCCTCTTCATCGTTATCATCAACAACATCCAATTCCTCTCCTCGAAGCACTCTTCTCTTGACTCCCTCTTCTTCTCCTATTGGCTGTTTGCGCGACTCGGTGGCTCATCATCAAAAACTTGTAGGTGGTGACTCGGTACAAGATATGCTTCTCCATGATCCTTCTCTTCACTATAATCTAGGATCTTCGTTTGATGGAAAAGGATTGGGGCGACAAAAATCCTTTTGGAAAGGTTGGAAGAATCGCTTGTCTGGATAGTTATTTGCTTCCTCCTTCTAGTTGTATAGTTTTTTTTTTAAACCTCCTGATTTAGTTTTTATTTTAACTTTTGCTATTGTATCATATTATTTAATAATAAATCATGTCTATTTTGCATTGATGTGTCCCCTGAATTGTCGGCCAACCAAATGTTGGTAACATTCAATGTCCGCTTGTCAGCGCCATAACGTCATGGAGGGGCAAGATTTTTTTTTTTTTTTTTCTAGACACGCAAGCTCTGCCTTTGAAAAAATAAAAATACGAGTACGCGCAATGTCTCTTTATCCCACTTCTCTTTCGGTTGCTTGTACCTTAATTTTAATTATATACATATTTACCACCACTATTGAATCATGGCCGACCAACCCAAAGACAACCCACCTCCTACTGACACCAATGACAAAAAACCAACAGATGATAAGACGAAGAACAAGAAGGACCAGGAAGAAGAACTGGTAAGTAATACTAAAAGAAGAATCAATAGACTGAATATGTGACTAACTTGTACTTTTTACTCTTTTGTAAAGTCTGAAGAAGATCAACAATTGAAAAGTGAACTGGAATTACTTGTTGAAAGAGTCCAGGTAAATATCATGTGGGCAAGTGTGCTGACGGATCTAACCCCTCCAACTCACTTTATTACTTAGGATGCACAAACCAGTCTACATCGTCCAGCTTTGGAACAACTTCGTACACTGATCCGAACATCCACCAGCTCCATGACCTCGGTACCAAAACCTCTCAAATTCCTCAGTCCTCATTATTCCACTTTGAAATCAGTGTATGAAACATGGACTTCTTCAGAAGACAAGGTAAGGACTATCTAAATTTATGGACAAAGAGAAAAAAAGATAAAAGGGAATAGATAACTAGTGAAAACTAACAAGATGTTTGTATAGAATCTCTTCTCTGACATTCTCTCAGTGCTCTCCATGACATATGCTGAAGAAGGTGAACGGGCTTGTTTGAAATATCGACTAGATGGAACGGCGGAAGAAGACTTTGGCTCATGGGGACATGAATATGTGCGTCATTTGGCCGGTGAAATCAGCCAAGAATACGAAGCTCGTATGGGGACGGAACAATCGACAACCGACATTTTGGATCTGGCCTTGAAGATCGTACCTTTCTTTTTGAAACACAATGGGGAAGCAGATGCTGTGGACTTGTTGTTGGAACTGGAAGCTATGGATCAATTGCCTCGATTCGTTGATAAGGATACTTATGAACGCGTTTGCTTGTACATGGTGGGGTAAGATGATGGATATTATTAAAACAGTGTATATATAATGGATATGCTAACCACGCACACACACTCTCTCTCTCTTTCTCTCTTTCTCTTTTGCTACTGTATGATAGATGTGTCAATTTGCTCGCTCCTCCTGATGATGTCGCCTTTATTCGAACCGTCCGAACTATTTATCGCCAACAAGAAAAATATGCTCAAGCTTTAAATCTATCTATTCGTATGGGTGACATGAACTCTATCAAGGAAGACTTTGAATCTTGCCCTGATCCGTAAGTAGCTTTACCATTCCTCCTCTCCTCCTCCTCCTTCTCCCCACACACACACACACAAAAAGACAATAGCTTTATTCACTCTTATCTATTATTTTATTAATTAGGCTTCTCAAGAAACAAATGGCTTTCCAATTGGCCAGACAACAAATTCAAATCGAAACTGACGATGTGGAACTTGGCGAATGCTTGAATAACACTCATCTATCTCGATACTTTATCTCTCTTGCTCGTGAACTGGATGTTTTGGAACCCAAGGTACCTGAAGATATTTACAAGAGTCATCTGGAAAATCATCGTAAGTCTGCGTCACAAAAACTAGGAATGAAGGAACGATTGGAAAATAGGCTAACGGGGTATCATTGTATTATAGGTACATCATTTAATACCAATGTGGATTCTGCACGCAACAATCTTGCTTCTACCTTTGTAAATGCCTTTGTCAATGCTGCCTTTGGGAACGACAAACTGATGATTACGAATGATGAAAACTCTTCCTCCTGGATTTACAAGACAAAGGATCATGGGATGACTAGCGCTACTGCCTCTTTAGGTATGATTTCTTTGTGGGACATTGAAGTGGGTCTGACACTGATTGACAAGTATATGTATTCCAATGATGATAACATCAAGGTAAGAAAGAAAGAAAAAGAAAATAGATAAAAAGTGGTAACATACGGAAATGATCGAATAAACTAACTTCTTGTTTTTGATTAGGCTGGTGCTCTTTTGGCTATTGGTATTTTGAATTCGGGTGTTCGAGAAGAATCTGATCCTGCTTTGGCCTTATTATCCGAATCTATTGAAGGTGGCAATGCTCATGTCCGGCACGCTGCTATATTTGGGTAAGGTCGATGTGTGATTAGTAGTAGGGGTTATATTAACACATCCATTCTCTTGATCAGTCTAGGTATTGCTTATGCTGGGTCAGCTCGTGAAGAAATAGCGGAATTGTTGTTACCTATTGTTAGCGACACCGGCTTGTCTATGGAATTATCCTCAGTGGCTGCCCTGGCTCTTGGTATGGTGTTCGTGGGTACCTGTCATGGCGATATTACCAGCACTATCCTACAAACAATGATGGAACGTGAAGATAAATACCTCAAGGAAACTTGGTCTCGATTCATGGCGCTCGGTCTCGGTCTCTTATTCCTCGGGAAACAAGAAGCATCTGACGCAACATTGGAAACCCTCAAGGCCATCGAACATCCTCTGGGTAAACAAGCCGAAGTATTGGTGGAAATACTTTCTTTTGCTGGTACCGGTAATGTACTCAAGGTGCAAAAAATGTTACATATCTGCAATGATCATTTGGACAAGGAAAAGGAGGACGATACTCATCAAGCGTTTGCAACTATTGGTGTGGCTCTGATTGCTATGGGTGAAGATGTTGGAACTGAAATGTCTATGCGCACATTCAACCATTTGGTAAGGAATAGAAAGAAAAAAGGATCAAACTAAACAAACAAATAAGGGGGAACTGATAATTGATGTACTTTATTAGATGCATTATGGTGAACCTACTATTCGCAAGGCAGTTCCTTTGGCTCTTGGTTTATTATGTGCATCCAATCCTCAAGTGACAGTACTGGATACTCTCAGCAAATACTCTCACGACAACGATACAGAAGTTGCTGTCAGCGCCATCTTTGCTATGGGCTTGGTTGGTGCAGGCACAAACAATGCTCGACTTGCGCAAATGCTTCGCCAATTAGCCAGCTATTATCACAAGGAACCTTCCAGTCTCTTCATGGTACGCATTGCTCAAGGTTTACTACACATGGCGAAGGGTACGATGACTTTAAATCCATTCCATACCGATCGACAAATCATGTCTCCTGTGGCATTGGCGGGGTTGATGACAAGTATTATCACCTTTACAGATCACAAACCATGTAAGTATTAATAGCATGTACTGATGTTCGTAATGGAATGACTCACCCCTTCCCCCCCCTTTTTTTTTTTTCTTACTCCTGTAGTTATCTTTGGTAAATGGCATTATTTATTGTATTCTCTGGTAACGGCGATGTATCCTCGATTCTTGATTACATTTGATGGCGAACTCGACAACTTACCAGTGACGGTCCGTGTAGGTCAAGCAGTAGATGTCGTAGGTCAAGCCGGTCGACCAAAGACTATTACTGGCTTCCAAACACATTCTACACCTGTACTATTGGCTCACTCTGAACGTGCTGAACTGGCTACAGAAGAATGTAAGTAAAACAAAGTAACACTGTAGAAAAAAAAAAAATACTAACTTCTTCTTTGATCTAGTCATTTCCTTGGCCCCAGTCCTGGAAGGCATTGTATTGTTGAAAAAGAATGCCGATTATATGGAAGAAGATACAGAATAAATGTAGATGATAGGGAACCTTTGGTGTTAACACTTGATAATAAAATAAAAAATGAATGTTTGATCCAAGTATCATGCGTTGTAGGGCGGGACGATATTTGAATTCAATTCCCGACTGGCGGGTTTATCTCAACTCTTTTTTCTTGATCTTTATTCCCCACCTTCATCTTGTCAGATACCAACCTTAGTATAGTACCACCAACCCTACAAATAGTCTAGTGATAAATAAATGAACTATATCTTTTTTTTAAAAAAAAATCTTTGAACCTCATGTCTCCTTTCATTCGTCCTTTTTTTTTTTTAACTCATGATACTGGGCCAAGATGATCACGATCCTAATACAATCATGGTGAACCTATCCATTCAATAGCACAAACCTGTGACGACATGGCCCTGATCACTCCATCATATAACGACGAAAGGAAAAACAAAAAGATACCTTTCACTTCCAACACTACTTGATCAACCAAACAACACTTACTGTCATTCTCAACCCCTCCCCCCATTCTGTCTTTACATGTCACCTGCTTCTTAACACCAAGGCTTTGGTCCACACCACGGTTTGGTATTCACTATCGTTTGGCTGCCTATATAACCTGTATCGATGTTTGCGGCGTCTACTAACATCTCTTTTAGATCTGACTAGCCTTAATAAAATTTTGACTCTTCCCCCTTTATTAGAAAGTAAAACTTGGTCTCGAAGAACTAAATCCCAATGCCAATCTTGCATCTCCATCCACTCTTTTACGTCTCGTCTTGGTTATATGGCTTCTTGAGGGGTATGTCTTTGCTTTTTTGGGCCGTCTAGGTAAGACTCTAGTACTGGGATAGATACTATCATATCCTCCAAATGTCCAATGTAGACAATAAACTACCAAACAATTACAACATAGTATTGATGTATACATGATGGTTATATTTATTAATTAATTGTTAAACGCTCCATATGCTAATAATTGAAAAAAAGTCTATATTAATAAAAAAAACTTGATACTACTCTAATAAAGTCTACTACTATAATAAAGCCTACTACTACTATGATAAAGTCTATCCCTTTGTGTATGGATATTGTCACATAGTTCACCATGAAGTCTTCATTACCGAGTCCAGTCCCCTTTTCTTTCCATAATAGAGAGAGATCCTGTCGGTGCATTCCGTAAGGTGAAGAGTGGAGGAGTACAAGATCACCATTAGCATAACTATAAAGGCAAAAAGGTAAAGAGATTTAGTTTCGAGTATTTTCACACGGTCCACCATAAAGTTAGCCTTACCGAGTCCAGTCCCATAACGTTCTTTTTCATGACAGAGAAAGAATCCCACCATACACCTTTGAGCCTACAGGCGACCGTCATTAAAGTTGTGGATCGTCTAAATTGGAGAGATAAAGAGAGAGTGAATGAAAAAGGGAAGAAAGAAATTGAGATTCGGCCAAAATAAACATTTTGAAGGGTGCCCCTGATTTTGGGAATTGCTAGGCACGCGAGATTTTGGTAATCGGTGTTTGAATAATCTTTAATCGCAAAGGACAGGTAAAAGTCATCGCAAGTCTGGACTGACCGACACAATGGCCTTGGTACATTGGCCATTATGTAAAGTTTGTTGTAAATAGGCTAAGGAATGCACATGGCTACTTTTGTCATTAGCATCGCTTGTTCATTAAGGCAGTAGAGCTCTCTTAAGATTCCAAGCTAGAGTAAGCGGGTTTTGAAGTAAGTTTTGTCTTGTATGTCAATTTTTCGTTCTGTCTCTTTTTTTTAACAAAGTCAGGGTAAAACGATCTTGAGGCTACACTGTTCCATATAGTGGACTTGGTATATTGGTCATTATGTAAACTTTGTTGGAAATTGGCTAAGGAATGCACATGGTCACTTTTGTCATTAGCACCGCTTGTTCATTAAGCTAGTAGAGTCCTCTTAAGATTCAAGGCGAGGGTAAGCGGGTTTTGAAATAAGTTTTGTCTTGTGTGTCAATTTTTTATTCTGCAACTTTTTTTACAGAAGTCAGGTTAAAACGATCTTGAGGCTAGACTGATACATACAATGGACTTGGTATATTGGTCATTATGTAAACTTTGTTGGAAATAGGCTAAGGAATGCACATGGTCACTTTTGTCATTAGCATCACTTGTTCACTAAGCTAGTAGAGCACTCTCAAGATTCAAGGCGAGGGTAAGCGGGGGTTTAAACAAATTACTCTTGTCTGTCAATTTTCTTTCTTGCAAATGACAGGTAAAAGCCATCGCAAGTCTGGACTGACCGACATAAGGGTCTTGGAGCTTGGCTTTTGCGGTGATTTATGTGGTAAACATGCTATAGTATTCACATCGCCACTTTAATCATTAGCATCCGTTGACAATTGAGCGAGTAGTGCTCTCCCAAAATTACGTGAGCACTTTCCGTGCGCTTAGCATTTCATTCGTCCCAATCATCGGGTGTGAAAGGGTTACTTTATTCAATGTAAAGGCATGAATAAAGCAAAACCCCTAATGCTAAATGAATTTTACACAAGAATGTTTTTTTTTCCTCATACCTATATGTCTATTTATTACTTTTGTATTGCAATAGCGTTTATAAGATGGAGAAGAAACAATGAAAGTTCAGATTGCAATGCCAAAAGTACGAAAGGAAGTCTTGGTTATCTGATTCAAGTGTTTCAGTATGCATAAATACTTTGTTTTTAGATTTATGCTCGATATGCTCCATATTTTTTACAATCATAAAGCAAGAGAATGACGTACAGTCATCGATCGTCAAAAGCGGGTGTTTGTTTCAAATTCCGACAGTCATGCAACCTCATACACAAATGTGCTGAGTAGTTTTCGATCATTAAAGGGAAAATTTGAAAATGCTGAGTGTAATACTATTTTGATCTGAAACGTCAGTGTTCACCATATCAAGAATGTATACCAGTTTGTAGTGTCCGCGTCAGTGCCTACCAAATGAAGTATCGCAATCGTCACCACTACAATCAAGTTTACATTCATGAATGTATAAAATGTCGAGTTTTATTTTTTTTTTTACTTTTCTCTTCTTGGTTATTATCTACCTATAATAAGAAAAACGGAAAAATGTCTGGCGCTTCGAAAATGCAATACGTACGGTTTGGTAACACCGGCTTAATGGTAAGCTCGCTGTAAGATACTCGATGAGCCCTTTATTAACCCCTTCCCTTTTTTTTTTTTTGATAGGTCTCTCGACTTTGCCTTGGCTGTATGGGTTACGGCAGCTCCGAATGGCAGCCCTGGGTCTTGAATGAAAAGGAATCCATTGAAATTATTGGCAAGGCATATGAAAAGGGGATCAACTTTTTTGATACTGCAGATATATACTCTAATGGTGAAAGTGAACGTGTGTTGGGCAAGGCCATCAAACAATTCAACATGCCTCGAGGCCGAATTGTTGTCGCCACCAAAGCAGCTTGTGCCGTCCTTCCTACTCCTGCACATGGTATAAACCCGAAACCTTTCGAAGGTCCTAATCACATCAATGAGGTTGGTGCCTCCCGTAAGCATTTGTTTGATGCCATCGATGCCTCTTTGGAACGTCTTGGTTTAAATTATATCGATTTGGTGAGTCGGGATTTGAACTTTGGAAATTCATGCTATTCTTTTTTTTTTTCTCATCCTCTTCTCTTTTTTAAAAGTACCAAGTTCATCGATTCAAGCAAGATATTCCTTTGGAAGAAACCATGCGTGCGCTTCATGACATTGTGCAATCTGGTAAAGTGCGTTACATTGGTGCCTCCTCGCTCTCCGCCTGGCAATTCCAAAAGGCTAATCAAATCGCCGAGAAGAATGGTTGGACCAAGTTTGTGTCCATGCAAAACCTGTACAACTTGCTTTATCGGGAAGAAGAGCGGGAAATGATTCCTTACTGTTTGGATTCTGGGATCGCCATGATTCCTTGGTCTCCTTTAGCTGGTGGGCTCTTGGCCCGTAAAAGGAATACGACAGACACTACTCGTTCGAAGATTATGGCAAATAGATTTAAGCAATTATATAAGGCTAGAGAAGATAACGAAAATGATATGATTGTGGGTCAGTTAGTAGACATTGCCGAAAAACGTGGTGTAACTCCTGCTCAGGTAACAACGACTCATTTCTGCCTATGGTATTGACTTTTTTTGTTTCTACTTAGGTCGCTGTAGCTTGGTTATTATCAAAACCGGTGATGACCTCTCCTATTGTGGGTGCTCAAAGTGAAAAGCATTTGGATGATTTGTTGGCTGGTATAAATTTGAAATTGACCCCTGAGGAAATCGAAGCTTTAGAAACCCACTATTACCCTCGTTTAGTTATGAAAGATGTATAGATGAGAATGCGCTTTTGGTTGCAAAAAGCAATCTCAAATCAAATGATAATACTTTTAATATGATTATTTAATAACACTTTGATGTCAATGATTACACCAAGGGGGGGAGCAAATGTGGGGACGTAGAGGTCTGGCGAGTTCTGGAGGGTAAGTGTTGGCAGTAAAATAAAAAGACCATGGTAGGAGACCACATTATGGTGAAAATATTTTGTATTTTTTTTTTTATTCAAACGTAAATTGCTCGTCGTATAGACTTGCCCTGACCGTGAAAGACGGTTCGCCTAATCAAGAAATTCATGCAGAATCTGCTTTTGAATTTAAGCCCCGAATTTGGGCTGGGAAATTATTTTAACCGTAGATTAGGGGAGTTCAAGATGACACTGGCTTTTATTTTTAAACTCAATCTACACTGGCCTCAAAACTGGCTTTTATTTTCAAGCTCAATCTACACTGGCCTCTACACTGGCTTCTACACTGGCTTTTATTTTTAAACTCAATTCACCAAGGTCCTTTGTCATTGTTGCTACATTTCAAATCCCGGTGTGGGAATCACGAAATCATGGTTTTTTGGGGGGAGTCCTTTCTTCTCTTCCTTCCTCCCTTTTTGATTCATGCACCCATTCGATTGCTCTCCTTCTCCAGTAAGTAAAGCTTGGTCTCGATGGAACTTGAAACTGAATCCTCATTACTTTTTTGTCTTTATAGTTATTCTAATGCCGATCTTGTACTCGTGAATGAAACTCTGGCATCATCCACTCTTCACCTTACGAAATTCAACAACACAATCTTTCTCTGTTATGGAAAAGAACATTATGGGACTGGACTCGGTAATGACGACTTTACGGTGGACCTTGTGACAATACTTGAAATTGAATCCTCTTTACTTTACGGAATGTTCCTACATGATCTTTCTCTGTTATGGGGGAAAAACTGTATGGGACTGGACTCGATAATAAAGGCTTCCATGATGGACTAATCTCGGTATTAATGATTTTAGGATGGACTATGTGACAACAACAAAACAAATGGGTAGACTTCTTTGCAACACGGAATGCACCAACATGATCTTTCTCTATTATGGAGAAAAAAAAAGGGAGACTGAACTCGATAATGAAGACTTCATGGTGAACTATGTGACAAAATCAATACACAAATGGATAGACTTTATTATAGTAGTAGTAAACTTTTTTTATTAGTGTAGACTTTTTTAGTCATTAGCATATAAAGTGTTTAACAATTAAATTAATTAATAAAGATAACTATCATGTATACATCAATACTATGTTAACTGTTTGGTAATTTATTTTCTCCATTTGACATTTGGGGGTATGATAGTATCTATTCACATACTAGAGTCTTACCTAGACAAAGAGAAGACAAAGCCATACATACAAAGATTCAAGTAACAAAATCAATTATAAAAGACAGGATAATTAGGTATGTGCTTTATATATTGTTTTTTGTGTTTTATTTGAAGCATAAAGATAATTAAAAAAAGTCTGTACATGAGGTGAGAAGTAGAGAATGAATAAGGGGAAGAGGGATGATGATACTATAAACTAAGCAATGAGGGGGTAATGGACATGATAAGAGCAAGGGAATAACACTACTAAACTAGTTGACCCTTTTACAGATATTGTTGCTATTGTTGTTGTTGTTGTTGTTGTTGTTATTGTTATTTATTTGGAAGAGGTGTACTTGGTGACAGCCTTGGTACCTTCAGACACAGCATGCTTGGCCAATTCACCAGGAAGAATGAGACGGACAGAGGTTTGGATTTCACGAGAAGAGATAGTGGAGCGCTTGTTGTAGGCAGCCAACTTGGAGGCTTCGGTGGCAATACGTTCAAAGATATCGTTGACAAAGGAGTTCAAGATGGACATGGCCTTGTTGGAGATACCAGTATCAGGATGGACTTGCTTCAAGACCTTGTAAATGTAGGAGGCATAAGATTCCTTGCGAGACACCTTTCTCTTCTTGCCATCAGCCTTGGTCTTCTTTTCGACAGTCTTTGCAGGAGCTTTACCAGCGGGAGCCATTGTATATATAATAGAGATGTAAGTGGGTGAGTGTAAAAAAAAAAAAAAGGAAAGCAAGAGAAAGAGGAAAATTTTGGGTTGAGAAACGTGGTTTTATATACCTTGTGACTTGAACTGTGAGACACGAAGGAAACGTCTTTCATATTCCGACCACGCGGTACTTCCTTTTTTTTTTTTGGAAGGTCCATTCAAAGGTACCCTTACACATCACTTTACCTATCTCGATTCCAAGCTTCCATTGTTAACGCGAAAACAACACGTAATCACGGCGATTTCATTCACTTTGAAACTAATACCAGCATAAAAAAAAATCATCATGAACCTCACCTATCAAGCTCGCCCACCAAGGCATGCATTCACACGCGGTAACTTCAAATCCCGATTCTTTTTTTTTCCTTTCTCCAAAAAAAAAAAAAAAAAAAAAAAAAAAAAAAAAAAAATCGGGATTTCAAAATGAATATTTATAATGGGGCAAACGAGCTAAACTACTACCCTTCTTCTTCTTTTCCTCCCAACTCCTTTTTTTTTTTTTCTCTCTCTCAAAATAACATTATAAAACAACATGTCTGGTGGTAAATCTGGTGGTAAATCTGCTTCTGGCTCCAAGTCTCAAACCCGTTCTTCCAAGGCCGGTTTGCAATTCCCTGTTGGTCGTATTCATCGTCATTTGCGCAAGGGTAACTTTGCTGGTCGTATCGGTGGTGGTGCTCCCGTCTACTTGGCTGCTGTGCTCGAATACTTGACTGCTGAAATCCTCGAATTGGCTGGTAACGCTGCTCGCGACAACAAAAAGTCTCGTATCATTCCTCGTCATTTGCAATTGGCCATCCGTAACGATGAAGAACTCAACAAGCTCTTGGGCCATGTCACCATTGCTCAAGGTGGTGTCCTTCCTAACATCCACGCCAACCTCTTGCCTACCAAGTCCAAGAAGGCTGGTGCCTCTCAAGAACTTTAAATTACTTGATATCAATTTCCCCCACCCACCCACTCCTATTTACTATTCATAGCTTTTTATTCATTCTAGTTTACCCTACATATCACACACTCTTCTACCCCCTTTATTCATTCACCCATCATCATTCTTTGTAGTCTATCTTCTGTGGTATACATCTCACTACTTTGTATATAAAAAATAAATAAAAAACGATTGTTTAAAAAAACTTTTATTGGTTTGGGAAGGTTTAAAAACATCAATAACTAGTCTATATCTATCTGTCTATAATGTCCATTATGATTTGTCCCGCACCCCCTTTATTTGATATATCATAGTCATGGTTGCCGGTTTCCGTCGTTAGTCATGCTGCACATATGATCAGTCGCCTTGTCACAAAAGAATGTCGTTTTATTGATTGCTGTAATTCGTACTGTGATTTCCCACCGATTTAACATGCGTATGATGTTAGTAATCAAGTGAAACCCCTTCCCCTTTTTTTCCTTACCGAGTTCCACCCTATCCAGTATCATCTAGACCATTTGAGTTAGTACAAGCAAACCTGAAGCAACACACAGAGATTCCTATTGCTGGGAGGATCAAGACAAGCCCGTTGATTGTAAGAGTTGATCCATCGTTATCGAGTTGGCTGCTTGCAAACAGGCTGTTCCATGGCTTGAGCAAAAGTCGAGAAGGACTGTTGAATTTGTATGAATAATGAAGCATGCCTGCGTTGATAACAAACTATACAAACCTATATAGTCATTGAGTTGATCCTTGGGTTGAGTAGTATGACTTGTACTGATATAAATGGAAGTTTATCGAGTATGGATCTACGTGGTGGACAACAAGTTTCGTCAATATCGATTCCTTTTTTTTTTTTGTTTTGTTTACCTTTTGACTTGTGTAATTTGATTTATACTAGGTTATTGTAGGGTATTACTAAAGATCCCATAGAGAGTGCGTAGAATTAATTTGGGAGTGTGAGGTGAAGAAGGAAGAAAGAAAGAAAGAAAAAAGAAGCTCCGGCTTTTTAAATTCCGTAAGTGGCCTCACCGCTGATTTTTAATCAGCGCTTCAAAATAACCAATCAAGTCTATGGAAAAAAATGCAGATGTCAGTTTAGGATGAGTAAATGCCAAAAACATGCTATTTCCTGATGAGTAAATTTTTTGCTTGAAAACAAATTGAACTCGAAAACAAACTCCTTTGGTTCAATTCCCTTCTTTGGAAATTCATGCCGCATCCACATACTTTTTCTTCTTCCCAACTTTCTTGATATTTGTAGACAATGGCGCTCTTTTTTTTTGTTGTTCTGCTTATTGTATATTTGATCCATAGTATGTAAACAGTAACGAAGGATTGTACATGTAAACATAGAGTAATATGATATATTGGTTGTGTAAAGTAATAATATACATAGTTAAAAGCATAACCATCCCGCCCACCTCTTCCTACTTTCTTCATACAATACAATATTGTTATGATATTAGTACATTACAAAATGATAAAGTAATAGATAAGTAAAAACTTGAATATAAAAATGAAACTTGGGATTTAAAATGCATAAACCGACATTGTACTTGCATGAATGGGTAAAAAGACAAAGTTTCCTCCTTACTGATTATGTAGAACAGACAAACAAGCCATTGCTGTTACATATGGGACATGAGCACTATACTATCAGATGAAAATAAAAAAGACAAGGTACAGGTTACAGGGTACACTACCACAGATTGATCAAATTGGTCAATAGTTTCTTTATTAATCCAAACATACAATAACTATACTATCCAGTAACTATACTACTACTATCTGCTATACAAATTAACAACCGGAGAGTACTATATTACACCAAAGAGAAGACCATCCACGATATGTTCTTGACTAACCAGCTGTTGATCTCTACTGTTGTCATCATGTCTTCGTACCTAATCGCAGCACCGTAAAAAAAAAAGGCAACAACAATTCGTTATAGTTATATAATGTCAACACAAGAGTATGATGTCCATTGAAACTGGCGTCCTTACTAGGTCCATCTGGAAGATATGCAAAAGTATACATGCCCCCCCGCTTCCCCCCTACTTACGTTCCGTGCCCATCTTTGCGAACTGACCAAACCAAACCTCTAGCAAGTTTTCCCAAAACGGCTACCATACCATTAGCAGATAGGCTCCTAAAGAGAGAGAGAGAGCTCGAAGATCCAGTTATCCATCATGCCAGTACTATACATAACGTAATATAAAACATGGAAAAAAATTGAATAAAAGGTGAGTATATAGGATGTTACAGCCGAAGAGTAGACATACCTGAATCATCAGCATACCAGACTGATTAACTTTGTATGTCGTGGAAAGTAAGCACGCCACCTTACTATCATGATAGTGTGTACAAAACAAAGAGTTAGTTTAAATCGTTGCAGTTATTTGTTCTTTCACTACCTTGTGTTCATGGAAGGAGGGACACAGACAAAACGGAGTAATTGGTTTGATAGAGAAAAGAAAAGCAAAGAAAAAATAATAAAGTTCCCAACATGAAATACCCTTCCCATCGGCATTTGAAAACCCAAAATCAGAATCCTCACCACGCTGCTTTGGCTACTTCTACATGAAAGATGATTATACCAGATGATTATACCCTCCTAGTAATAGTTCTAATCGAATCGACTGTATTATTGGCAATAGATGTGATATGATAGTAATATCATTATCATCCCATATTACCATCGACATTTACAAAAAGTTGATTTGCAAGTTAAAAGTGACTGAAGGTCCCGAATATCCATACATACAAACACCTTCAACTAGCCTTTTGCCATTATGCCAATCTTTTCTGAAATTGCACTAGTCAGTGATTATTCATTTCCATTGATCCCCTTTCACTTGATACCCTTCCCATTCAAAAAAAAGTTTACATAATTCAAGCGCCGATCGAATTTTAATGGATTTTGTAGTTCTTGCCTTCCATTTATGGCACCGAAAGACTACATGTGCTAAACCCAGATGCATTCCCTTCTCACTACACCTATACTTTCCCCTTGATACCTATCTCTCCGAATTTTTCACTTCACCACATGATGGAGTTTGAAAAATCTTTTTTTTTTTCTCCTTCCTTTTCTTCAATCACGTACCGCGACATCCAACACGATGTTGTCAGCGTGGTCGTACCTATCCGCGATTTCAAAATTGAAAATTTTTTTCATACATAAAGTCAATTCCGATACACATAAAGTCAATTTATACCCTACCGCGTTTTTTGCTTCAAAGCCACATAATCCATGTATCCAAAGGTCAATCCAATGACACAAAGTTATCATCCCAATCCCACAAAAGTTGTCATTTAAATAAAACAGATACCCAAAAGTCAATCCTTCCCAATCCCACAAAGTCGTCATTAACACATAACACATACCTACAGCCACCATAGTTAAAAAAAAAAAAAAAGACAAGAGTAATGTTTTTTGCCAAGTGCGTTTTTATTTCATATATATATAAAGATAAGTATTGAATGAGGGAGATAAATGGAATAGAGGGGGAGGATAAAGATAATAATAAGAATCAAAGGAGCTGTACAAAGTGATCCAAATAGTATCCTAATAGACCTCCACTAAAACATATAGGAGTTGCTGTTGCTATTGCTGTTGTTGCTGTTGCTGTTGTTGATGATATTGTTCGATGATGTTGTTTGATGATGATGATGATGATGTTGATCGTTTCGATTTAAGAGCGTTCACCACGAAGACGACGAGCCAATTGGATATCCTTGGGTTGAATAGTCACACGCTTGGCATGGATAGCAGCCAAGTTGGTATCTTCAAAGAGAGAGACCAAGTAAGCTTCGGAGGCTTCTTGGAGAGCACCAATAGCAGAGGATTGGAATCGCAAGTCAGTCTTAAAGTCTTGAGCAATTTCACGGACCAAACGTTGGAAGGGCAACTTGCGGATCAACAATTCAGTGGACTTTTGATAACGACGGATTTCACGAAGAGCAACAGTACCAGGTCGATAACGATGAGGCTTCTTGACACCACCAGTAGAAGGAGCAGACTTGCGAGCAGCCTTGGTAGCTAATTGTTTACGAGGAGCCTTACCACCAGTAGATTTACGAGCTGTTTGCTTAGTACGGGCCATTATTGTTTATTATAGATGTGTTGATGGAAAAAAAAAAAAGAAAAAGGAAAAGAGAAAGGGAGAATGCCCAAAAATTTTCTTTTTTATAATCATGCCCCCCCTTTTTTAAAATTTAAATCCAGACAGGAAGATTTTTTTTTTTCATACTGTAGCAACAATGTGGACTTTGTATTTTTTTTTTTTTTTTTTTTTTTTTTATGTCACGATGTTAGCGCGCTGACTACAAACATAGTTCTTTTGACCCAGCTTCTCTTTACACCACATACTATAACCTATTCTACTCTTCTTTCCCACTCAAAAGGATGAATCATGACTGTTGATGATAATGATGATGATGATGATGATGGTGATAATGTCATGCTAACTTGGATATCTTTTTTTTTAAGAGAAGAATATACATTTGTAATTCGGCGATATGTAGTACTCCGCGAGTGATTTTAACTTGTCCTTTATAAAAAAAAAGCAGCGGAAAAAAAAATCACGTACTACTCCTAGCGCGACAGTAGCGGGATTTCAATCACTATATTATATAAACCCTCCTCCCTTTTCCGCTTTTCTTTTCCTTTTCTTTCATTTTTATACTTCTCCCTTTTTTTCTTCTTCTCTTTAAACAAATTATATAATGGCTGGTCGTGGTAAAGGTGGTAAAGGTTTGGGCAAGGGTGGTGCCAAGGTAAGAACAATAAAAATAACAATGTTAAAATAGATGGATTGATTGACTAATTGTACTATACTTCTTTTCTCTTGTAGCGTCATCGTAAGATTCTTCGTGATAACATTCAAGGTATTACCAAGCCTGCTATTCGTCGTCTCGCTCGTCGTGGTGGTGTCAAGCGTATCTCTGGTCTCATCTACGAAGAAACCCGTGGTGTCCTCAAGGTCTTCTTGGAAAACGTCATTCGTGATGCTGTTACCTACACTGAACATGCTAAGAGAAAGACTGTTACTTCTTTGGATGTTGTCTATGCCCTCAAGCGTCAAGGCCGTACCCTCTATGGTTTCGGCGGTTAAATGTCTTGATGACATACTCTCCCTCCTCCCTATTAATCCTCTTACAAACACACACACGCATCATCATCCCCATCTCCCTCATTTTATCATTTTTTAACTGATACTATTACCCCCTCTTCAATCTGATCAATGAAAACTGTGTTTATCCAACTTTTTACTATTACTTTAGCATTTGTATATACTTTTATTTCCCCCTTTTTAAAAAACTTACTCTTTGAATAAAAACCATGTTTACCTTCATATCACATTGTCTTGTCTTTATTGTCTCCTGTTGGCAAATTATCGGAATTTGAAAATAAATTTACACCAAAAGGTCTCCCCCATTTTTACGTTCTCATCCTTCTCTTTCGATTTTTGTACAACTTGTGTCGATTGTGTCTGTGGTAAGTATCTTTTACTATGTAGTTGTGACATGTAGACATCATTTATTGAACAATTACGGTAGATGAACTGACCTGTACCTTCCTTCTTTTTATCATGTTTACATCACTATAGTTTGACAACTTTTTGTTATTCACCAACCAAACCATCAGCCTAGTGTTTTTACCTCTCGTACCTGATGACTGTTTCGATACAAGTCACTACAAATCAGAAGGATCCAGTTTACAAACCACCTCCGCCAACCGTTGCCAGGCCAGCAGCGTCTACAGCCACAGCAATTGCCATCTTGACACCACAATCAATACATACACCTCCTTTGACACCTCTCCACTCTCTAGTCAAGGATCTTTTACAAAAACAACGTCTCGTGCTCTCCTGGTCAAGTCTTCGTTTGATTATCTCTCGTGGCATCTATCCTTCTTCGTCGTTTTTGACTACTCCTGGGTCTACTCAATTTCCGGATTTATCATCCACTCAAGGTAAAAAAAAAAAAAAAAAAGTGATATCGAATGGAACCTTAACTCTTCTCATCACCTCCATTTTAGTATACTACAGTAAAACGGCAACAACTATCGATTCGGACAAACTACCACAGGAGTCAATGCTATTGGGACAAACTGTTGTGGAGGTACCTTCATTGCCAACAAAGGACTTTACAACACCAACTACTACACCACTTCCAATTCTGTCATCTGCTCCCTGCACGAGAACACCAAAGTCAAACAAACAAAAGGAACAACCGGCAAGCAGTAATATTACAGAAGCAGCAACAACACAACAGCAACCGACACCAGGTAGCATTGAAGCAAAGACAACATACCAACAACCAACATCGGACATCATCACAAAAGCAGCGGAAAAGGAACAGCAGTCGGAGCCAAGTATCACCACAGAATCGACAGCAGGTCAAATAGGTAAAGACACACCACCAAACGTCATCATGGAGGTAGAAATCAACGAAGTAGACTTTGAAGAAGCCACTTTTGTTACAGAACAACCGACAATGGAACTACAGGACAATGGATCAACAACATCGCCATCTACTACTGGACAAGAGATAGCAACAACATCCTCATATGCTATTGGAGAAGGTATATCTACAACCAAGGTGGACAATAATCAAGAAGAGGTGCGACCCCTGTCACCCCTAGCGGTAGAGGATCCATCCCTTTCAGGCAATCCTCATCATCAGCAAGAAGACATAACAAATATGGAAACCGGCATACCAGACGACTCCACCTTCCAAGTATCAGTACCTGCACCCATGGATGAAGCATCATTGTTTACGGAGCCTGCAACAACAACACAACAAATGGAACCTTCGACAATGGATTCTTTGATGGATGAATGTCAGCCACCTAGTACCAGCAACACATCAACGTCAGAATCTACTGTGCCGGCACTGAACGACTCCAATGGCAATATCGATTTGGTGGTAGGTGAATGTCAACAGCCTATTATTACTAGCAGCACCCTTCTTCCTCGGCCCAGTGTAAACGGCGCCCAAGATTCAACACCAAGTCAACCGTCAGCAATCACCAGCAGCACACTTCTTCCTCGACCTTCACGTACAGTAAAAGTACCATCAAAATCACCTATTCCATGCAACGAAGCTTCTGCCATGGATATATGCGAATCACCTGTCAGCAGCAATACACCTCTTCCTCGACCATCACGTACAGCAAAAGTACCATCAAGATCATCTACTCGACGCCTCGAAACTTCTGCCATGGATATATGCGAATCACCTATCAGCAGCAACACACCTCTTCCTTTATCAAGATCCAACTCCAGCAATAGCAGCAAAAGTAACAACAACAATAGCAGCAATTCATCTATACCACCTAAACGTAATTCCAAATTGCCTATTAGAGCCTCTTCTTCAACACCACCTGGGCTACTCTCAACGAAACGACCTGGAGCAGCACCAACCAGCAACAAACGCCGGGCCATTCCATTCCTCTTCTCACCCTCCACCCCTGTGTCAACTCCACCACCACCACCTGAAACAAAGACTCGCATGCGCCCAGACATCACCAAGATGGACCATGTGCTCGAGGAGGACGATGAAGTGGAAGAAGAACGACCAAAACCAATCTCCCGCAAGGAAAAACTGGCACGACAAGCAAAACGGGCGGAACAGATCAAGTTTTATCGGGTACGAGAAGAACGTGAACAGCGTGAACAGCGTGTGGTGGCTCGACGACGATTGATGGCACCAAAAAACAGAAGCAGCAACAATACAAGTGACGGGAATACCAGTGACAGCAGTAGCACATCATCTTCTAAAGGTGTAAAATTCAACTTGCATAGGAATCGTGTCATCGAAATACAACAGGATCCTTCCGAACTACCACCTCCCCGTAGTAAAATACCACATTCCACTAGGTAGCTCTCCTCCCCCCCTCCCAATCCTTCATATAGTACCCCTTTCCATTAGAATAGTTATGTATACACATCCCCCCCTTTTTTTAAAAAGTAAAATAAAGAAAATGTCTCTCTCTCTTTTTTTTTTTAACAAGTCATAAACATATACTTCTTTGTGTGTTATGTTATTGGATGGTGACAACTTTTATGATGACCTAATTTGACTTGACATTAATAATCCAGGTTTGGTGCAGACAAAATAATGACCTGTTTAGTATCAGAAGAAAGAGAACAAGAAAGGACTTTGTAACTTCTAATACAGGAAAAGCATTGACACTTGTTCCAAGTGACATACTGGTTTAGTGGCGGAGCTCCCACTTGCAGGGATTTAATACTGATTTCTCCTTTTTTCACGCAGAAGGAATACATAGAAAGAAAAAAAAAAGTAGCATGTTGTAAAGGAGAGAGAGGGAGGTCATAAAACCAGGAGTCTGGTGTCCAACTTTATACGCAGAACAGGCGGACATACGTTTTGCATGAATTGGCAAACAGGTCAAATTTCCTTTCTTGTATTCAATTGAAATGCTCTCCTCTTTTTTAATTCAGAAGAACGAAAAAAAAAAAAAAAAAAAAAAAAAAAAAAAAGAAAGATAAGACTACTAGGGGAGGGAGGGGAAGGGAAATGCCATTAATACGTATTGATGGATTCAAATGATCGAATCTCCTTTATTCTCTACCAGTATAGGCCAAAGAGCTATGGGCTCTTTCTCCTTTTTTACTCATATGTTCAAATACACTCCTTTCACTCTAATACTTTTCAGGTTTTTGCCACCTCCCAAGAAAGCTATGTTTATGCTTATAGGAGGGAAAAGGAGAGCATTGATTGGATAGTCGGATGTTAAAAAGTTGGCAGTGCATACACTATGGCGTTTCCGGAAGAATACTTCCGGGCGTTTCAGGACCAACCTGTTTTGTACTGACAGATCAAACAAAAGATACATTTGAGATCGGCGGGTCTTCAAATGGTCATCTTTGTTTTATTATTTTGTCAGTGGACTAAAGGTAACATCGTCTTAATATAAAAATAATTTAGAGTATAATGGGGTAAGGATGATCTTTTACCTAGGCCCGAAAGTTGGAATGTAACAAAGTCTTTTGCTCAGCTAAGGACCCGATCCTTTCCCCGAAAAGGCAAGATACAGAAAGATAAGTACATCCTGGCCTTTTTTCAATCCCGATCATCTGAATCTTGAGTGCCAAAACCGCCTGACTCTTCTCATCTACTAATCCATCAAGTTCAAACATCTTTTTTCTCAATCGGCCACGCAAGATGCCCTTACAGGAAAACGATGCAAGAAGTAGAGTTGTTGTGGTCTCAAAACACAAACAATGCTTTTCCCTCACGAAAGCTGTCGTTAGCTTGTTTTTTTTTTTTTTTTTTTTTTTTCGTTCTCCAAGATAGATCGATCATGCTAACCAAATAAAGGGATGAAAAGTACTCTACAAAAAAAGTATTGTATTCTTTCTTATTTTACCATCATCATCTGATCTGTTGTGGTCACATACAACACTATTTGTACTTAAAACTTTTCATTTTTCAACTTAAAAATCTATGATCCCGCCTTAAAGTTGCACAATGCTAAAGATACTTGGTTCCTGGATTTTTTCGAGTCCCGCCCAAGATTTTTTTTTTACATTAAAACAACAACAGAAAATGCGCCAATCTCTCTCTCTTTTTTTTTTCCCATTACGTGACGAATACAGTTTGGCATATAAGGCGCAAACAGTGTGCTCCTTTTCAATCGATCGTCTTTTTACATATTTCATTGATGACATTACATTAGTTGTATAAAGAAGGGGAGGTTGCGTTTTTCTCCTAATTTGTTCGTTGTATTGATGTATGACTCTTACGGTGTTACTTTTCGCACCGTGCAGACACCAACGGAGACGATCTTCGGCGATTGAATCTTTGCATGAATTTCCCCAAAACTCCGACAACACCCCCCGTCTCTCCTTTTTCTTCTCCATTTGCCACTCAATCTCCTATTTGTTTCCGGTGATCTATTCGAAAACAAGAATGGAGAGGGGTTTGAAAACATACATCAAAAGAAACAGGCGAAAAGCTTGTGTATTGTCATTCTCTTTTTTTGTGTGACCTTGGCATCATCACGAAGGAAACCTGACCACTGACGATCTCCCTCATCATAAGACTCCAACAAATATCCTTTTTTTGCTTAGAAATAATTTGTAAAAGGGGGACAAGAAAAGGAAGATAGAGTTTGAACCAATGGGAAATAAACTTTTTTTTTTTAAACACTTCGTACTAAAAGTGCACCAAGGAATAGGCGGTCGCTTGTCCCTTGAGTATGTAATCCATCGTTGTATAGGGGAAGTGAAGAAGGGAGAGGGAGCGGATATTATATTGACAATTTGGGTGGCGAAGGGGAGGGGGGGGGAGTACAAACCAAGGAAATGTAGAGCTATCAAGATTCATGAGAATTCTAACAAGCTACAGAAAAGAAAGTTGTTACCTAGGTGATGTGACATCAAAGGATTCCAGACCAGGCAAAACCTGTATTTATTTACGTTTTTGTTCGGTAACCCCAACTCTTTTTATGTTAATTCGTTCTACAGCAACGATAGGCAAGGGATAAAAACGTATCCATAGATGGACGAAAATAACTTGCACCAATTTTGTCTGATTTTTTTTCTTTTTTCATGCATGCCCGAAAATGTAATCCCGTTTAGATCCTACTTTTTTTTTTTCTTGTATACGCACGCACGAGCAAGCTTTCAGCATCATTGATTTTTTTTTTATTCTGGATGCTGTGGCTTTCGTGGAACAAGGAAAGACTCCAGTTGTTCCTGTTCAAGGGATGGCGTAAACACGCTGTATAAAAAAAAGGAGCATGCGGGGGTTTAAAAAGCGGGTTTTGAAAACTTAATTTTAATATAAAAGCTGCCATTCTTTTTTTCCCTCTCTCTCTTTTCTTTACCTTTTCTTTTACTCATTGCTTCACTATTTTAATACCCTTTCTGTATATAATTTTACAAAAACAATAATATTGACAGCACGCATACTCACCAACATGGCACATACATTATTATACCCTTTTGTATCCTTTCTTCTCATCTTACTATTATATCGCCCTTTTATCACCAAGCTGGATAAAGTCAAGACTGCCATTTTTAGTAGTGTCTTCTTTATGATTCCTTCAATCTATCAACTCGTGATGATCGACAGTAATAACAACTCTACTATATTACATCCCTTACTATCTTCGACAAACTCATTCTCCTACTCCAACCAATTATATCGACAACACAATAACAGTAGTAGTAACAGAAGGGGATCAGGCGGTATTTTGGATATGGTTTTATCGACTTCTTTTGATAATAGCAACATCAACAACAACAGCAGTATTATCAACAAGTCTTTATGGATGGAAGCATGCGCCCTTGTAATGATCGTCAACTTTTCTTTATACTTGTGGGCATTTATCACTCGGTGGCAATTCCCTATTCTTTATATTGGTGTGACGGATTCCCCACAAAAAAATCAATGGATGCGATACTCTGGCTCTCTCTTCTTTATTGTAATGGGATACTTTTGGTAAGTCAAAAGTGGCTAAAGATAATGATGCATTCATACTGACATGTTTATATCCATATATATCTTTTAGCCTTCACCAATCCACCTTATCTTCTTCCATTTTCTGTTTTGTGCTTGGATTATTGTGGCAATACTCTGGTTCTTACTTTGTGCGTCGTCGATATGCCATCTGCTCAAGTGTGGCAATATCCACCATGCTTGGTCTCCTTTATCAATCATCCACCACCCCTTCTTGTTTATTATTCCAACACTGGCACGGGGTAGATTGGTTTCTCTTAACATTGACGGTGGTGACAAGCTCCTGTTTATTGGACAATGCCGATGCAATTCTTAACACTTATCCTCAACTGGTAGTACCTACAAACGATCCTACTCAAATTGCCCAACTCCAATCTCCTATGCACCTTGTTTATTGGAAGGCTATGGTGCAGATCATCAATGACATCTTGGCTCATCAACATAATCTCTGTCCTGATCCGGTAATGGATCTTATGCAAGTGATCAAGGGGTTAGGGCCTGCATCTAGATCCTGGAAGACCATGGCGGCGTTATTCCCCACTAATTTGCGTCAAGACCTTTGTATTCTGTATGGTTTCTTCCGTGCCTGTGATGATCTAGTGGATGACCCCCCAACTTTGGAGCAACGACATCATAATTTGCAATTGATTCGGGCTGTCTTACGTCTTTTACTTAACAACAACAACAACAAGAACAAAGACAACACACCTGAAGCTATCAAGGACCTTGATCAGGCTACACCTTTTACTATGCTGAGAATGAACAAGACAATGGATATCACCTTAATGCAACATCATCAAATGAATTGGCTTTCTCTTTGGCAACGATTGGATCAAAATGTCATGGCATTTGCATCATTCAGAAGTTTGGCTCGAATTGCTGGTCATCTGTGCCCTAAAGCTGCCGATGATCTCTGTACGGCTTGGAAGATGGATCTCGTTGGTAAACCTATCAAGACTCAAAACGAGCTGCTTCATTATGCTGCCTTGATCTCGGGCAAGTTTGGTGAGCTCTGCACATGTGTGATCATGTTCAAGACTGGTCATGGTAATTGGAACGGAAACGATGTGGTATCAAGGAACAATCAAGTATTGGCTCGCGCCACTGCCACAGGACAGGTAAATGCTCTTTTTTTTTTTTTTTTTTTTTTTTTTTTTTTTTTTGGTTTTGTTATTTTGGTTTAATACATACTAACATATCTAATTACATCCATTTAGTGCCTTCAATTGGTAAACATCGCTCGTGACATCTTGGCAGACTCATTGGATAGCCGATGCTACGTACCCCTGAATTTTATGCCTAGCAAAACCACCTATGATCTCTTGAAATCCAAAAAGGCCGATCGTGTTGGTAATGATTTGGTAAAGTCCTTTGCGGTGCGTATCTTGGATCTGGCCGATTGTGTCTCAGATAAGGCTCAATTGGGGATTGATGGTCTTCCAGAAGAAGTACAAGAAGGTATCCGTGCGGCGTTTGAAATATACATGGCTATTGGTCCCATCATTCGTCAAGACCTGGTTTTCCCGCTTCGAGCCAAGGTGCCCACGTGGAAAAAACAATGGATTGCCTTGCGATGTATCTATGGCTTCAAGCTCACCGTCTTGCGCTCTCTCAAGTCTGTCTGGTCTCGTACTATTTCCATCACCACTTCTACCACCACCACCAAAAGTCAGTAAACCGACCTACTGATTCTGTTTTTATTATATTTGTAATTAGTCTTCTTCCTATTTTACTTTCCCCTTCTCCCCAAAACAACAAAAAACAACAACACTATTTGATACCCCTCCTTTTTTTTAATCATCTCCTTGTATAAACATTTCCCCCCTTATAATATATCCCCTTCCCACACATCTATTTATCTATTTATCTATTTATCTATTTATTATATCTATCAACCGTAGTATTGCTACAGAATTAAATAAAAAACAAATTGTGTCACTATTTTATTATTGTCTTGATATTATCACCATTCTGGCGATACAATAGAAGCTAGACTAACAAGGTTATACAATATTTACAAATAAATCATACTAACTAAAGTTTAATGTTAAAACCATGCATGTGTGTTGGAAGCGCCTTTGGTCACACCTTGATTTGCCACCCACGAACCCACTGTTTGCCATCATTGTGTTTGTTGTCGTTGGTGTTGATGATTCGTCGTACAAGTGCTGTCATTGACCCCATTACTGTCAAACCCACCTGCTTGGCGCCATGGATCCGCTAATCTTTTATCATCGTCCTGTTGTTGTTGTTGTCGTCCTTTCAATGGTGCCTTGAGACTGAACCCAAGAGCTTCATATCGATCTGGGAATTTGTTTCGAAATCTATCACGTAGATCCCCGCCTTTTCGATGCGAGAGATTCAATTGTGGGTCTTTAGCGATCCTAGCCCAAGATACACCATACTAAAGAGAAGAAGATGACCATGAGTATACCCATCTTTTTTTTTTTTTTTTTTTTTTTTTTTTTTTTTTTTCTTCCTTTACCTTTTCTACACCATCCAATAAAGCTTGATCTTCTTCATCATTGAATAATCGTCGGCTGCGTCGTTTCTTGCGGGTCACGGGAATTTGTTTGGCAGTATCAAAGGCAAGATAGTAAGTTGACACCCCTTGTTGGCTATAGAGATGCTGATATTCGGGTTTAGGACAGATCGTTCGGAACCTAGTGCCGAAAAAAACAGGTCAGTGTTTGTGTGTGTGAATTGTAAGGTCAGTATTCTTCATCGTATTACCTGTCTTTTAAATCCACAGCAGTTCGTCGGTCAAACGTTAATGTTGGATCCTTGATGATAGCTTTCCAATTACCCACACCATGCTATGTGCAATTAAAAGAAGAAGGTTAGTGGAAATGAAGTCATTAAGGGGAAAAGGGAAAAAGGGCGGAATTACCTTCATACAACCTAACAGGAGAGCATCTGTTTCGTCATCACCCCACCGTCGTCGTTTTCTTGATCCAGGAGCAACCATTGTCGTATTGTCTTGAGTAGCTGGAGTCATTCTGTAGATACAAAGATGGATAGATGGAAAAATAAAAGAATTAAAGAGGTGAGGAAAAAAAAAAAAAAAAAAAAACGAAATCCACATCTATGCAACACCGGGATTTAAAAATAAGCAGAGCACTCAAAGAGTATTTTCTTTATGACAAAAAAGTGAGAAGACAACTCACTTTTTTCATTCTTTTTTATTATGTAAAAGGATTAAAGATACTAAGACTAATTACAGGACAAATAAAAAAGAGCAACTATACAAACAAGTAATGGATGGGGGAAGGGGTGGAAACAAATCAAATGATTTATTTCTTACCAGCCTTGGCAGCAGCCTTGGTGACCTTACCAGCCTTGTCAACCTTTTCGACAGCCTTGATGACACCAACAGCAACAGTTTGACGCATATCACGGACAGCGAAACGACCAAGAGGAGGGTAGTCAGTGTAAGCTTCCACACACATGGGCTTGGAAGGAATCATCTTGACGATAGCAGAGTCACCAGACTTGACAAACTTGGGGGCATCTTCGAGCTTCTTACCGGAACGACGATCGATCTTTTCCAAGAGTTCGGCGAACTTACAGGCAATGTGAGCAGTGTGACAATCCAAGACAGGAGCGTAACCAGCACCAATTTGACCAGGGTGGTTGAGGACAATGACTTGAGCAGTGAAGGAACCAGCTTCCTTGGCGGGGTCGTTCTTGGAGTCAGAGCAGACGTTACCACGACGGATATCCTTGACAGAGACGTTCTTGACGTTGAAACCAACGTTGTCACCGGGAAGACCTTCAACCAATTGTTCGTGATGCATTTCGACGGACTTGACTTCAGTGGTCACGTTAGCAGGAGCAAAGGTGACGACCATACCAGCCTTGATGACACCAGTTTCGACACGACCGACGGGGACAGTACCAATACCACCGATCTTGTAGACATCTTGAAGAGGGAGACGGAGAGGCTTGTCGGAAGGACGTTGAGGAGGGTCAATAGCATCGATGGCATCCAAGAGAGTCTTACCAGACTTGGCACCAGCCTTGGTTTCCTTGTTCCATCCCTTGTACCAGGGCATGTTGGTAGATTCTTCCAACATGTTGTCACCGTGCCAACCAGAGATGGGGACGAAGGGGACAGACTTGGGGTTGAAACCGATCTTCTTGATGAAACCGGAGACTTCCTTGATGATTTCGTTGAAACGTTGTTCGCTCCACTTGGTAGAATCCATCTTGTTAATAGCAACAATCAATTGACGGACACCGAGAGTGAAAGCCAACAAAGCGTGTTCACGGGTTTGACCATCCTTGGAGATACCAGCCTAAAAGCAAGACAGTGTTAGTATTGTTTATTTTCTTTTCCCCCTTCCAATGCCCTAAAACTACTACTTACTTCGAATTCACCAGTACCGGCAGCAATGATAAGGATACCGCAATCAGCTTGAGAAGTACCAGTAATCATGTTCTTGATGAAATCACGATGGCCAGGAGCATCAATGACAGTGACGTGATACTTGGGGGTTTCGAATTTCCAGAGAGCAATATCAATGGTGATACCACGTTCACGTTCGGCCTTGAGCTTGTCCAACACCCAGGCGTACTTGAAAGAACCCTTACCGAGTTCGGCAGCTTCCTTTTCGAACTTTTCAATGGTACGCTTGTCAATACCACCGCACTTGTAGATCAAGTGACCAGTAGTAGTGGATTTACCCTATTGTAATTAAAATAAAAAAAAGAAAAAGAGTAAGTAATATTCTTCTTTGATGGAATCATATATACTTACAGAATCGACGTGACCAATGACGACGACGTTAACGTGAGTCTTTTCTTTACCCATGGCTATATAATATAAAAGGAAGAAGATAAGTAAGTGGTTATATAAAGAATAAATGGATGGATGGATGGATGGATAGATAGATGGGTGATGATGTTACATACCTGATTATATAAAATGAAGAGAGGAAAGAAGAAGCGCCAAAGCGACCACCCTGCCAAAGATTTAAATAGTCGAAGCTGTAAAAGAAAATTTTTTTGAGTTCCCGAGTCAAACAATTTTTATTGGTCCTTCCCGCCCCCAACGTTCAAGCCCGCCACATGTTCCTGTATGTATCCCATTACCACTTTTTTTTTATTCTTACCTTGATTTGACCCATAAGCATAGATTTCATTTCCATCCATAAGCATTGCTGTTGAAGAGGTAGGCACCATATTGGAGGAAAAGAGCCGGGTGAGCTTGATCGACAACGTTTTGAATTCCCGATTTGGTGCCAGTGAGGCTGCATAACTGTAGGTGGGGAGAATTGAGGACACAGGCACCCCATAAAATTTTACGTCAAGATATCATGGACGCCGCCGGGATTAACAAGTTGTACTGATAACATGGTTGTGGTGATGCTGTGTCGATATTGTCACTTCTTATCCCTGTTGTTGATACTACTGGTATGATAATCCTTGTTGTCGATGCAGCCGGATGTAATGAGCCAAGCTTAAAGACATTCCCGTCCTAGTGGTTGGGATAGGAAGTGGCAATAAAAAAAAAAAAAACGTTAGTGGACCTTACTAATTCTTATAATGTCAACTTTACCTTGATTCCAAGCAACAGTCATCTTCAAAGTTTTACCAACGTCAGTTTACCCTTGTCATCTATGAACTTGTTATTGGAGGTATCAGATTCTGCTACAAAGTAAAAAATACAAATAGTTTTAGTTTTGCAAAGTTCATTAATGGCAAACTTTGTCTCCAAGGTTCAGTGTTTTACCCAATTGATTGTAATAGCATCTACATTGTGATATGTGGTGTGCTTGTAGTTATAATCGAGGCATTGTATTAATGGTTTAAAAAATTATTGATGTTAAGAAGGAAGAGAGGGAAAGTAAAGCAAAGGCAGGCCACATCTGGTTAACTTGAATTTTTCGTTCACTAAGGCGGAAAATGAAATATCAGTTAGTGCTGCATTATGCGGATGTGTCACTGTACTTTTTTTTTTTTTAATTCAACTTATCGTTGACAGCCGAAGCCGCCCCGCACATATCCCTCTCAAAGGAAGGGTGTTGGTCATGTTCTAATCCAAGAAGTGATCAACACTATATAGCTATGTATGTTTTTAAAGGGGGGAAGAAATAATATGGTTCTTTTATGCAAAGTGAAAAAAGTCAAATGATCCCGTGTGAACTTGATTGATTACTTTTCTGTTCCAGATGTTCATCAACTTTTGTAGATGAGTACGCCCTTATTTAAAACCTTGGTATCAGTGAAGAATACAACTGTTCCAAACATTATGTTCAGTACTTCCAGTTGATGTTTCTCAATGACTATGCCTATTTCATGTCTGGATTCACATTTTCCCTGAGCCAAAATCCCAACTCGGCAATGCATTGAACAATATGAGGAAAGCGGCGGGAACTGGAGTTGGAAGTGAGAGAGGAGAATGAGAAAGAGATAATTTTTACTAGCTATAGATTGGTTGATAATGTATTATGTGTGAGCGGAGTCCATAGGACAGCATATGCCGGGATTTAAATTTAAAACGCCGATTCTGCATGAATTTTTCAATCCGGCAAACCAAGTCTAGAAAAGGGGATATTCGACTTTGAAAAAAAAAAAAAAATCCTGGGTCTTTTCAATCATGCAAAATTCAAAAACCGATCCATGCAAGTTCACCCTTACATATCTAGCCCACCAAACCCCCCCGTAGTCGGCTACCTACCCCAAACACGGCCAATATTACCGCACCCTACACAAACGGCCCATCTGGTTAATTCGGCACCCACCAGACGGGATTTAAGTACCTTTGCATAGCTATAATTTGTGCGATCAATGTCAAGATTTAAATTATGAAACTCAATTCTGCATGAGTTTTCCAATCTTGCTGACGATCAGGGAAAACCCTCCTCCGAGTCTTTTCATCAAGAGGGGTTTGACGATGTTTATTTAAATCCCGCTTTTCGTATCAATCTCTGCTTTCCCTTTTAAAAGTAATGTTGTTAATTTACCACCAATAATGTTTGCTACAAAAAAAATTCATATGACTATTGAAACGGTAGACAAGTTCCTGACCGTCTTCGAGCTTGTAATGCGACAGCACAAGCTGGTAACGGAAGATCATTGGGAAACATGTTTGGTGTCCTTCGTTCAATATTCCGTCGCAAAAAGCCTCACGCCAAAAGACGAAATCGTAAAAAGAAGACTCACATGAATTGAAGCAAAAAAAAAAAAAAAAAAAAAGATGGTCGGCAGTGATTCCGAAAATTGGGATGAATTAAGTTCGATATTCATGCAAGCGGGAGTTGAATTTATTGTGTCCTGGTGTAGCGGGATTGGGTCATCACAACCGGTTGGTGATTGTGTATAATTAATAGCTTTTGCATTACCCCATCTTGTTTTTCTCCACATTCGATTTTAAATAAAAATACACAAGGATCCCGCTTTACTTTTGCTCTACCTCTATTGGTCGAATTCTACAAGTCTACTCTTTCTTGTTTACAGCCACACTTTGTGAGTCGAGTTTTACCATCCCTATTCATCTGGGTCTGTAGCCGATGAATTTTTTGGTGGTGAAACGTACTGAGTACACCCACAAAGTGTTAAGAGAACAATTTTTTTTCCCTCCACTGTATAACAGGTTTTCTCATTATTGATGACGTAATAAGTTCGACCCTGGGTTTAACCCTGAAGTCCATCCTGGTCAACTCGATTCGGTCATAAGAAGAGTATTTTGTCGGGATCTCAATTTCCTCCCACCTACCAAAAAAAAAAAAAAAAAAAAAAAATGAAAAAAAAAATTCTTACACCGCTTCTCCCTCTTTCTCTCACTCCCGATTAATGGGGGATCATGCAACAATGTTTAGTGTAGTCCCTACTATAACCAATGATATTGAAAAATCATTTGGTGGATCAACAGATTGGCGGGTTGTCGATAACAGCAGTACCAACAACAACAACAACAATCTTACAACAACAACGGAATTGGGTATCTTCAGCAGCAGCAGAAATTTGCCCAGCAGCAACAGCGAAATCATTGATGTCGAAGGTGAAAACCATGTCTCAAATATATCCTTGGACCACAAAGAACAACAGCAAGAAGACGATTTAGTAACCAGCACTCCAGTCATACTCCCGCTATATACCCATGACAGTCTTGTCGATGAGTCCAGATTAGCTTCAACCTCATCAACAACCACTAGTGATTCTTTTGGGACAATCAAGATGACACAATCTAATGGCGACAATAACAAAGCACCACGATTATCTTCAGACATCACCTTTGACCTAGACGACAGTGATTCAGACGAATTATTGTCCTCAGCACCTTCAAGCCCTTTATCGACCTATGAAGAATCCACTCTAGTAAATCATCTTGGCAGTAGGAGTAGTGACGGTATAACAACAACGACTCCCGATACTGTGCCCATCTCTATACCCACTTCTTCTTCAGCAGCAGAAGTGCAGTCATCTCAACAAAAAAAACCAACATCACCAGCAAACACACATTCTATGGACACAGCATCACATCTCCTTGTCAAGCGAAATCAACGTCAAGCCAAGAAGTCTAATGGAAGCGGCACTACCAAAAAACAAATTGTCAAACCAGCTCCTGCTTCTAAACCACCAACAAGACAAACAAGAAAAAAAGTAACACAATCCACCACAACATCATCACCACTTTCACCAAAAATCAAGTTTAGGCACCACCTTCCAACAGGGTACATATTCGACGTTTACATGACTTACCACGCAACTTTGGATATCTTTGACATTCACCCAGAAGATCCACGAAGATTGTTTTATATATACAGAGAAATGCAAACCCAACAACTATTGGATAAATGTGAACGACTACCGATCAAAAAGGCCACACACCGGGATATATTGTCTGTCCATCAATTTGAACTACTCCAGGTTTTACAACAGACGCGAAGTAAGTTTGGGCGATGATTCAATTAAAAAAAGAAGGGGGATTACTTGATAACTGACATACTTTATCTTTTCTCTTCCTATAGAAATGACTCGCAAAGAACTAATAGCCATGGAAAAGGAATACGACTCTATTTATGTCAACAACCATAGTTATGAATCGAGTCTTTATGCAGCTGGTGGTGTGATCGAACTTTGTAAGGCTGTGGTTGCTGATCGTGTCAAGAATGGGTTTGCTATTGTCCGGCCACCAGGTCATCATGCCGAATCAAATGTATCTATGGGATTTTGCTTTATCAACAATGTCGCCATAGCTACTAAATACTGCCTACAACATTTGGATTTGCAAAAGGTGATGATTGTTGACTGGGACGTGCATTTTGGTAAGTTCTCCCTCTAAAATCATATATCTCTCTAACTTACTTTTTTTACTTTATTCAAGGAAATGGAACTCACGAAATCTTTGCTGATGATCCAAACGTCCTTTACTTATCCTTACATAGATATGATGATGGTTGGTTTTATCCTGGGGATGATGATGGGTCGATAGAAAATGTCGGAAACCATCCAGCTCTAGGAAGGTATGTATCGAATGTATTCTTTATTCCATTTTATACTCACATCTCTTCTTCATAATAGATCTGTCAACATACCATGGCCGACAAATGGCACAACTGATGCGGATTACCTTTATGCTTTCCATCAAATTGTTATGCCTATTGGGCACGAATTCAAACCTGATCTGGTGATCGGTAAGATGAAGAAGAAGGAAAAAAAAAAAAAAAAAAGGGAGGGGGGGCTATGAATAGAAATATTAACCTTATTAATCTTTTCCCCTCTATTTCCCTAGTTTCTGCCGGATTTGATGCAGCTGATGGGGATCATATTGGAATGTGTAAAGTGACACCGGCAGGGTATGGTAATATGACTCATCTACTCAAGGCTCTGGCTAATGGACGTCTGGTAATGGCTTTAGAAGGTGGATATAACTTGGATGCTACTTCGATCTCGGCGGCTGCTTGTATGTCCGTCCTGATGGGTGAAGCACCTCAACCAGTAAAAGATGTCACACCGTCCCCTTCTGCTATCGAAACAGTTGAAAAGGTGAAAACTGTCCAACGGGAATACTGGCGATTCCTTTAATAAAGTAGTACCCCCAAGCCAATATAATGTCTTTTAGATCCCGCCCTCTTTTTGTTTTTTATTTTTAGTTGAAACATTTGTTTATTCAGAATAGTATTATATTTTTACTTAATTACATACACATATATACCACTACCTTAAATACACCATTCACTGCATCATACAATTAAACAAAACTACAATAAACCACAATGCATGACAAAGATCACCTTTATTTTAAAACCCGCATTTATTCCCATCCAGGAATGATAAAAAGGAAGCCAATAATTTGGACATTGTTTATTATTAGTTGTGTGTAACTGATGAAATACAATAAAAAATGATTATCTATATTACTAAAACAAAAACAAAAAAGACTAATGGACTATGGTGAGTCGTTGGACAGGGAATGTTTTTGCCAAATAATGTCGGATAGGACCAAGAATGACACCACGTTCCCAAGCCAATGCCGCGACCATGTTTCCCACCACCAATCCCCAGAGTTTCCACCTAAAATCAACCGGCATGACATTATGACCCAACGGAGTATTATAGTCTTCTACATGGGGCACAATATAACCCATTCCGGCCAACACATCTTGAGACCCACAATTGAAGCGGAATAAACAACCAAACCAATTTGGATCGGCCAAGCACCAAAAGGAGGCCAAGGCAAAATAGATCAACCATAGCCCGACCAATATGTAATTGCGATGGAATGACTGACGAAAGTGATGGCCCCAGTTTTGGACAGCGGCATTGTTGATAAATTGGAATACACAGACCAGGGCAAGGACTTGAGCTTCATAGCTATCTGCCAATAGCCACCACTTGGACATGTCCGCCGCACGTGAATCAAACTCGTTGCACCGGAACCATGATTGTTGGTAAAGCATCGCAAACGCACCAATCAGGAATACCCAGTTGATTATCACTACACCAATGGTTGACGCCAGGACTTGAGGGCCGAGAAGTTGTGCTGTAGGTCGTTGCGGTGCCAATGTGGCCGCTGGTTGAGATTGAGAGACAGCCCAGGTTAAGAGCACAGTAATAAATACATCTACGGCAATCCAAATGTTCTGAGCCAATGAGACGCTAAAGTAGAAGGTGAATATCTTTAACATCATCATCACTTGACCATATACTATTGCATAAAAAAGTTAGCCCATTTCAAATCCCGACTCCGACCTTTCTTTTTTCTCTCTCTTACAGATAAGGTACTTGTATCCAGTGATTGATGTAGCTAGTGCCGCACGGCCTTGTCGTACCAGTTCCACACACGATTTAACACTACGCAGACTTGTACTAAAAGGAGACACAATGGAAGCTTCGGCATCAGACATGGCCAAACCAACATGAGCGGCACGGAGAGCACCACAATCATTACCACCATCGCCCGTCATGGCTGTAATCCCACGTTCCATATGAAGTTGTACGCATTGAACCTTACCCGAAGGTGTCATGCGCGCATACACCCGGATATCCAGCAAGTATTTTCGAATAAGATCATGATCCACCAGCCATTGGAAGGCTTTCCCTGTTACGGCCAATTCCACCCCCTTCTCTAGGTAAGCATCCACATCCAACTCCTTGTCATCGGCTCCATCCACATCGGTCCATCGTATCCTTGTGCCATCAGAGTCACCCAATAAAATTCGGGATCCAGCCAGTGCCATCCCGCATTGGCGAGCAATGTAGACCCCAGTTAATGCAGTGTCACCTGTAATCATTACCGTACGTGTAGCCCCCGCCTTGAGATGTCCAATTTGTTCAGTTGTGTCTGGTTTGAGTTGGTTCTTGAAGACAATCAGGCCCATGAATTCGATTTCTTCCTCCATTTGGTCACGAG
The DNA here is from genome assembly GCA_025330725.1 of Chlamydoabsidia padenii. Lineage (NCBI taxonomy): Eukaryota > Fungi > Mucoromycota > Mucoromycetes > Mucorales > Cunninghamellaceae > Chlamydoabsidia > Chlamydoabsidia padenii. Next base: position 845,201 of record JAIWND010000008.1, on the reverse strand, counting down.
TCCATTGTTTCAACGCCGCCATCCCTACTTTATTCAGATCAATTTCACGATGTGACAAAGCAAGTACCTAGAAAACAAAATGGTTAGTTCCCCCCCAATATATATGCGTTGTGTTTTGATTTTTACTTACATAACATCCTTGTCGCGCTAGATCAGCAGTGGTTTGATCATAGTCATCCGGAATAGACGAAGGGATTGACAAGTCCTTGATTTTTTCATACGCACCTTTGACAAAGATATGGATTTTATTGGTAGCCGAATCCAGCACCGCCACAGACATAGACATGCGTGCATGGACAAATTCAAACCGTTGGAGAACATGGACTGGAGAAGAACCACAAGGAGGAATCAGTGTGTCAACATGGTCAGATTGGGCCGCCAGAGTCCATTGGGAGGATTTAAACATTTCAATGTCAACAGGATTGCCAATAAATTGTCCATTTAATGTCGTTACAGCATGACAAGTCGCCAGGCCGATCTGCATCGATCGAGGAACCAAAGCCATTTCATGCACCAGAGTGTCCAAATGGGGCGTTTCTTTGCTTGTAGACATTGCTTGGGTTCCATAAAACTCCAAGCCTTCTTTAGTCAATGTTCCTGTTTTGTCGAAACAAAAAATTTGGACTGAAGGAAAAAAAAAGAGAGAGGATAAGTGTGAGCTGGGGTCTATTTGCTTTTATGTGGAAAGCATACCTTTGCCAGCCATGAGAATCCGAGGCAAATCAACACAATATATTTGCTTTTCACGTAAGCGACCTGAGGCAACCGACTGACCGACCACCAGTGCGGCTGGAAGCAGAGGAGAGACCAACTGACTAATGGCAAACATTGCATAAAACCAGGCACCTAAACAAAAAAAAAAAAAAAAAAAAAGCAGTTAGATATCTTTTCCCTTGTATAATATGCATCCACTTACTTGTTCCTTTGGCATATAGCCAGATGGCTAAACCCAGCACGACGAGACCACAACAAAGCAAGATAAGGATAACAATCTTGATTTGTTCATCAAAGACAAAAGATACTTGAGAGGGGAAGAGGATTTTCTTGATGAGTTGACCTTTGTCTGTAGCGGTACCTGTCTGAGTAGCCAAGGCCAGAGTTGTTGATGATTGGACGGACGAGAGAGTGGTGCCAGCAAAGAGAGTAGAGATTTTTCCCGAGCCCGATCGATCGTACCGTGTTGTGTCGTCTGCACGGAGTGGAAACTTGCGGATCGGAAGAGGTTCACCTGTTAAAGAGCTTTCATCCACCACCACCTGACCTTCCAAGATTACCGCATCGCAGGGCATGCATCGGCCTGATTCCAGCTGGAAAACATCACCAGGAATGAGATCGGCTGTTGATCGACATTGCCATGTGCCGTCGCGTAGGATTGTCACCTCGTCTGTAAATTCGGCCATTGTCTTGATTCGATTTTCAGAACGCAGTCGCACCACTACCTTGACAATAGCAGATATAATGATTACACATGTGTCAGCAATCCCCACTTGCCCTATACAAAAAGAAGAGAAAAGATAATGAGTGAGTGAGTGTATGGATTCAACATTTTAGCATTATCATTTTCAGTATCCAACTTACAATAGGCATAATAATAAAAGAGCCAAAGCACTGTAAATTGATAGATGTAAAAGAAGCTTGAAAATTCCAGGAGAAGACCAACCAAGAAGTTGGGTACATGGACTTGAATAAAATTAGCCCCAATTAGTTCTTCCCGGCGACCTGCTTCGACTTCGTCTAGACCATGAGAGAGTTTGACCAGATCCGCGCTTGAGTAGCCAAGATTAAATGTATGAGGCACAAATCGGCCAGATTGATAAACATATCGTGTGCATTGATAGATAAAGTACACCGTACCTGATTTTGTGCGCTTCAAAGGAACAGTAGTCACCAACCAATCGAGTCCCACCAAATGTTTGGCCCAAAGCTCCAACCCCCGAACGGTATCCATGATCTTGTTAGAATGGCCTTGCAAAAAAATAACATCTACAAAAAAAATACGTCAAGTCAAGCCAAGTTTTTTTTTTTCTTTCTTTTCTTTACCCTGTTGTTGTCTTTCGATTTGCACGTAGTCACCTTTGCCATAAGGACATTGAAGTCGGAAGAAGTTGGCCAGACGGGAGCGGAAGATTGTAAGAGCAGAAAACCAGAAGAAAAAAAGATACCACATGGCCATGAATGTGCTGGATTGGATCACCGCGTTTTGGTTGAATAAAGCATATCCTGTGTAGTAATCATTGGTCATCATAATCATGTAGCCCACCTGGCCTAAGGTTTCGAGTATAAAAAGGCACGCCATAGAATCCCCTAAAAGACTGCGTCTGTACGCCCTGATCACCAAATTGTCGTCGTCGTTGTCGTCATTTTCTTCTTCTTCGTCTTTTGATTTCATACCAAGTTCCTGTTAAACAAAAGAGCGGCGTTTTAAAACCATTTTCCTTTTTCGTCCCGACTTACCTTTGATTCAACACTACTTTCTACAGTTACCATACCCAATGTTCGTTTTTTGATTGTCTATTAAAAGAATAGTAAAAAAAAGTATGAGTATTGGTTTCTCCCCCCCCTTCTCCTTGATCACGCACCTCCTTTGGATCAACCCCTTCCCTTCCTGATATGACCTGTTCCACCCATCCCTTCCTCCTTTTTTTTTTTTTTTTTTTTTTTTTTTTTTTTTTTAATTCTTACCTTTTCATAAATAGATTTATAAAACAACCATACAAATAGTAAAATCAGACAGGCACCATAGAATCCATAGAGAGCCAAGAACACTGGTTCAGTATAAGTTAGAGGCAACGGCGCACCATTGTCGATAGGACCCCACATAGGTTGACGAACATCAGGAGACCAAGGACGAATAGACTGGATTAATGGAGAAGCAGCCATGATCGCCTGAGCACATTGATCAAACGCCAGATTTGTTTTATTTTCAGCAACGAAATCAAAAATCTTGACACGTTGAGGTAGACAAAAGTACGCATGATCGCCACAGGGGCCAGATTGACCGAGGCTAGGTCGCATGTTTGGTGGACATAAAGAGAGGTCAGGTACACATAGCATTGGGCATGGATACGATTGATAGGTTGGTAAAGGACATCGGTGGCCTTGAAGATCGTAGTTGTTCACTAATTTGGAAGAGTTAATAATTGTATGTGTGAACGTCTGTCTTTTTTTCTATCTTACCTTCATTAAACGCAGGAGTAGCATCGATTGGTGTCCATAATATTAGTTGAAGTATCAATAAAATACAAAGCATGGTATGTGTGTGAGAGAGAGAGGGAGAGAGAGAACGAGAAGAGAGAGAGAAAGAGAGATGTGACCAAGGACATTTAAAATTTAAAGGATCATGTCGGCATTCCAAATGGTTCTAACCTGAGAAAAGAAGAAGAAAGGCGATACATTAATACTGTTGTCATACACACATACGTCGTTCTCTGTTCTTCTTACCTTTATGTTATTGAGTTGATTTCCTTCTAATGGTGGCCTTGTTCCTATCCAAAACAGTCATTAGTACTTCATTAGGTTTACTTTTTCCTTTTACCTACCTTTATTTTCAACCGATTCTAAAGATTTGTTTGACGTAAAAGTGTTGGTTTAAGAATCGTTGGTAAAGGAGGGATAAGCAGCTTCCCCGCACCCCTTGAATTGTCCTGGTATCCCTTAGCTTGTCAGATCCTTGTTGCTTCTTTTCTTTTGCTTTTGCCCATTAGTTGTATAGTGTCACCTTAGGAGACAGATAATGTTTGCTGGTATTGTTGATAAATGTCCTAGTTCCATTAACAGAGTATCAAGGACAAATGTGGTGATGTGGAAAGAGGGAAAAGAAGGAGAGAAAGAAGTTTCAAAAAAAGGCGCCGCATATGAAGCCTTATATTTTTACCCGGATAAAATATTGAAAACCCGCCACTTCTACGCGAAACTTCTACTTATGTCTATACATCTGATAAGGAACAAGGGAATTTGAAAGATTTACGAATCTTGTAGGTAGAAATATATATTTGTATGATAGCGACTTTTTTTATAATCATAAATCTCTTTACTCCATCTTTCCCTTCTCGACTGACACCCGGTTTTCGGTGACAAAGTATATGAATACTGAAAGCCATAGTGAAGTGATGAACAACTTTTCAACTATCATGCATCGCGAACAACATTCAGTGTCCGCCAACGTGCGAAAATGGTTACTCCTATTGAGTGTAAGTCAGATATAATAGCTCAAATGATTATGTTTATTTACGGTACCTTACCTTTGGAATTATAGGATCCTCCGACATGCTGCAAACAGACAACGAAAAAATGCAATGATATAATAAACGAAGTCAACTCAAGTGAAGAAGATACTGATTTGACCGCAGGCAGTATCCTATTCCGCCTGTAAGTGATTGGATCCAATGAAAAATAGATGGTATTCTAAGACTCATCAGGTTACCAAATCTTTTCCTCCTTTTGACAGAGCCCCTCGTCCTTGAAAAGTAATAAAAGTTCTCGCAAAGATACTTTTGTACATCATTATCTTGATGATGACCTTGATGGTGATTTCTCCCAGGAACCGCTATTACAGCAGGAATGGTAAATTCATGCACAATTCAAATCCCGACACGTGTTTTTTGCTTTACAGGCAAATGGATGGTTGACGACATCCAAGGAAGAAAAGTCAACAAAGGCAATGAAGCCTGATTGGGTTGCTTTCGTTAAACCATGAATCAACATGTTTAATCTCGCGGCATGTGAAGTGAAACTGCCCAACAAAAGGTTTCCTCCCATAGTCTGACTTTGTCAAACAGGTTTGCCTCATCCTCATCCTCTTCATCCTCTTCATCTTCATCTTTTTTTTTTTTTTTTTTTTTTTTTTTTTTTTTTTTCGTACTTTTAGTCCACTGAATATCAACATACCCAACAAGAACACAGCAACAGCAACAGCAGCAGAAGCAACAACATCAATTGGGGTAACCCGGGGGCATAGGTATTTTAACTGTCCAGGTAATTTTGGATTTTACATGATTCATCATATTTGTAGGGTTATTCATCGTGATACATAAATCATTTATGATAGAAACGCTTTCATTGATAAACGCATTTATATTGACCAGCAAACATATGATAAAAGAAGACTTTATTGCCATTAAGATTAAATATAAAACTATATCTACAATAAAAACAATCTAAAAATAATCTACAAGACAACATATTTTGAACTTGCTGGACCAATGATTACTTTGACATACATATATATCCCCCGTTGCAATCAAGAGGTGTACCATCGTCATACTTGACCACCCGATCTACCCTCGACGTCCACCGCGTTTGCGATAGCATTATTTTTCTTTTCAACCAAAGCCTATTGCATTCCATTTAGAGAACGTCGTCCTTTTTCCCAGTTTGTTGTATCAGCCAAAAAAGAGATTCGCCCATAGTCAATTGGTAGGTATCGATTCTACATCGAGATGAATTGAAAAGAATTAGTATTATAGTCTTGGGTAAGGTAATTGTCCAAGAAGAAAGAGGAAGTATACATTACTACCCCTTTCTCTTCCTGCCTTTCTTTTACCTTTGCCGTGTTAATCCAGTCTGGATGATTTCCAAGAGAGCCCATTACTAACACAGAGTCAGTTGTTTCGTCACCTCTTTTAATTTATCTTCATCATTTAATCGTTACAACGAATGGGAGTTCCTTGTTGAAGAGGACCAAGTTGATTGTCTTTGGAATGGGAAGGCAAAGAAGAAGGAAATGCTTTTTCGCGAAGTTATTAAAATCCCGTCACCTTGCGAACTAGAAAAACGTGATTTCTAAAATTCCTTTTCTTTCCTTCTCTTTCCTTTCCTTTATTTTTATTTTTTTTTTCTTTTTTCTTTTTTCTTTTTTCTTTCTGTTTAAACTCCCATATAAACAAACATCCCATTTAAACAAACCCCCTTCAAGAACCTGTGCTTGACAGACAAGTTGTCCCCCGCACTCATTCCTATTACTGGCCATGATTACAAGGTGGATTAATTCACACAGAAAAGTAATTCATGAATCACCTAATGGCTGTCTACATGGAAAATCTATTTTGTGGTAGATGTAATCTCATGGCTTCCTCCCTCTTATTGTGATTCTGGTCATAAAGGTAAGTCAATGCATCTTGATTGATACTCAGCCAAAGTTGTTACTGTTTTATACTCTAACTGAATTGTTAATTATGTACACTAGATTTATGCTCCCTCTTTGTCTCTGATATGTGAAGTCTCCTGTTAGTAATCAAATGGATAAGTTGGCAGATTTTGCGAGGCGGCTACCTTTGTGTAGAATAGTGATTAGGCTTAGCCTTTTTACCGTGGCAGGACGTAGGCGACATCGTGTCTTGTTCCAAACATGGATCTGCTAGCGAATGGGTTGTGCTGGTAAAGCGGGATGTCTGGATAGTTGAAGCATTATTGTGGATCTACCTATTCTCGGGCTTGTTGCATTCGCCACCAGTTACGGCGCTCCATTTGATTCTTGGGGATGGATCATGATGTACAATATTTATGGGTACTTTGTTGTAAGTAAAGATAAAAACAAAACAAGTAAGGACAATGGCACTAATCATTCTTCTTGCTCTTATTGCAGGCTTGTCTTCATGCATTATGGCTGGACTTTCTTCCTTGATTGTTGTCTCTGGTGGTATATGATGTCTCTTGGCTTCTGGTACAAAGTAAATAAAGAAGAAAAAAATAACAACAAGAAAAGACAATGTTACTAATCACACTTCTTGTTCTTGTTGCAGGTTTGTCTTCCTTTATTGTTACTTGACTTCCATGTTTATTGTCACTTGTGGTATATGATCTCTCTTTGTCCCTGATATGTGAAGTCTCCTGTTAGTAATCAAATGGATAAGTTGGCAGATTTTGCGAGGCGGCTACCTTTGTGTAGAATAGTGATTAGGCCTAGCCTTTTTGCCGTGGCAGGACGTAGGCGACATCGTGTCCTGTTCCAAACCTGGATCTGCTGGCGAATGGGTTGTGCTGGTAAAGCGGGATGTCTGGATAGTTGAAGCATTATTGTGGATCTACCTAGTCTCGGGCTTGTTGCATTCGCCACCAGTTACGGCGCTCCATTTGATTCTTGGGGATGGATCATGATGTACAATATTTATGGGTACTTTATTGTAAGTAAAGAAAAAAAAAACATGAAAAGACAAGCTTACTAATCACACTTCTTGCTCTTATTGCAGGCTTGTCTCCATGCATTATGGTTGGGATTTCTTCCTTGGTTGTTGTCTCTGGTGTTTCGTGATCTCTCTTTGCTTCTGGTACGAAGTAAGTGAAGAAAAAAAAAAAAAGCATGAAAAGACAAGATTACCAATAACACTTTTTGCTCTTATTGCAGGCTTGTCTTCCTTTATTGTTACTTGCCTTCGATGCTTGTTGTCACTTGTGGTGTATGATCTCTCTTTGTCCCTGATATGTGAAGTCTCCTGTTAGTAATCAAATGGATAAGTTGGCAGATTTTGCGAGGCGGCTACCTTTGTGTAGAATAGTGATTAGGCTTAGCCTTTTTGCCGTGGCAGGACGTAGGCGACATCGTGTCTTGTTCCAAACCTGGATCTGCTCGCGAATGGGTTGTGCTGGTAAAGCGGGATGTCTGGATAGTTGAAGCATTATTGTGGATCTACCTATTCTCGGGCTTGTTGCATTCGCCACCAGTTACGGCGCTCCATTTGATTCTTGGGGATGGATCATGATGTACAATGTTTATGGGAACTTTATGGTAAGTAAAGAAAAAAAAACATGAAAAGATAATGTTACTAATCACACTTCTTGCTCTTATTGCAGACTTGTCTCCACGTATTGTTACTTGCCTTCCATGTTTATTGTCTCTTGTGGTGTATGATCTCTCTCTTTGCCTCTGATATGTGAAGTCTCCTGTTAGTAATCAAATGGATAAGTTGGCAGATTTTGCGAGGCGGCTACCTTGTGTAGAATAGTGATTAGGCTTAGCCTTTTTGCCGTGGCAGGACGTAGGCGACATCGTGTCCTGTTCCAAACCTGGATCTGCTAGCGAATGGGTTGTGCTGGTAAAGCGGGATGTCTGGTACGTTGAAGCATTAATGTGGATCTACCTAGTCTCGGGCTTGTTGCATTCGCCACCAGTTACGGCGCTCCATTTGATTCTTGGGGATGGATCATGATGTGCAATGTTTATGGGTACTTTGTTGTAAGTAAAGAAAAAAAAAAAAACAAGTAAAGACAATGTTACTGATCGCACTTCTTGCTCTTATTGCAGACTTGTCTTTATATGTTGTAACTTGCTTTTTATGCATATTGTCACTTGTGGTTTATGACCTCTCTTTGTCCTTGATATATGAAGTAAGTAAAGAAAAAAACAAAACAAAAAAAGACCAGGATATTAATCACATTTCAACAAGTGGTTGTGGGCTTTGGCTTCTTGTTGATTATTGTATACCTGTTTTATATAATGTGACAAGGAACGACGTGAATGACAAGATCTTCTCCAACACCTACTTGAACGACGACAACGGACTAGATTTCCAACCTTTGCAACGGAAGCACAGCAATGGATGGCAAGGTACGATTCTCTGGCGGAATTCTTTAGCTACACTCCTGTGGAAATGGTGGAAGAACTACAAGCTGTGCTGGAAGGACAAGCTTTTAGTTGGTGTACTCGGCTACAACTTACTTTCAAGAATAACTGTGTGGCACTGAATGGTAAATTCGTACTTCAATATAATGAAGATTCATTTCCTGTTATGGCGACTGTTGACGAACTCAAGTTAATCAAGCAAGAAAAAATGGCAATTGGTGAACTGGCTTCTTTTATATTATTACAGTAGTATTTATTATATTGTCATATTGTGTTGGTTATTATCCCTTATCCCCCATAGACCTTCTATTATAAATATCTGCATAATCTTATCAAATCAACTACTTATCTTATTCACTACCCTTTACTGTCTTATAACTTGACAGGACTAATGAACTTTTGACGTACAGCTAATTACCCAATTACATTATACGTTTTTTTGCTGGACTTCTCATTCCCAATATATGGATTTAAAAGCGGGCGTTTTTTAAATATGAACGATCACCTTGATGCATCTGCATGTCTTTATTTTATCTATATGTCTTCTATTCAGCTATATGTATTATTGTATATATAAATGCCTTTATTTTATCTGTGTGTCTTTTATTAATTTATATGTGTACTATGTGTGTTTCTACTGTCTATATGTATTGTTACTATCTTTACCGCCTGCATGGACCTGTATTGCAATGTATCGATCTGTGTCACCATTGTTTATATGTATATCTTTGTGGCACCAGTATCGGATCAATATAAATTCCAGCATTGTGGTATTGACCTGTAGGCACTCACAATCTATATAGACAAAAGTCGACAAAAAATTGCATGAATTTCGGGATATGAAAGAGTATTGATAAGCCGCATATACAGTATTATATTCAAATACCGATTTATTTTCAAAACTGGCGCCACATTCAGTTTTCCAGGCCCCCTTATTTTTTCTTTGTTCTTCTCATCTTTTTTAATTCGATCTCACACAACATGGCTGGCACACTTGGATCCTTAACTTCGGTGGTTGTTGGTGCCAAGGCTAAACATACAGGCACGGTTATCTTTTTACATGGTTTGGGCGATTCAGGTCACGGATGGTCTTTTCTGGCTGAAGAAATCTCTCGTCAGGTCCCTCATATCAAGTGGATCTTGCCCAATGCGTAAGTCTCCCAAATAAGGTGGTCACATCCATCTAATAAAATTCTCTTTTTCTCTTATATATATATATAGTCCTGCGCGACCTATTACTTTGAATGCCGGCTATCAAATGCCAGGTAAGAAGACACTCCAACTTTTTACCTTCTTTGAGGAAACTAACATTTTATATATAAATAGGCTGGTTTGATCTCACTGGGTTGGATAAATCTAGTTTGAAGGATGAAGATCAAAAAGGCATGTTGGCGTCTGTATCATCAGGTAATCTCTATATAACCATACTCTAAACGCTTGATACTAACTTTTATGTATATAGTGAACCAAATCATCCGTCAAGAAGTGGAAAACGGTATTCCTGCAAATCGAATCATCATTGGCGGATTTTCTCAGGGTGGTGTCATGTCGCTTCTGACGGGATTGACGTCCGAATACAAGTTTGCTGGTGTGATTGCCTGTAGTTGCTGGTTAGCCATGGCTGATAAAATGAAATCGGTAAGTACTAGTGAACAGCACTCCCTCCTGGATGAATCATGACTGAAATGCTTTGTTTATATGTAGATGGGCTCTGATGCCAATAGGAAAACCCCTATCTTGATGTGCCATGGGGATGCTGATTCCGTTGTACAATTCCAATTTGGTGAAGAATCTGCTGATCGTCTCAAATCCTATGGCTATGATGTGACATTCAAGAAATACCATGGTTTGGCTCATTCTGCTGATCCTGTGGAAATCCAAGACATTACCGCCTTTATCAAGTCTAGAATACCCTAGGTTATTAATATAGTTATTAACAATTTTGTTAGTTTATATATACATAAAGACGAATAAAATAATGGAATGATGATGCAGATAACGGTGATGTTACTTTTATCAACTGGTTTTTATTAATCAAGTTACACACAACAATAAACAATCTATTTATTAAAACTGGAGAGTAATCTACCAATGATTCGATCCGGTTTACAGGCCATGACGATGTCTTCTTCAGACAGATTATTAGTGATGCGCATTCCCAGATCCAAACGACCACCTTCGACGACTAGAGCCCGAGCTTGACCCAAAGATTCACAAATACGCATCAAATCACTAGTGGTTGGTGGTTCCAGATGGTGCCATTGACAGGTTTGGAGATGATGTTGAGCCACATCGCCAAATTCAATTTCCGCCAGCCCGATTTGACGCACACGTTGCATGACCGAAACCAAAAACAGTTTTTGGTGTAGAGAGCAAGATTGGATAAAGGCGACGGATGGTGAAGAAAACATTTCCTTAATGGCCTGATTCACAATACCAATAGTCACCACTACCTTTTTCTTCTTGTTGTCGTCTTGTTGTTGCTGTTGTTGTTGTTCGACAATTTCCACCGCCCGCCGACATATATCTAGTGCTCGTCTGGCATCCCCACTGACTGCACTTACCTTGCGCGCCGCAAATTCCACCGCATCATTTTCAAATGCATCAATCCCTCTTAATCTTGATTCGACAATTTCATAGAGTTGTTGATGAGTATAGGCCTGGAAGTTGATACGTTTGGCACCCACCCGGCTGTAAATCTTGTTGCTGAGGATTCGTTCAGGAAGATCCATCGTATTGGCAATAGCTACCACAATGAGTTTTGAGTGAGGTCGACTGGGCCATTCAAAGAAGTTGTACATCACTGTTTGTTTCTTGGTCACAAGCAAATCCAGTTCGTCCATCAATACTACCCTAAAAAAAAAAAAAAAGAAGGGGATGTTCTTGTTAAACTTACACATTCTACTACTCTTTTTTATTTATTTTTATGATTGACTTACGTGACCCTACCATCTGATCGTTCTTCACTGAATCGACTTTCCAGTAATTCCAGTGCATGTGCCGCCGTCACCTTCTTTTTGTTATCCGTCTTGTCATGATTCAAACAATCCCATAATAAACTATACGCATGATTGGCATCAGTCAACTTCATCCCATTGATTTCGACAAAATCAAACGCCGGAATATCCTTCAAAAGATAAAAGTATATTCATACTGCTGTTAGTACACCGTTTTGCATTGTTTTTATTTTTATTTTTATGTATACTTACTTCGGTATCTTGTTCAGATCGATATTGTAACCCACGAATGACTTCCAATACAGTCGCCGTTTTGCCAGTACCTGGGACTCCTGAGATATCTACATTTTTAAAGAAGAGTTGACTAATTAGTCATATCAAGTCCCCTCCCCCCCCCCATTTTTCTCTGTGTTTGTTCATGACTTACAAATACATGTCCCTGTGCCTTCTTGTAAAGCACTTTCCAAATACCCAGAGATCTCGTCGAATTCATCCTCTCGACAAGGTAAGGAATCAGGTACCGCTGAGACATGTAATCGTTCCCGTGCAAGTTCATAAGAAGTCAATGAGGTCGTATCACCAGTTTGCACCTTTCGAAGAGGAGTGATGGATGATAGTGAGGAATTGACCCTAACAAAAAAAAAAAAAAAAAAAAAAAAAAAAAAAAAAAAAAAAAAAGCCGTAAGTCAAAAGGGAAACAGTAAAGAATTGTTTTTGTAGTTTACCGTCGAACTGATCGTTTGGAGGCAGCCGCTAATTTTCGTTTACTAGGAGGACCACGGGTCAGTTTACGAATGGATTCGGATCGTTTACGACTGGGTAAGGTTGACAGTAATTTCTTGGTAGGTCGTGGCTGATCGCTTTCTGAAGAAGATGAATCACTGGGGTTATCATCGCTGCTGCTACTGCTACTGATGCTGAAGGTATCCATATCGTCGTCTTGATCGCTGTCGTCGCTGTAGCTTTTGTTGTTTTTCTTGTTGGTGGGTGTTTTCTTCTTGGATCGTTTGCTGTCACTGTCACTGTCTTCATTATAATTCACTTTCCTTCTTGTTCGTCTGCTGGTTGTAATAATGTTGCTTTTAGGAAGACCCGATCTTGAGCGTTGAGTGGTCCTGGCCATGGTCGGTTTATAAAGTTAAAATAATGGAAGAGAGAAAGAATGAAAGAGGGGGAGAAAGTTTTTTTTAAAAAGAGAAAATCGCCCTGTCGGGATTTGAAAAAGTGTACCCTCTCCCTCACTCCGATTTGCCAATGCGTTTATGCTGTCCAAAAGAGTATCTTTGCATTCTCCACCTTCATTTAAAGTGAAAAAGACCAACATGTCAAAAAGTGAGGGAAGAAGAAAGTTCTGTCCAGCTTTGTGTTATATATACAAGTGTATGAAACATGAGAGAAAAAAGTGGCACAGATTATGTGTTCAGAGAGAGGAAGAATGGCAAAACGTGTGCATTTAAAGAAAAAGAATAGCTTTTAATCAAGAACTAGTCATGGAAACATGCTTCATTAGAATTATGCCCAGTACAATTGGCTAATAAGAATAATGGTCAACGCCATTTCTGGCCAAAGAATTTCAAAACCCGACATTCATGCAAAGAAGCTCGGATAGACATGTTATTTTTTTCTCTTATCAATAATACTAATAGTTATTAAAGTCTGTTTATGATTATTAATTAAAGAATGATACATTTTTTCTTTTCTTTATGCGACTTGGGTAAAGGCGCGGGTGGAGTAGTTGGAACGACGGCCGACGGCTTGGGTGGAAGTTGTAGTGTGGGTTCCGGTGCTTTGGGAGCATTGTCTACCGATCCAACTTGCTTTTCAAGTGCTTTGGGAGCATTGTCTGCCGATCCAACTTGCTTTTCAGGTGCTTTGGGAGCATTGTCTGCCGATCCAACTTGCTTTTCAGGTGCCGTGGGAGCATCGTCTGTCAATCCAACATTGCTTTCAGGTGCCTTTGAAGCTTTATCTGTTGATACAACTTGTTTTTCAGGTGCATTAGGTTTGGCTGGTGGTGCTGGTGGTGGTCGTGATGCGAGTATTGTCTGTACATCCAAGACGTGGGATGCTACCACTGAATCGATTGCTGCTTTTACAGAAACAGGTAGCATTTCTGTTGTTGTTGGTGCTGTCACTGTAATTGCTGGTGTTGCTACTACCGGTTGTGTAGGTGTGGATGCTGGCGCCGCCACTGTAGAGTCGGTCGCCTTTTTTTTCTTGTTCTTATTCTTCTTTGATCGAGGCGGCATTACTCTAAACCCTATAGTTTTTTTTTAAAAAAAAAAAAAGAGAAAGAGAGGAGGACAAATAAAGAAATGTGAAAAAAAGCATTGTATATCTCCGAGGAGCCATTTCACAATAACCCGATCTTCATGGTATACACATCAAAGAAGTCATTAATGTATATTTGAATACCGACATCGGCATGATTTTATTAAAAAGACTATGTTTTCTAGTTTTATTGATGGGGTAATAATAAATAATATGGATAAATGAATGTAGAGGGATAGGGTTAGATATATATATATAAGTAAACAGGGGATAAAAATCATAACAAAGAGCTTAATGTACTAATAAAAGGGTATATAAATAAGGAAGGGAGAGAGAGAGAGAGGTAGTAAAGTTTAATGAGCCCATAACATTTTCATTCTTTTGAGTGAATCAGGTTTTCCAAGAGACCCACCACTAGACGAAGAGATTCCTTTTGGAGCTGAAGTAGAGAATCTGCGTCGTGTTTTCGGTTCATCCTTCTGCTGTTGTTTGTTGTCCTGACGTTTAGTTGTAGATTTTGATCCAGAAAAGGACAATGGGCGATCCTGCCGTTTCTTTTCAGGGGGTGGCGGTGGTGGTGATAGTGATGATGATGATGATAATTTGTTGGATCGGCGACCTGTTGTGCTGATACCCATCATCAATCTTGCTGTCCTACTTTCTGGTAATCGTTTCGGTCGGTAGTCCAATGATTCCTTTGTTGTCGAGGGTGGTTCTTTTTTACTCCGGATCGAATCAGGTCGATGATGCTTGTCAGTGGTTCTTGAGGCTAGTTGCTGTAAAGGGAGTGTTTGAGATCGTGTTAATGGTTTTCTGACAGTAGTAGTAGTGGTGGTGTTGGTGGCGTTTGGTTTGGTAGTATCCTGTAGCCGAACTGATCTAGCTTTTCGTAACTTTGTACCTGATGATGATGGAGGAGCAGGAGGAGGTGATGATGGAGTTTCCAGAATGTTTTTGAGCATAGGTAGTCGTGACCCTTGATTCCAGTGCTTTTCGGTAAGAGATTGTCGTTTTAACCTTACACCAGCAATTTTGTCTTTAGCCGGGATCGATGTCGTATGTTGTTCGTCCATTAGCAGAGTAAAAGATCGTATGGGTAGTCGACATTTTCTTATTGGTAGTTGCTGTTTCGCAGTAGTGCCAATGTAGTGAGACTGTGTTGATGAGAGTGAATCTGGTGTGTCAGAGAGAGCAGGTAAACTAGAGTCGGGAGTTGTGTCCATTTCATCGATATGAGCCATTCCTTGAAGTACCTTGAGAGCACTAAGCATCGAATCTTCGTCTACTGCGCTTGGATCAATCGAGGCCAAAGATGGTTGATCCGGTATAGATGATTCGAATAAAGGTTCATGTTTGAATTCAAACAAGAATGGATGCTACCAGATATAAAAATAAAAGAGGAATGAGTTTCTTTTTTCGATTTGGTACCTTCTTTTAGTCTGTTTACCTTTAAAATGTCACTTGCCGATGCCCGAGCACGTGGATCCAGGTTAAGACAATGATCTAATAGGTCCAATAGTGAAGGCGGTAAACCAGGGGGGTATGTTGGTTTGCCATTGGTGAGAATTCGTTGTTTAATCTATATATATATATTAAAAAAAAAGGTACATTAGATATATCAATATATATAATATAGGTGCATGATCCTGTTTACCTCTTCTTCATCCAGCTTTTCATCTTCATAAGGCGCACGCCCTCCATTAATGATTTCTAGAATAACGATCCCCAAAGCCCAAATGTCCACTTTTCGATTCACCATTTTGCCTTGAACAAGTTCAGGAGCCCAAAAGAGGACCACACCAGCCTCTTCTACACTTGAATCAGCTGCAGGAGTAATCGATACGACACCAAAATCACCTAATCAGTAAATATGTATTAAAAAAGTGAGTTCCCATGAGTGTTTTTAGTCTAGTAAATAAATATATATAAAAAAAAAAAGCTGTTTCCTTACCAATAACGACTTTATTCATTTGATCGTCTAAAAAGATATTGTCACATTTGATATCCCGGTGAATGTACCCGTGACGATGGATTTCCTCCAAACCAGCCGCAATCTAAACAGTCAAAGTAAATAAAGAGAGTGAGTATTGACTTTTTCCCAAAAGAAGAGAGAGGTACTTTACCGATGCAATAATATGAGCTAGTTGTCCAAAAGTAAGATGATGATCAAATACATATTGTTGAAGTGAGCCACCCGCACAAAGAGGCATGACGAGATAAACGAATTCTTGAGAGAGATGGACAGAGAGTAGTTTGAGAATGTTGTCGTGGTTGCATTTTGTCATTGTATATATTTCGTTTTCGACAAGTTCTTGGGGCATTACAAAGAGATCACCTTGTTGTTGAGTGTCTTCTACGAGGTATTTCTTGATGGCAATAGGTTGGCGGGTGGTTCTATCATAACATTGGTAGACTCCGCCTTGAGCACTAAACCAAGTAGGTTCTTTTTCCAAACCTTCATATAATAACGAGGGATCTGATTTGTGGACTTGTATCCCGTTTACTTGTTGCATTGGTGAGGAGATATCAAAAAGAAAAAGAGAGATTGGAAAATTAGACTTTGCCCCATTTTATTTTTTTATTCTTTGTAGTAAATTGAAATTCCGACTTTCCTTCTTTTCCTTTTATTTTTTATTTTTTAAATCGTTGCTAGTCTCTCTTTCTGATGAATGTGATATCAACAAAAGGTAGGAACCATAAGAGTACAAGGTAAAGGAACCTAACAAACACAACTTTGGCTGACCATCTTTTCTTTGTTTAGTTATAGAATCCATGACGATACTCACAACAAAAGAATAAGTATGGCAAGATGATCCTCTCTTACTCTGTTTAGCTTCACATATGGAATGGACAAGGTGGATTATATGACTATGGCATTGTAGGTGAAACAATAATGGAAGTGGGCTAACTTATATATTTGTAGTAATCGGCATCATGAGTGTAGGGGCCTGATATATGTTGGTAACTGTAGACAGGATACTATTCACAAGCACAACCACTTGGACTCGGTATTGATATTAGTAGTAACAGTAGTAGATTAGCTTAACTTGCTCTCAATATTTAATAAAGATGTCCATTGTACCCCCCCAAAAAAATATCATGCATGCTGTCTTTTCAAAATATGACCAAAAGGCTGATATAAGAATTGTCATTCAATATCTGCAATGAATGCTTATGGTAAACAATTCTTATGTTGATGAGAAGACACTTGATCTTTACGAATGTTAGATGCATGCTGGCGGGATTTGAATTGGGTTTTTAATAATGCGATCTGCATGAATGGATCCGGTGCCCATCAAAAGCAGTATAGTCACCTGAGCGTTTATTGTTAATATGTTTATAAGGTATGTTCTTGAATAAGTGTACAGTATAGGTGAAGGACTAATTATGTGTCAAACATAAGTGGTCTCATGATATAAAGGTAAGGCAATGCATCATTATTTTACAGTAGCCCAGAGTCTTCTAAATCATTATTGAGAATGGTGCGTTTAATGGCGGCAAACACAACCTTGATCTAAATGAAACAAAACAATTGAATATCCGATCTGTCAATTTTTCCCCACTTTACTTACATTGGCAGTATCCGTCGCTTCGGTAAGACTTTTAAATAAATATAAAACAACTTGATTAGATAGTTCATGTACAACTTTGATGATGACTTACTGTGGGTAAATACGAAGTTTGGCCCGGTTCGTTTGACTAAAGCGCCATAGGATATATTTTGCTGCCTTTGTAATATCACTACCTCCACCATAATCAGGAAAGTATCTTTCTAATGGTATCTTTGGTAGTTTGACTTTGAAAATATCAATCTTGTTCAGGAATAAAATGATGGATGTTCTTAAAAACCATCGACTGTTGATCACTGATTCAAACAGTACCAAACTTTCCATCATTCGGTTCTAACAAAAAAAAAAAAAAAAAAAAAAAAAAAAAACGGCGTTTAAAAATCGGGATTTGAAACATTTCTATTATGCAGTTATTTGAATGTACCTGACGAGATTCTTCCAGTAGCACTTGATCGTACTCACTTAGGGAAACACAAAAAATAATAGATGTAACAGCTTCAAAGCAATGAATCCACTTTTTTCGTTCAGATCTTTGTCCACCCACATCAAACATACTAAAGAGTGAGAGTGTTAGGAATTGAGTTTCTTTTTCTTCTTACTATTCCATGAATACTTACTGGATATGAAGTTGGCCAAGATTAAAATGAGATTCAATGATTCCTGTGGTTTTAGATCGAGCTCGTAATACATCTTGAACATTGGGAACATAATCAGGATGACCAATACGCTTGGCATGATCAAAAAAGTAAGATGCCGAGTCCATGAGATAGAATTCACCCCCTTCTTTATTTAGCAATTCAAGGGTGATACTGTCTTTCCATATGCTCAAGATCCCGTCAATGATGGTTGCATCTAAAGCTGGGTGAGTATGTTCACTCAATTGATAGTTTATGATATACTCCGCATAATACTATACGTAAAAAAAAAAAAAGAGGGGGGGGAGAATGAGAATCTATTAGGCATCATGATATTCTTTTACTCACCTGGTTTTTTTCATCTTCATACTGGTATTCAAACTTTTGGATGGCTTGGACAAGGGCGAGGGCTGATTCCATCAAGTTTTTATATACAATGGGTCTCCATGCAAATAGTTCTTGTTTTGTATATCCACCTTGATGAAGAATTTTCATTTGTTTCACTGTCGTTGATTTACCAGACTCTCCACTACCTACATCAAGGGAATTCAGGGGTAAGTAAATCTAAACCCCGACGAAGGTCTCCTTTTTTCCCCTTCCCCCCCATCGGCTCAATGGTTGTCAAAATAAAAAAGATTGATGTTC
Organism: Chlamydoabsidia padenii; assembly: GCA_025330725.1. Lineage (NCBI taxonomy): Eukaryota > Fungi > Mucoromycota > Mucoromycetes > Mucorales > Cunninghamellaceae > Chlamydoabsidia > Chlamydoabsidia padenii. The sequence continues at coordinate 826,567 of JAIWND010000008.1, read as the reverse complement.
ACATTACCTAGTAGTAAGATTTTGCATTCACTTTTCAGTTTCAATCCATCTTTTTCAATCATACGATCAATGGATTGACTTTTATTCCTGCCGGCACGCTCTTCGGATGATGTACAAATGCCCATGATTTCGATGATTAAAAGACCGACAGTGGAAATGGGAAAAAAAAAAAGAAAGATAGAAAAGTATGTGCTGAAAAGGGGAGAGAAAGAGAGAAAAAGAGAAAGAGGAAAAAAAAGAGATAAGGTCCTTTATTCAAGAAAAGAAGGGACAGGAGAGATAGAAACAAAGGGAGTTTATTAAAATAGACTATGATTCACAATGGAAGGGAGTGGTTGAACAATGGGATTAGGATGGATCCAAAAATAACAAAAAGATACCCTTTCAGCCCGAGGGCGGTCATTGTCGGGATTGAAAGAAGACAATGAAATGCCGCATTCATATCACGAAAATACTTTATGCAAAAGACATACCCACGCATTTATACATATATCTTGTACATACTGTAATTGATATTGTTGTGAAATTGAATACATGATGTTAACCATGTAATATACTTGGGTATAATTTTTTTTTTTTTTAAAAAAAAGAGAGCCGGCTGATGTTGTGGTTTTGAATAGTCAAGAGTTATTGGAAAGAAAGTCTTTTTTATGATCAATGATGGAGGATATGATCAAAACACGTGTGAGTATGACCTAAATCAAATATACTCTCTTTCAGTAACCCACCCCTTTTCCGACTCCTATTTTTTTTTTTTTTCATTTGCCCCGTCCTGCTGATCTTTTTTCTCCTCTACACCCTCCTTTTGAAACCACAACGTGTACACATTCGCCTCCCCTTTACCATAGCTTGTCTTTTTAGTGATCTTCATTGTATACTTTTTTATTTTGACATAAAGTGGAAATGCCTTTTGCACATTTCAATTTGAGCATAAAATACAATGCAGATTCATTTTTGTAAAGGGAGTGATTTGGGATTATTTCATTTGTGTTTGACATTCATGCAAAACATAAATAAATTGAAAGATTGAAACCCCGCCACCGACCCCACTTCTCCTTGATAAAAAAGGTGGAGAGGATAGATTATCAACGCCGCCACAACATTCGGCATTGATAAGTTATCATTTTAAAGTAAGACATGCCTCAAAAAGGGTATGGTGCACAATTGATATGGTTTTTATTGTTATTATATAAATTGATTACAAACTATTGGGAATAATAAACTACAAGTAAGCCACCACCATTATATAAGCGAGATCCGAGTCCGCACCAAACCGCCCCTAAAGTTCTTGATAGGTTGAGGAGATTGTTGCAGCCGCCTGAATGCTTCATGAATATGTTCCGGTCGTAGTGGTGTTTGTTCGGTACTTGGTAAAGAGAATAGACCCGATCCTTCGTCTTCCTCTTTTGCTTCCTTATCCTTTTGTGATGATGACTCTGGTTCGACAGGTATTGTTGTTGCATCCAGCTTTTCGTCCCCTTCGTCCCCTCTTTTCCGTTTTGTCCCTGTCAATCCTTCTTCTTCCTTTTTCCCATCGGCCTCCATTAGATCCCGTTTGATTTGTAACGCCATTGCGGTGAGTTTGGATACCATTTCATACGTTAAGAATCCCAGACTGTCGACGATATCATCATTTGGTTTCACTTCCACAAAAGCACTGACATTGGCCCATTCGCGGAATCGTTTGCCTTTTCGATAAGTGAAGGAGGCTTGGCGGCATTCAGAGTAATGGACGTATTCTTCCCGTGTCATGGCTTTGGTTACTTCGTCGGCATGTCGTAGTCGTTGAATCGAGTCGTTGTATGCTTCCAGTTCGTCTTCATCGTCCGATTCATCTTCAGGGTTGTTGGGTTTGACAATCACATCTGAGAATTGATTGACTAATTCCCATGATAATTTAATGATACTACGATACAGTTTACCTTGAAAGATGAGTTAGTATCCTGTTTTTCTTTTTCTTTTGAGTATTTACCGTCTTTTCCAGCATTCGTGTCTTCCATCATATCTTCTACTGGATCCCCCGAGCCGTCCTTGGTGTTTTTACGAACGTCTTTCCAACTAAGAAAGGAGCGTAACCTATTCACTTTGGCACGATCATGACGCATTAAAAAGATAAGGTCTTCAGCATTCAAGTATCTTGAGTTCCGCCTGGACGCCTGTGCCGACGCTTGAATAACCTAAGAGTAGATTGTTAATTAAAGACCTTCTTTGTTTTCCACTACTTACTATTTCAATCACTTGGGATCGTATAATGTCTTCTACTAGAGTTGTTGTTTCTGGCAATGGATCGGATACTTCACCAAAGACAAACATCATTTGCTGTATTTCGCTTTGGAATCTATACTTGGACTAACACGGCAATCCAGATAAAAAAGTGAGTTTCTAGTAAAGTCTTTTTTCATGGTTCGTTCATTGTCATCTTCAATTTACCCTTTTTACTTCGACAGACATGGTATTTATATAAAGGTTGTAAGTCGGTTTGGTATAGTAGTGGAAGAGAGGGAAAGAAATAATTAAAAAAAAAGTACAAGAAATAAAAAAAATACCTTTGGATCGGGATTTGAATATGCGCCTACATTTTTCTTTTTGGTATCTCTTGAAGTATTCAACAAGCCTTGGTGGTATACTCTTGGTACCATTCGACATGTGTTTGTATCTGATTAAAATCCAATGTATGAGAGATGCTTTTATCAAATCTACCATCATACATAAGAAGGTCTATGATTCAGAAAAAAAGCAATTTTTCATTACTATTGACATTGACAGCCCTGCTTCGAAATCTGACTCCGACAAAAGTGACGCTGAAAAATAAAAAACAAGATTGAATGTTTTCCCTTTTTTCTTCCCAACTTACACTATTATACATTCTTCAACATGGTAATGGCACACAACACACTTGCTTCGAATCCTAAACGTTGATATGTACTGTTAAACATGATTACTCACCGTTCATCCTTATGCTATTCCTTATATATATATATATATATATATTACTGTAATCAATAGGGTGCCGTCACTCGATTCCCTTATCCCAAAGTCTGGTAATAATATACATACATATAAAGAAGGGATTATGATTTACGATACTACCTTCCAAACCTCAACAATTATGCATTTGGCACCATTCACTTACTTGGGAATTCGATTCCTATTATCGTTATTATACTAATAGGTCTCCCGCTGGTGGATGGTGGTCTCAACCTAAAGCTTGGAAATCCAACACCATTGTTGCCGCTCTTGGTATGTCCGTGACCTTGGCTGCTATCTGGAAAGTGTCCGCCAACAAAGAAGTAAGCATCAAAAGACAATAGTCACCTTCCTCACTTACTCACTTTTTTTTTCATCTAGCGCCGTTACCAACAACCTACTCGATGGATCCCTTCCATGATGGTAAGAACGATACTCAACTGTAACATCGAACAGGACTTTTTTTTTTTTTTTTTTTTTTTTAATTTATAACTAACTATCCACATCTTCTCTAGTGGGCCAAGCAATTCAAGGATCAACAACAATAGATTTATACACACTTGCACTCCATCGAATACTATTGTTATAATAAACCACTTATCTAAACTGTCTTTATTTTTAAAAACAATACTTGATGTATAATGGTGATGGAACGGTTTGGGGGGTCACGGCGTATGTATGTATGGGATCTGGACTTTTTATCGGGCACAGTGATGCTGTGGGGGGGGGAGGTTTTGTCTTTTTGGGATTTGGAAATAAAGCATACATGTAGGGCAAATAACACCTGTCATATACTTGATAGACTAGTACCAATAATAACACTTTTATTACACAAATGTACAAACATTATAACAGATTTTATTAATTGAAGTAAATAAAGGTTGGGGTAACTAATTCCTAAGGTAGTGTATATTAGTGCTATTCACCATGATGTTGTTGTTGAGTTTCGTAGCCTATCATCATAAGAAGCCGATAACGCATGACTAGAAGTGCCATCTTCATATCTTGTAAAGGGGGATACACGCCTAGTGATAAACGTATCGTCGCCAGTATTGTTATCATCGATACCATTCTTATCCGACGTATTCCCATCATCATCGTTGCCACCGTCGTCAATACGTTTCCTTGTCCAAGTAGGTAAAGAGGCTGATGATTGTAGAGTTTTCTGAGGCCGATGGTGGTTCTTGTGCCGTCTTTTACTGCTATTATTGCTGCCACCGCTGGTCGTTGTGTTTCGTTCACGATGAGAAGAGTTGCCTGAGGAAGAGGATTGGGTATCTTCGTCGTCCAGAAGATTTAAAGGATGATGGTATGCAATAGGTGTTGGTTTCAAGAGTTGTATTTCCGACAGGGTTTTCTCCAGGGCCTTGAGTTTTGCACGTTCATAATGGAGACTGAGATTCGCATAGTTTCTCATGCTGTGGGTGAGGTCCCGGCGTTTCTGGGTTTCAAATAATCGGATTTCATTCTTGACGGTATCTTGACATTCATCGAATTGGCGTTTAGTTTCACCAAGTTCATCAGTAGCCTATGTGTCATTAAAAAGGTTAGGAATAAAATCACATGTCTTTGAATCAGTAACCTGATCTACTTACCTCCTGTTCTTCGGTCATTGCTAAGCGTACTTCAGAAGCGTTGAGTCCCATCCGTAGTTTCAATTTATCCGCCCGATCTCTTTTTCTGTTTCGTTGTTTAGCGCTGGTCACATATTCCATCAACTTTTGTGTTCGAGCATTGAATACGGTCTACAACAGAGATAACAAGATGAATTCATGATGAGCATATTCCATTCCTAGAGAGACTTACTTTTAGGCCATCCATAGAGTTCTTGTATTCCAGCAAGACATCACCATATTGCATATTTTCTTCTTTTCCCTACATTATCAATCCAAAAAAATAAATAAGCCTACTTGAGATTAATAATTTATAGTTCTGATTTACCTGCCGAGTCACAAGAAAACCAAGTTCATCCATTAGTAGCCCAAATAGTTGCATTTTCCGATCCAATGCCCGTTGTTGGTCCTTTTGAGTGATTCCGTCTCCCAATCGATATTTACTTTGTGTTGTTTCAATCACCATATCACCTAGATGAGTCAGTGTATCAGCTAGTCCTATCATAAAAAGAAATGAGTGTGTGTATTAATCCTCCATGATCCTTATTAATTTACCTTCGCGTAACAAGATCATTTGAGATAGCGCTTCGGCAATCGAACCAAAGTAAGATTCCAACATGAGAATATAGATTTGATGTCGATGGAACGTATCATTTTCATCCTATAAGATTTAAAAGCCAAAAAGTTATGGTCAAAATAGAGAAATGGAGTCATTTTATTACTTACCCCTTCAACGGGTTCTGTTGCTTTATATGAGTGGAATCCACCTCGACCTTGTTTGAGTGTTCGATTGAAGCGTAAAAAGGAAAGCACACCTTTACTTGTTAAACCAACTTGAGTGGGTGACTAGAAAGAAGGGTTGAGTTAAGAGAGTCCACTTGATACTATTTAAATAAAAAAGTTCTTACCATGTCGTTTGATAAAAAGTAAATGAATTGTTCATGAGCATAAAACACTTTTCGATGGATTACTTTATCAAAGTATCGACCAATTTGTAACCGTTTTCGTTCTACATAATCTTGATCGTCCATTAAAGAAAGGGCAGGTGATTCAGGGAGAGTTGGCACCACCACCTTGACAGTTTTACAAAGTTGTTCATGTAACCAAGCAATTTGTTGAAAGGACCGAAATACAGTGGTTTGTATGACATTGTGTTGAGTGATGAAGTCTTGTAAACCCTATGAAAAGAATAGAATATATATGTTTTAGTGCCAGTGAGAAGATTGTCTTTTTTTTTTTTTCAAGTAGTGAGTGTTCTTACCGGACCAGTCAAAACAAGTTTAAACTGAATAGTATCTGAAGAAGCAGCTGCTTCAGGTACAGATAAGAATAACCGCGCCATTAGATTCAAGTATTAAAAAGATGGGAGGGAAGGGAAAGAGAATAGATCCGCCCCAGGAAAAAAAAAAAAAAAAAAAAAAACTAGGTACAACAGCGACGAGCGGCATTTGAACACATACGCAAAATAAAATAAAAATCAACCTCCGCTTGACAATGGGGAGTTGACCCGAAACTACCTTCCATCATTTATGATTGGACCATTCAATAGTGTTGACAAGAACTTCTTTAATCCATATTCCAATAACAAAAACATCCATTTGTTTTCACACACAGCCAGACATAACAAGTCAGGTGATACGGAGGACTTCGGCACAACAATACAAAAGTAAAATTTTTTCCACGGTCATTTGATTGGACGTTTTCAACAACATGCAGTTTATTTTATTTACACAGAGATATGTACACCTACAAAGTAGTAATAATAAATAATAACAGTGATACAAATACAAGTGGGGAAAGTGGGGTAGACTATATACACTAAAACACAAGAGACTACAATACAAATACATCTACATAAAAGGGGTGAAGAAGAAGGAGGAAAGTCGGATGTTCAAGCATCCAAAACATCTTCAATAAGATACATTTCCAATAGTTTTCCATGCATGGCTAAATAATCCTTGATCCCTTGTACATCCACAAACAAATCATATTTGATCAGGCCAAGAAAGCTTCGTTCCATAAGGTTGACATCCTTGTAGGTATAGACGTGATCAGTCATTTCAGTAATGGCTTGACTGGTCAGGCATGTTCCCATTTCCGACACAAATTTGCTTGCTGTAAGGATGGCTGCCAGGAAGAGTCGATATGGAGTGTCGATATCCCCACGAGCATGACGAGGGAGACTTGATTTGAGTCGTTGCAAGTAGATGAGTGACACTAGGCAAACACAAGGTGGTAGTTGAGACCTTTCAAAGACGGTGGCGATAAATTCGTTCAAGGGCGGTAGTCGGGCTGCTGTCATTTTGGTATGTATGGACCGTTTCTTTGTGCAGGGTATAAGCGATGTTGCTGTGCTGGTGGTAAAAGCTAAAAGGAAAAAAGGATTAATTTAACACCACCAAAGACTTGTAAAACTTTATCACTACATACATAATAAGGCTTCAGGACTTTTTGAGCAAACAGCAGGAGTGGCAGGAATGTTCATGGTGAATGTGGCAAAAGTATTTAAAAAAAAAAAAAAGGACAGAGAGAGAGAGAGAGAGAGAGAGAGGGAAGAAGGGGTCTTTGTGGAAAAAATTGAGAAACAAAAAATATATATCACAGCCGATCATCGGAATTTGAATACATTTGTCAAACCTACACCAATCAAAAGATGTCCTTTTATCAAAAATCAAACAACCATATGGGCTTTTCTTCATCATAAGTGGGGTCACTCCCCTTTATTTGTGCGTTTATTTATTCTGTTACTCTCCTACATCTTGGTTATCAAAGACACGTGAAACAAGGGTATCTCCAGTGATTTGCATTTTTTCATTTATTGCAAGTTAGAGCAAAATCACAAAAGATTCTATATCAGGCAATCTGTGTCCTCCGATTGGTCTTCTTTAAAAAGCCTCCTTCTTTGTAATACCCTTTAGCTATATTTTGTCTTATAAACAAAAACTGATATGGAAGAAGATTATAATGTGACATTTTTATTATTTACAGTATTAAAAACATGGGAATATATTACTACTATGTATAAACTAAATGCTATATGTAATTTGATGTAGCATTGGATTGGTTTTATTGTCATGCTTTGGTATATGTAAATGTTAACAAGAGAGAAAAGAGAAGGAAGGATGATGTGCCTATGGGCGTCTTGAGTTAGAAAAACTTGACATGAGCTGCTTTACTGTTATTCGACCAATGAGCCCTGTATAAAATGAAATAAAATAAAATAAAATAAAATAGTACCTCCCACCTATAATCATTTACATCTTGAGCAAAACATAGATTACCTACTTTTTCATGCATAACATCAGAGCACCTTCAATACCAACAGTTTTCCATTTTTCAAATCCCGCTTTCATGCATCTAGCATTTCAACCTACTTGATGAGTTTACCTCATTGTGAAGCAAATGATATCGCTCTTTCCATTTCAAGACATACCCCACACACAATAAACCTCCCCACACACACATTTCTTTATTTATATAATTTGATTCTATTACAACAAAATGGTAGGCTATAATTTAATCTACTAATGTCTATAATTTCTGTTGTTGTTGACAAGTCGATTTCAAAGCATCCACACGATCCAAGAGAGATTGACAAAACCCTACTGCCTGTCGACGTTCTTGCCGAGCGGTGGTAAAACTGGAGGCACATTCGATTCCATCCAAAGCAAGTAAGGCCCGCATGACGACTTCAGACAGATAAGCTATTTCATCCTTTTCAATCGGTCCCTGTTCCAATTGAGTCACACGAGAAGACACTGACACTGGTTCCTTCATGATATGGCGAATGCGTGTGATTTGACCGACTTCTTCTTCATTCCCAGAAGCAATCTGTTGGACTTGTTCGTTCTAAAAGAAGAAAAAAACAAAAGTTAGTACAAGACCCACCTTGTCCCCCTCACCATACACTTTACCAAGACTTGGTCTCCTAAGACTACCAATTCTGACCAAGGAAGAATACCCAGACTTTCTAGTGTAGCTTGGTCATCTTTGAGGAATCCACCATTATACTTGAGGACCATGGTGGAGAGTGGGATATGGAAGAGTGATTTACATTGTAACTTGATATCATGGACAGTATATCGACGGTATTGTTCTAGTGAGGCAAGAGGAAGATCAATAGGATCATATTGACCCCAACGGACAGAAATATACAATGGTCGTTGTTGCTTTCTTGATGGTGGTGGTGGAGAAGTGTATTTGGGATCTTTATGTGGTGTAGGTGGTGAAGCATATTGTTGTGGTCTAGATGGTGATGGATAACGAGGAGATGGACCTTGATTGTTGCTATTGTTACCAAATAAATCAGAGAATATGCCCATGGTAATGTAATAAAGTGAAAAATAGAAAAGAAAGAAAGACAGAATGGCGGGATTTTAAAAAACATCAAATTTTTATTTTTTAAACAGGTAATAATGAATGACTGCATAAAATTAAGATCTATTAAAGCCGTCAACAAATCGACTTGTGTTTTTAGGTGTAGATATGGGGGATGGGGGATGATAAGTAAAAGGATGAATAGAAGGGGAACTAGAAGAAGTAGATGTATTTGGTACAGGTTGAGGAGGATGAAGGTGAGGTGGAGAAGCAGAGGCAGCCAGTGGTCGTTTCTTGGTCGTAGAGTCATCTTCTGTATTCAATAAAGAGGCAATCGAAGGTGAATGTCGAGCATCATTAGGTACCAGAGTTGATTTGGGTTTCTTGTCATTATTGGTTGAGGGTCCACCATGTTTTTGATCGAGGTACTTGCTCCAACGTTGTCGGCATTGTTGACTGCTCCTATCAGGTACTAATTGTGCCACCTTGTCCCAGTTACTTGTCCCGTTCTTTTCCACTGAGGCCCTAAGGAGCTGATCTTCATCTGGATTCCATCGTACATAGGCTAGTTTTGACTTTGGTCTTTGCTGTTGAGGTCGGCTACTGGCTGCTGGTGATTTCATCCTATCTATTTAACATAAAAAAAAAAAAGAGAGAGAGTTACAAAAAATACCCAATCATTATTCAGTATCATTACCATGATCAGAATGATGGACAACAGGTGGTGGTGACCTTGATGGGAACATGGATAAGAGTGTGTTGGCAGAGTCGATGGATCGTTTGGATCGTTTTTCATGGTAATAGGTGGGAGCATGACTACTACTATAAGCCGGTCTGTTGTAATAATAGATAGTTGGATCAGGTTCTTCTTCCTTGAGATGATTGAGTGGTCGTTTCCTGAATTTACCACGCCGAGAAGGTGGCGGTGGTGGCGTAAACGTCGCATATCTTGATCGTTCTGTGTCACTGACATATTGAGATTCAAAGTCCGGATCACTGAGCATTTGGTCGGCTAGTATACCCAGGCTGTCCAATCCAGAGATCGTATTTGGCCGAATGTCGCTACGCAGTTTGGGCGAATACTGTTGTTGAAAGAGATAGGGTCGATTCTTGAGTGTACGATCTTGTTGGAATCGAGGTGAGACTGCCAAGGTTTGAGGTGATGATGGTAGTAGTTCGTCTTGTGGTTGTTGCTGTGGTTGTTTCAAATGTAAAAACTCCAATTCTGCATCCCGAGCCTTTAATCGTAGTTGATTCAGGTGTAGTTTTTGTAGTAAACATTTCTTATCTTGAAGTAATTCATCCTTTCCCAAGTCAGCATCCTAATAGTTACAATATTTAAATTGATGAATTAAATTAATAATCTTCGTCCCATCCTATCATTCAACATACCTTGTCAGGCAGTTCCATATCTTCCACTGTATGTAATAATTGAGCCATCTTTTGTAATCGTCTAGTCAAAGCCTGAATATCCTTGTGTAGCATTCTTGTTTCAGTAACATATCGTAGTCGTTGTTCATTTTCCTATTTGATAAAAAAAAGAGTTAATCATCATCATCCTACTGAAACCAGCCAAATCATATTTCACTTACCGACATGAGGTAAATTTGTTTCATTGTTTCGACCACGTTGTTCACATCAGGCGGTAGCGTGGGTGATTGACCTATTTGATCAGCTTGAGAACGGACAATATTTTCCAGATATTGGTTTCTTTCCATGGCTTCACGTAACTATTAAATAATAAAAGACGCATGATTAATATAAATAGACATACAGAGCTATTAATACTTATTTACCTGTTGTTCTTGTTCATCGTTATTAAAGTCCCGGTTCCACTTGTCTTGATAAGGCGGTACATAGTCCCACTAAGAAAAAAAAAAAAAGAGAGAGAGCGAATGAGTTCGGTAACATGGTCGGGGGGTTTTATTCTTCCTCTTTGTCCAACAAAGACTTACTGGATATTGAGTTGTGGAAGACACGGATAAGGAATGCACAACCGGGTGTGTTGACTGTTTCGTTGTCTTTGCTGTGGAATTAACCGAGGGTGATAAGTCAGGAGGTGGTACCGTGGTAGTATTTGCCGTCGTCGTCGTCGTCGTAGTAGTAGTAGTGTTGTTTGTCAATGGTTCTGTTAATTCAAGGTCGATTTTCCACTTTGCATTTGTTCCCCAACGTTCTATCTTTGATAATGACAAGAAAAAGATGGTTAATAGTACTATTCTTTATCGAGTTAAAACGGTTGTTTTACCTGTTGTCGAAGCGAATGAAGAATGTGATCTAAATGGTCGGTGGATTGTGTAAATGTAGTGGATTGCCTTCTGCCTAGAGGTGAAGGTGCTTTTACTGTAGAATCTTGAATTCGATGGAGCTGCATAAAGGATTCCTATAATTGTGAATGTGGTGTAGAATAAGATAGAAGGAAAAGAAAGAAACGCGTTTATTCTTTTTTACTTTTTCCCACCTTTGAACTTTTTTTTTTTCGGCTCATCCCATGACGAAGCATGAATGAGCGGATTGACGGGGGGTTTCGCACATCCAATCAAATCGCTCGGATTGTTTTAAAGGTTTATCTTTTTTTTTTTTCTTTTGAAATCCCGGCACTTTTGCTTCTTCTTTATCAACATGACGCTGGCTGCGGTGGGTCAGTTTTGTGCCTCTTCCATTATTGAAACCAACACCATACGATGTTGTGAACTAATTAAAAAAGCCTCTCAACAAGGTGCCAAGGTATAATATGATTAGATACATTGACCATTCTCAACTTGACGAAAAGCTTCTCTCTCTCTTTTTAACGTGTAGATGCTCTTTTTACCTGAAGCAGCGGACTATATATCTGAATCCAAAGAACAGGCTGGTACATTGGCGTCAACCCTTAAGGAATCAAACTTTCTCCAAGAACTTCGAAAAACTGCTCAATCAGAACAGATATGGGTATCCACTGGTGTTCATGAAAAGGTAATTAAAAAGGATGACTGCCCTGTCACTGACATTCTTCTCTTTTGAATAGTGTGATGATCAGGAACGGGTTTATAATACACATGTTGTTATTGACGAACACGGGGATATTGTATCAACCTATCGAAAAATACATCTCTTTGACGTGGATATTCAAAACGGACCTCGGTTAATGGAAAGTGACTCGACACAGGCAGGCTCCACACTCACACCACCATTGTCCAGTCCCATTGGTATGCTGGGTTTACAAATCTGTTACGATCTTCGATTTGCAGAACTATCCATTCATCAACGACGTCAAGGCGCCCACATCTTGGCTTTTCCCAGTGCATTTACTGTCAAAACTGGCATGGCTCATTGGGGTAAACATACACACACACACACACATAGGATGAAACAAAACTAATCACCCCCTTATTAGAGACCTTATTAAAAGCAAGGGCGATTGAAACTCAGTGTTATGTCATGGCAGCTGCTCAGGTGGGACAACACAATGCAAAACGAACAAGTTATGGTCATGCAATGGTAAAGTATGCTGTCAAATTACTGAAGGTTTGTTAAATTCCCCTCTTCTTTTTTAATAGATTATAGATCCATGGGGAACTGTATTGGCAAGATGTCCTGATACATCCTCACCAAGTCTGGCTTTGGCAAATATTGATTTGGAATACCTAGACTCTATACGAACTGATATGCCTATAATGTCCCATCGAAGGAATGATATTTATCCCCCTCTTTAGAATAGATACTGTAGAATACCATTAATAAATAAAAAATGATGTAGGTTGTCATGCGGGGTTTAAAATGATAGTCTAGTTGCATAATGACTGGACATGCATATATCTTTTGGTGTGTCAGTTTTTAATTCATTCCATAATATTAGAGTTAACAAACTATGTGATATATATATATATATATATATATTCCCGAGGGTATGGTACCACTATAAACATGAATGCAGGCAGGTGACATCAATGCAACATGGAAGAAGTGAGGCTATCCAGGGGTGAGAGATGACACAATCAAAAGTGGACAAGGTTTTTATTTTTGGGTAAGTACATAAGGTATAAACAAAAACAACATTTTTCAGTAAATAATAAAAACAACATAAAAACTAGACTAATAATGTCAAATAACAAACTATATACTATAATGATATGTATCAACAAGAAGTAATAAACTAAAAGGTGGGATGGGGAAAAGGGAAAAAAGGGGAATACAACTATCTACAGGATACAACACAAATATATATAGTTAAAAAAACAACAATAATAACAAAGAAGCCAAGCAAGGTGAAGAAGGATCGCCAAACCGATCCTTGTTAGTGATAACCTGACGAGAAGGTGCATTGATTATCAGTGAGGTTTTACCGCCGCTCTTAATAAATGAAGAATCATCAACAGTATGACAAAGACAATTAGACCAATGGTAGGAGATACTATTTCAATCACAGCAATTCTTGAGAAGAGGACATGTGGATCATGGGTTGTTGTTTTAACAAACGATACAAAGGATGGTGATGACGATACCACCTTGACGAGTTCTTCCCACAGTGAGAGGATGAATATATATGGAATGTATACAAATGATAGCATCAACAAATGAGTCCAACCAAAAGCTGCATACATATTGTTGTTGTTGCTTTTGATAAAAGAAGGTGTTGGTGATGTTGATGAGGATACGTTGGATTCTGCAGAGTCGTTGGTTGTGGTGGGTAAAGAAGAAGGTTTCTGGTGACTAGTCAACATCTTGGATCGAGGATGCTGTCGACGGTAATTAGCCAGATCACGAGATAATGAATCGACAATAGCAAGTGATGAATCCAACCGTTCAAATGAAGCCAATAATGGATCATTCACTAAATCATACTGAACAGCATCTTGTTCAGTGCATTCCAATACCGGGTCATTTACTTGTGTTTCAAATAAAAGAGGTGAGATAGTTCGAGACATGGGTGTGGTGAGTGTTGAAGAGATGGATGAGAATAGATCTTCGTCATCGTCCTCATCATCATTCATGCTGGATGTCATGGATGAGGTGCTTGAGGATGTCCGGTTGAGATAGGGTGCGTGTTCGGATGATACTGATTTCGTTGGTCGAGGTAAACGGGACCGACGACGAGATTCCTTGATGGCCGACATATCATTATTTTTACTGGTGGATGGTGTTGAGTATACTGATAAATCATCTGGGAGAAGCGTATTGATGGCTGCTGTTGACTTGTCCATCGAGTCCATGGCATGTTTGAGTGTCATTTGATGATCCATCACTTGGCTTGCTATTGCTGTTGTTGCTGCTGCTGTAGTTGTTGTAGTTGTTTGGACAGTCGATATAGAAGGAGTTGTATTGTGGATGGCATTGTTGGCTTCTTGTATGAGTTGAGTAAGAATACCAGAGATACGTTTGAATTGTTCTTGTTCAACTGGATCTTCATCAGTATCGTTATCGTTAATATCACTAGTATTTGACTGGTCATCTAATCCTGTCATTGACCCTTTAGTGTAGTCGTCGTCGTCGTCGTCATTCGTGCTATTCGTCGTATATTTGTCCATTGCTGCTACCAAGTCGAGGAGGTTGGCACTTGCTTTTGCGTGAGAGATGATAGTGGTTGTCGTCTAAGTAAAGTGGATGAATATGGTATAAAGGAGTTCCAATATAAAAGACGGTAAGTCGTCTTTACTTACCATTTGATAAATGATTCCAATAAAAAAGTAAAAAGTTTATAATAATAAAGTGTAATGGTTAGATAAAGAGGGAAGAGAAGAGAAAAAAAAAAAAAAAAAAGAAAATGTGAGGGGCATCCATCCATCTCATAAAAAAAATATTTGAAATCCCGCTCAGACATGAGAAGAGTAAATTTAAATTTTTCGTCGATTAGAGTAAGCTTTAGCCCGACTGGCTTCCTATAGGCGTCATTTAATTAATGCGAACTGTGATGGCCAATGTCCTGTATAAGGTTGTTATAATTTGACAATGCATGGGTTTGAACATCTGATTTTTTCTTTTTCACACCATATAAAAGAGCTTTTTAAATTCTTTTCCTTTAACAAAACAACAACAACTTGTCAGTCAATTCTTGGATGAGGGATGGGTACGGGGCTTCGGCCAACGGTAAGTGAAAAATAAAAGGAAACCACATACTTCCCACATAATATTAACTGATATTTCATCCTCCGCTTATTCGACGAAAAATTCAAGTTACCCACATGAGAAATGTGGGACCTGCTCCTACAAGTAATGATCTAAATGATTCCATCCTTCCTTCATTTGCTTCCCTTTATGATCATATTGAAATAAACAATCTGAATACTTTCCTACCGTCGTAATATGATTTATATTAAGACTGACTTTTTGACCTCTCTTTTCTCTCTCTCTCTCTCTCTCTCTCACATTAATGAACAAGGTAATCTGCATAGTCTCATCCATCATACCGCATCATCCCTTCATTCATGGCATGATTAATATGTAAGTACATACGCCATCTTTTTCCTTGTGAAACTGTCAAAGCACTCTTTCTCCTTTAAAACAAGGGATCCCTCTTTCAGGTGCCTGTCGATTCAAATCCCGCTCAATGTCGGGATTTGAAAAATACAAGTCTTTTTGGTCAAAGGTCTTTATGAACAGTACGAATGATTGCCAGAGGTCAATTTACTAGAAAAGAGAAACCTACTGAATGAAATTTAACTATGTTGATGATGTATGAAGCGATACTTTTTTTTTTGCCTGTGCCCTAGCTTGTACCTCACTTGTCAAAGTAGAGTAAATGGGTTTCTCATCTGTCGATATCCATGTAGAAAGTGAAAAAGCCATACTACCCAATTACTGCTCCAACATTGCCTTTCCAAAGAACATTTGTACTTGGAAGGAGGGTAGTTCATGTGACCTTGCTCCTATTCTATTTTGCCGGCAACATCAGCGGAGTTTACTCGCCATCTTTATTTACCCTTTTTTTCCTTTTTCTTTCTTTCTTTCCTTCCTTCTTTCTCCTCTTAATCTTTATACAATACATTTATGGAGTCTTCAGTATCAGATGTAACACATGGTACTGCAAGATTGACAACCATAAGTCGACCCAGTGTTGCTTCCATGAATAAACCTGCTCAAAACACACTTCTTTCTCAGCGACCTCAACAAGTATATGTCGCTCTACCACCGTTAACTCTTAATAACAGCAACTTGCATCCGATACGAAAACACTCTCTCGACTCGAAAACATCAGCCACTCGAACATCGTCGTTTCATTCATCTTCACCACTTGCCAGCTCACCTAATGAGAGTATCGACCATACTACACCTCAAGATTGGTTCTCGTCTTGTCAAACCATTCTCTTTGCAATATCAACACTACAACAATCACTACAACAATGTTTGCGTATTTCTTCTGGCAGTCTCACCTTTTTCACACCACTGATTCATCAATTACAACATGCACACGATCAACTGGTATCAGCAACAGGTAGTGGTACGCACAATAGTCTTTTATCACCATTTATGAATCTCTGTATCAACACATTAAGGGATACTTGTACACAACTACATTCACGACGGGACGACTTGACTTTGGTATTGGACCTTAAAAGTATGCGACATCTACTTTTGGCTCTCCACGGTGTAACACTCGATATTAAGGAAGTATGGGAAACACTCTCACCACAACCATCTACTCTTTCTGCTACACGGCATCGATCTCATAGTGATCATCATTTCACACCCAATGGCACCAAAACAGCAACAGCAGGAACAACAACAACTACAACATCGGCTCTATATGCATATTTCAAAATGGCTGTTTCATCCTCATCACACCTGGTGGAAGTACTCAACCAATCAATAGAATCCATGTTGCTTCAGCGACAACAAGATCTGGAAACTAAACTCGCCATGCTTCAACAACCAATACAACAAGCTGTGGCATGTACACATCAATTAAATGAACATTTAGAAGATCAACAAGGCGGATTCCACCCTTCCTCACAATCCTATACCATACAATTCTGGGAAGATACGAATCTATTTTTAAAGGTAAAGGCATTGAATAAAAAGAAGGACAAACTACTTTATGGGTTACTGATGTGCTCTCTTTTTTTTTTTTTTTTTTTTGATGGGTGGGTGGGGGGATAATAGACAATTGTATCACTGATGAGCCTCATTCGGTCCTTGTCGACTGAAGACGAGGTAAATTGGCCGAAATCACTTAAACAGTGCTGTCTGCATCTGACACGGGTAACGGCGGAAATTGCAAAACTATGGAACAATGATCCCATGTTTGTTCAAGATGGATATTATCTGGGCAAGACAGGCGATGATAGTAATAACAACACTTTGACTCCTACCACCGTCTCTTCTCCCTTGTCTTCTTCGGTCCCATCCACTTTTACTCCACACCAACAAGCCAAGCCTACCTCCTCCTTATTGATACCCCCTTCATAGTAGCAGTAGATTTATATATAGTAGATTTATCACCCTTATCCTTTTTAATAATAAAACTTGGCATATTATACATTGACCCATTCCTGGTTGGTCCCACTTTTTGAACCCCGCAACTCCTCTGTGTGTGTGTGTGTGTGTGTTTTTTGCATAATCATGTGTAGGCTATAGAGAAGATTGATAGTTTATTGATATAAAATAAAAGATATAAAGTATTTATAAAAACTACAGCAGATGAAACTATACACTACTATATATAAAGAGATGAAGATACACCTATTGTGATTCCACTAGAGCGATCATACTAAAGTCATGCTGATTAGGATCGATATCCATATATTGTTTAATCACCTTTGTCGAGCTCTATAAACACAGTAATGATAATAATAAAAAGTCAACTTAATTATAACCCAATCTATTCTTTTCACTTGTCCTCTCCTTCTTACCTGTACAAAATCGGTCGTTTTACCATGATTGACCGGCAACGGACGCCGTCCATCCAATTCATATAAATGATCATCGACCTCCACAAAGCAAACATAATGGAAATCCGTATGCCCATCCTCCAAGAGTGCAACAGGATGATCGCCCAAAGTGGCAGCAGCAGCTTCATGTAACAGACGCAATTCATTTGATTCCTTGAGCCATTCCGCCCGTTCGTCTGGAGACATGGATCGTGATTTTTCGATAAAGTCAAACAAAGGTCCCTTGACTTCTTCACTGTTGCTATTGTTAGCCAAAGAGTGGAGGAGAGCAATCATCCCACAGGCTTGTTGTACAGTTTGTTTGAAAAAGACCACGTTCGGGCTGATGCTTTGTTCCAGTTTGGCCAGTCGGACTTCTTCTTCGTGGATATGGTCATTGTATTTGTCGGTGGAAGGGAAGAGTAGGATGAGAGCGGATGAGGGTGGGATCTTGGATAGTTTGTCAGAGTCAACGCCTAAAGATGAGGAAAGAGAGAGTAGTTTAGTCCGCTTTGCCTTTTTTTTTTTTTCCTTCTTCACTTTATACTGTTCACTTACCATGAATGTCAGTGTATTTCCACTTTGTCGAGACACCTGAATCGTGAATGATCTATAGCAAGTTAAAATACCTGATCAGTACCCGATTTATCACCACTTTATTATTCCTTCTATTGACCTACCTTGTTCCACACCTGTAAATAGTAATCAGAGGCAAAAAGAAGACGAGTTTTTAGTGATATCGTTCATTTTGCTGTTTAAGTAGCAAAAATGGGACCTACCTCCACATTGGCTTCGAGTGGCAAGTCGTTTGTACTGAGTGTCATGATTTATGTGTATATGTAAAAAGTGTAAAGAATGAGAAAATAAAAAAGGGAGAAAGGAAAAATGAGAGAAAGGCAAAGAATAAAAGCAATCGACGTTTTATTGTTTAAATCCCAGCTGCGCTATCCCAAAAACGGTTTCTGTCTGACTGGGACATGACATCTGGATCATGCGGCGTTTAAGCCAATGGGACTTTAATCGTTATTGTACTCTCGATTGAGTGGTACCGACTTATGTCATTGACCTTTTTAACCACTTTTTTTTTTTTTTTTTTTTTTTTTTTTTTTTTTTGAGTTCTATTATTACCAAATTTGCCAAGAAAAAGGATCTAATCGAACATATCACTTTCATTTTTGACCCTAGTTTAAAGAAGTACCCACACACTCTCGATTTTGCATCTCTTCCATAGCGTGTGAACAAATAATATATATGTATGGAATTTATACATATTATGTCGATCAAAAAGTGGGATGAGGTCCATGAGAATTCAAATCCCGCCTAGTGTACCACTTTTCCCAACACAGGGTCCAGGCTTGTCAGTCAACGGGTAAAAGTTTGATGGTTTAAAAAAAAAAGATCCAGTTTATTTAGTGTTATTACAAAAAAAAAAGTAGGGAGGCTATAACTATATATCTATTAATCAAAAGGTAAAATGGGCCTCTACTTCTTCTTTCCATACATTCCTGGTATCAAACTTGCTTCCTAGTTTGGTGCATAGTAAGAACGCACCAGAAAGTTTCTTGTGTAGACCATAGGATTCGTCAGGAGGTGGAGTGAGTCGGTGTTGTAGCATGACAGGAATGGTATCGCGCACACGAGCAGTGATGGTTTGTTGAGAAAAGTCATAGATGCCTTGGGCGCAAAAGGGTTCACCCAATACCATGACACTATCCACATGGGCCTGTTTCATCACGTCAGTTTCGTACCCTGTCACAAAGCCCAGTTGTTTTGAGTATTCCCATACACCTTGTCGATCTTGTCGTACTGCTGAGCCTAGGATTCGTCCATAGAGTTGTAAAAAGGTCAAAGGAAAGTCGCGGCATGCACCAAAGTCTAACAGTTCGATCTGACCTGTTTGTCGGTTGTAGAAAAAGTTGGACCAATTGGGATCGGTTTGCATGAATTGGAAGGAGAAGACTTCACGTAAACATAATCGTAACAAGTTTTCGCCCAACTAGATACACACAAAGAGTTAATCAATAATATCATTTACTTTTACTTTTCTCTTTTTCTTTTACCTTGTTTCTAATTTCTTGTGATTCTTCAGTTGCCTTGCTAAGTACTTGTCCATACAAACGTTCAGACACTAAGATACGTGACGTTGATAGTTCTTCAATAACACGAGGCACCTTATATCTTGAATCATCCTTCAAAAGCTGTCCAAATCGTAGTGCATTGTTGGCTTCACGTTGATAGTCGCATTCCCATGCCAATTCTTGTTTCGTCACCTTGATGGTATTGTCGAGGTAAAGACCACGTGGAAGGAGATTGCTAAAGGTCACCAAGGCCTTGAGATTGCTGAGGTCACTGTCGATAGATGTCGCTACACCAGGATACTGGATCTTAATCACTACGGGTTGTCCATTAGACGCTAGAGTGGCCGCATGGACCTGACCAATCGATGCCGCGGCGATGGGTATAGGATCGAATTCGCTAAAGTTCGACAACCAGTCCTTTCCTAATTCATCCGCCATCACTTTCTATACATTATATATATATATATATAAAGAGATCAGTATCACAATTTTTCAGAAAGAAGGGAGTATCTATTACCTCCATTTGACGTTTGGGCATGTAATTGGCACTGTCGTGGACACGTAGAAGGACTTGTTCGAGTTGAGGAGGTAGCGCACTGGAAGATTGATTTGAAGCTTGAATACCTTGAATACTAAGCATTTGTCCCATTTTCAAAGCTGCACCACGCATTGTTGATAACTTTTCCACCAGTCGATCCACATTCTTTTCACTAAGCATCACAGATCCTAATCAAATTATCCATTAGTTTCCACAAATACACCATGTCTTTTATATTGATGATTTACCTTGTTGATCTTTAGATATTCCTGTAGCCCTTTTAAACGATTCATTGATAGCACCTAAACCCATACCGGTAGCCAAAGATCCATAATGCCATAAACGTCCAGCACGAGAAGTAGGGATTCTTGCTTCCTTTAGTTGTCGTCGAAGTACTTGGTCTGGTTCCTGCACTTTTGAGGTTGATAATGGTGTTTCGATTTGCTGTGTTGGTGGTGTGAGGATAGTTTCTTTTGAGATTACCGTTGTTTCGGTTTGTGTTGGTATGTTGAGTGATTCTCCTATGTTTTCCCGTACTGGTGGTGTTGCTGAGGCAGGGGTCGCATCTTCCAAGCTTGGGCTATTTGTTGGTGAAGAGGTCGTTGTATCACTTTTGTGCTGATCTAAAACGTCAATGGTTGTCGCAGGATCCATGTCGGTGGTTGGGGCATGTTCAATAGTTGCCAAGCTATCAGGTGTCAATGTAGTTGAGGATGGGACAATGATTGGTGTTGGATTGATCAAGCTTGATGTTTTCAAGTGTTGCTGAAGCGCGGCCGATTGAGTAGCAATTACACCATAGCCTACTTTGGTTGTTGAGCTGGCCACCCCAATGATATCCACAAGTACTCTGGCGATTGACATTGCAAAAGAATTAGATAAAAGGAAGAGAGACAAATAAAACAAAAAAAAAAACGCACCACCCCCTCTTTAAAAATCCAAACATTTTAACTCCCGACATCGAAGCAAATCCTGCTGTCAAAAAAAAAAAAAAAAAAAGCTTTATTTCAGGAAGGGCAAACAAATCCACCAGAAGGAGGAGATGCATTAACGGTGGAGGTCCAAATAATACCAAGGAAGTGGAATACAATCTATAAAATAAAACAATTCAGTTAAAAAAAAAAAGAGAGACGAGATACAGGGGAGGGAGTGTTTTACCTTCATATTGACGTTCAAAGAAGGCCGTTCAGCACCTTGTTTCAATTGCGGCCCACAAGCTCGATAAAGATCTTGCCAAGTAGTATCCGAATCTGATCGAGCCGAGTAATGGACATGGAAGACGGTATGAGAAAGCACGACGAGCATCTTTGGCGCCACAGCGAGATCCTCCAACACAGCAGTAGCAAATGGGTTCTGGGTCAAACTATCCACAATCGTCATTTCCATCCGAGTAAGTCGAGTAGGTATAAAATTATCCCGATTGTCCAAAGTAATGTTCATCAGCCACGTTGCTTCCATCCACGGCCGTTTCTCTGGTGTCGTTGCCCATGTCGTCGCCGCGCCTTGTCGTTCCGCATGACTGTCCATCACCACCATCGGAGTCCTTGGCCAACAGAAAAACGTTGCTATACCACCAAGTATAATCATTAAAAAGAAGAGGTACACCAATCCTTTGGCGATCGCACATTTTCGTTTTGGTTGCCTGGTTCTTGTCGTGGTTTTCTTTTCCAGGTCGTCTAATAGTACATGGTCATCAAGGAGATCGGATTTGGTACCTGGGTCTGTGGGGTTTTGTTGATTAGTGACCTGCTTGGACGTTTCGTTTCGTTTCTTGTTCTTGTAAGGTGATGATCGATGGTGATTGACAGTGGTATGTGATTCGGAGCAAGTATCATCGTCTTCTTCCATATATATCAAAGTTGAATCAGGTTTTTGATGATGGCATTGGCAGCAGGATGTTGCCTTGCTGTTGTTGCTGTTGTTGCTTTTGATGCTAGTGGTGTCGATTAAACGATTAGGATGAGGACAAGTTGTTGACATACATGGCATGTCTTCGTGATGATGATGATAATCATGCTGTTTACCTATTGATTCGCAGGAGCATGATGATGTTTTGGTAATAGTGTCTTTTTTTTTCAAAAGAAAAAGAAAAAAAAAAGGTGAGATTAGGGTCATTTCGGCTTACCAAAGTTAAACACACATACCTTGAGGATCACTGACAGAGGAGCAACAAGAGTCATCACTATCTTTTATTGAGCGTGAATTGTGCTCCATTATACATAAATAGTGAGAAGTAAGAAAGGGAAAGAGGAAAGAAAAACGAAAGAAAAAAAGGAGGCACTCCTGATTTTATAAATTGCATCCGATCGGGGTTTTAAATATCCCTTGTACTCCCCCACATGCATGATTGACATTGCACGCATTGTTTCTTTGAAGATCTTCTTCTCATAGCAAAAGATAACAATCAAACAATAAAAACTACAAGTAAAGAGATAGTACCTAGTAAAACAACAACAACAACAACAACTTACCATGAAAGAGTTTTAAAGATAGGGTTGAGCATGATTAGTCAACAGAGCAGTTTGACTTGAGGTATCTTTGTACTTTTTTTGTTTTGCATGAAAACACCACTGCGCAACCCCCTCCCCATTCTTTTATTATTATTATTATTATTATTATGTTACTACACAGATCAGGTGCCGCCAGTAAATTGATATTAGTAAAACATCTTCCAAGACGAGTCCTTTTAATGTTCATTCTTCTCTTTGTCTTTCTATAAATCATCCAAATTCATGCAAACCCAGGCTTTCGCAATTCAAAACCCGCCATAAGCGTGCACAATCCTCCATTGTAGTAAATGATCTCTTCAAATTGGTCACAGTAGTGACATGATGGCTTTATACATACAATGCAATTCATTGACATGTGTGTCATTCCATATTCAGATCCATCAATTCCACATGGTCATCTATGTGATATTTTTATTGTTCAATGTGATCTAAACCATTATATTATACATATATACGCTGTATGAAATTGATTTCCCGCAAACATATCGATATGACAGCAAGTACAAGGATGCGATCTGGACACAAGACACTAGAGATCATACCCAAATACAAATAGGACAACATGTTAACCATTAATCGATTTTACTTTTTATTAATTAATGAATCATATAATAACTAACTAGGAATCTATATAATACAACTATTTTTTAGAAGGAGCCTTCAACCCCAAAGAACCATGTATCAATCTTCTTGCTACCATATTAGATGGTCTTGCTCGTTGATTCAGGGCGCTTTTTCGTACAATGGGAATATCTACACAGATAAAAGGAGAAGTTCAATAATCACATTATCCATGATATTCGCTTGGATTTGCTTTACCTTCGATGATGTCCATCGGTCCCTGGTAATTTCTAACAATGACCGTCGAGCTGTTCTTGTTTTCCACCCATGCCCTTTTTGCTATAAACAAGAAGAAAGAGAGAGAGAAAGAAAGAGAGTTAGTTAATTACAGGGGGAGGAGGAAGAGGTGAATGATGGGTTACCTGTGGAGGGATGTCCAAATATGACAAGGATAGTTTTATCGTCAATGGTTTGGAATCGACAACCACCACGCATGGATTCATATTTACCAAACGTTGTCTGGACTTGCTCCATTGTCAGTGGCTTTGATGTGCATTGCAGGATATAATCGTCGTCTGTCATGGCTATTATAAAGTGAGCAGAGTGAGTGAGGGGTGTAGATAAAATGTTGTAATACTGGATACTTACTATCGTCAGGTTTGTCTTTTGTTGAGAGTGCTTGCATACTTTTCAACAGTTGATCTTCTTCGGTATCTGTAGTATGTACCTATTGTCATTAATAAGGGAGTCAGTCAAAGTGTTTATATTTTACTGTTCGTGGTTGTTTACCTTGGAAAGAGTTGCTTGTTCTGATGGTATAGACTGTTCATTTCTACTGTTTTCAAGTGGTAAAGTTTTATCGTTGGACATTTTTTGCTTGGGAGTTGTAGATCGGTTCATGTTATTAAAATGCAGAAGGGGAAGAACGACAAAAAAAAAAAAAAAAAAAAAAGGTGGCCAACCCATTTATAACCCCCCACCCACCATCCAAATTGTAAACCCCGACAAACCCACACATTGCAACCATCAAATATCAATAACA
Source organism: Chlamydoabsidia padenii (assembly GCA_025330725.1). NCBI lineage: Eukaryota > Fungi > Mucoromycota > Mucoromycetes > Mucorales > Cunninghamellaceae > Chlamydoabsidia > Chlamydoabsidia padenii. Next base: position 802,095 of record JAIWND010000008.1, on the reverse strand, counting down.
GATCCAAAAGAAGAGAAAGTAGGTCAATTTTCTTTATTTACAATAAACAACCGACACATAAAACTAAATAACATATAACAATAATAAAAAGGGGAGATAGAGAGAAAGATAGAGAGAGAGAGAGAGAGAGAGAGAGAGAATCCTGTCAAACTTTTCCCTTCATCCTTGTATGTGTGTGAGTGTAAATGTGGGTGGTGTAAGTGATCCAGGTCTAATAGGGAGCATAATGCATACCGCGTCCTCGACCCCTATAGGTTAATAATAATAAAAAAACAAAAACAAACCAGGTCAGCCGTTTTCTTTTATTGGTTTCAAATCACAATATCCTACTTACCGTCCACGATAACCATAACCAGCAGAGTGACCATAGTAAGGAGGAGGAGCATATCCACCACGGAATCCACCACGACCACCACGACCACCACGACCACCTCTTGAAGCAAATCCTGGTACATTGGTTCGTTTAGGAGTCACCTAAATCAATAATAAAGCCATGGTGTTTAGTAAAGCATAGATATATATTAAATCTACGCGCAGTCCTTTTCCTTACCTTTAACAAACGTCCACGGAAGAGACTTTCGTTCAAAGCAACAGCGTTGCTTACAAAGGAAGGTTCTGCGAATTCCACGTAAGCATACCTAAAACAACATCAAAGATCATTAGTACCCAATGTTAACCTTTCTTTGTTGTTGTTGTTGTTGTTGTTGTTGTTGTTGTTGTTGGATGGACTTACCCTTTAGGATGACCAGTAAACTTATCACAAAGAATCGTGACACGGTTGATAGTTCCACACGATTGGAAGTGAGCTTGTAATTCTTCAGGAGAGGCACCATAATCCACTTGACCGACATAGACAGATCGAGAATCAACAGCTTCTTTATCTATGTAGTGTCAATAATTATTAAATTAGCCGACGAATACTTGTCAGATCGTTGTTATATTCTTCCTTACCTTCTTCTACAGGATACATGGACTTTTCTACTTCAGCTTGCATGTCACGTAGTTTTGCAGCTTCGGATTCCATTTCTTGAACACGAGCCTTCATGTCTTCGAGTTCCTATTCAACAAGATAAAGTAATGTAGTAGTTAGTATGGTTTATTATCATTCTTGTAACTAATGTTGTTCATACTTTATCCACTTGACCATCCGCATCCGTTGTGGTTGTTGTTGTAGGAGCAGGACCATCGTTCACCACAGGTTTCTTTTCAATCACACCATAAGTTTCGGGGGCCTTTTCAGAGTCGCTCATGATATAATTTGTGTATGATAAATAATAGGTAAAAGAAAGAAGCAGCAAATAAAAATAAAAAAAAGTCGTTGTGCGTAAACAAATTTAAAAGCGGGGTTTAAAATAATAAAGACCGCTAAAAAGTTTTTATTGGATCAACTACAAAAACCTAGAGCCTAATATTGATAACTAAGGGGTAAAGTGGGGGAAGGAATACAAAGAAAGGGTGAAGAATGAATATATTTTCTGTAATAGAATGGCACCAGTATTTTTTTCTTCTTGATTTACCTTTCATTGTAACCAAAGGTGGGGTTGCCATAGACCGGAATAGGTGGTGCATAACCCCGACCGCCACCTCGATGACCCCCTCTTCCTCTTCCTCGACCCCCACGAGGCATAAGACCAGGTACATTGGCTCGTTTTGCTGTCACCTATTAATTAATTAAACAATAATAAACATCAACAATTAATGACAAGATTGGATGTATGAGAGAGGTATTTATTACCTTTAATTGACGACCACGGAATTCGGCCTGATCCAAAGATAATGCATGGGCAACGGAGGATTCGTCTGAGAATTCGATAAAACCATATCTATATTGACATGATCGATCATGGGAAAAAGAGGCTTTTTAGTATCAATTCCTATACAAATATGATTATTATTTGACACCCCTTACCCTTTAGGATGCCCGGTATACTTGTCACGAAGAATGGTGACGCGGTTTATAGGACCACATTGTTCAAAGAAAGCTTGTAGTTCTTCGGGAGTGGTGCCATAATCAACCTGACCTACATAAATAGACCGGATATCAGACAAAGATTGATGTGCTAATAAGAGTAGAGTAAATGAGTTTTTTTTGTTTTTTTGTTTTTTTCCCATACTGTCTGTTATATACATACCTTGTTCTTCAGCCGAGTAATGTTGAGGAGGTGCATTTTGATAGTATGGATTTCCTTGAGGTTGGTTGTAATATATGGGTCGACCTTCTTGAGTGTATCCCATATGTACATCCTATATATATATATATATATATATATATATATATACAAATATATATAAATAAAGATTATTGTTCATTATAGTATAAAGGTCATATTGGGTCCCCCACCACCCAGCTTGTTATAAAGGATCAGGTCCCGCAGCGTCTTGTTCTTTTACCTCTTGAATGTTAGCACCGGATGAAGCCACATATTGTCCTTGTGTATATGAGCCGTTATCCATATTAAGTTAAGTATATAAAAATAACTAAACAGTTGGATTAATGGCAGAATAAAAGTAAAAGAGAGGAGAGTCGGGGAGAGATTTTTTTTTTTTTTTTTTTTTTTTTTCAAAAGATACTCTTCGAGAATTCGAAACCCGCCTTTTCAAATGACGATGATCATTCCCTTTATTACAATCATTATCAATACTAAGCTACTGAGCAGCAATACATTCTATTTCTACTAAACAATCCAAAGGTAGTCGAGCCACCTGGACGCAAGTACGAGTTGGCTTGGGGTCGGGAAAGTAAGTCTATGATAAAAAGCGTGAGTGATCATGCAGTTAAAATCCCGATCCGAATGACTTACGGCATAGACTTCATTGATAGCCTTGAAATCATTCATGTCCTTGATAAACACATTGACCTTGAGCACTTTAGCCATAGAGGAGCCACAATCTTCGAGCAATCCAGTGATGTTTTGTAGTACTTGATGGGTTTGCTTGACAACATCTTTTTCTGTGATTCCCACGAGATTGCCCTGAGGATCCACTGGACAGGTGCCTGATAAAAAGAGGAGACCATTGGATTTGATGGCTTGGCTTAATGGAGCAGTGACTGGAGCAGCTTTGGATGAAGTAACAGGCTCTTTAATAGTATGAGTAGACATTGTATAAAGTTCAGAAAGAAGAAACTAGGGAAACAGAAACTAGCTGGTTTAAATAATTATGCTCGGCTGCCTCTCCCCCAAATTATTTTCAAATACCGCCCCAACCCTAATAGTGGGAAAAGAGCGAACTCTTTTTTCTTTCTTTCTTTCCTTCTTTAAATCTTTTCACACAACATAATGTCATTCCCCATCATTCCTCAAACAACAACACCTCTCTTACCTTATCACTTTTCTGTACCAGACAAACAAGCGCTGGTACAACAGTATGTAGGCAAATCTCTGAATCAAGTCCGTACCCCTCGTCTCATAGTGGATCGTTCGGTGGTGAAAACGAATTGTGAAAAACTCGGTGCAATCGCTAAGCGTCAACAAGTCAAGATTCGTGTCCATGTGAAGACTCATAAGACAATTGAAGCAACTGCGATCGAATTACAAGCTGCTGGGACTGATGCCATTGTTGTGTCCACCTTAGCCGAAGCTTACTATATGGTGCAATCCCCTTTGGTGGCGAATGGTCAACTCAAAGATGTCTTATTGGGTTTACCTATCAGTCCTGACAAGTTTGATGATATGTTTACTTTGGCTGATCAAGTGGAAACCTTCTCGATCTTTATAGGTAAGAAAACGATAAAAGGCCAATATTGTAAATAACCTGACTCATCCACCTTTATACTCTAGATCATGATCAAACTCTGGATGCATTGGATACTTACTATAATGAAAATTATGGCAAAGACTCTGGTCGTCGTGTCAACGTCTTTTTTAAAGTTGAATGTGGAAATGGGTCAGTATAAGCAAACAAAAGAAGGCGGGTGATGATTTACTAAATTTATTCGTCTTTAGCCGTGCAGGTGCAGCCATCAACAATGAAGACTCGTTAAACCTTGCTCGTCGATTGGTGAATTCGACTTATATCAACGTGATGGGACTATATACACATGCTGGACAATCGTATGCCTGTCGTGACCATGAAACAGCCGTGTCCTTTCTTCAAGCCGAACGAGATGCTGCTATCCAGTACCGCGATTACTTGTATCAACACGGGGTCAATATCCATGAATGCTCGATTGGCGCCACACCTACTGTCATGGCTGCGGGTCTTGCTGATCCTTCTGTACTCCAGGGCATCACTGAACTTCACGCGGGGGCATTTGCATTTATGGATCGACAGCAAATCGCCACCAGTCTCGCCATACCATCCGATGTCGCCATCACTGTCTTATGCCGTGTTGCCTCACGTTACCCTGAACGTGGCTCGATTCTCCTCGACGCTGGTGCTTTGGCCTTGTCCAAGGATCCTGCTCCTCAGGGCGGGTTTGGTGATATCATTGGTCATGAACATTGGAAACTCGACAAAATCTCACAAGAACATGGCGTGGTGACTGAAGTTCCCCTGGAAGAATTTGATGATGCTCCGGTCGGTCAAGTCTTTCAAGTGCGTCCTAATCATTGTTGTCTGACGGCGGCTTGCTTTGAATTTTACTTGGTGGTGGAAAATGGTGGTGATCGAATCGTTGATGTTTGGGTGCCTGTCCGTGGTTGGTAGTCATAGTCTTGTAGAATTAGTCTTAAAAAAACCATGTTGCTTTTGTGTAATAAAATACTTTCGTTTGACTTTATTAATTCCATCTTAGGTGAACCGGGATTTGAAATATGGTATGTGGGGCTGCATAATCGGGGTGGTTGTAGTATGAATCATGGACCTCATAATACTAGATGCCAGTGATGTTGTTTACTTTGCCTATCGTATAGCCTTAGTCAAGGTCGATTTAATGCATGATTACATAATTCGTATAAAGTTGAAGAATTGGGTTCTTCTCACACAAATTTTCCTTGTTACACGGAGCTTATCTTCTTTTCTTCTTCTTTACAGATCCTCGGTCATCAAGATCATTTATTGACAGAGCATCACTCAAATTAAGAAGATCAGATGATGTGTATATCTATCGATTCTCTTTGTGGTGGTGGCTGGTGTCTATCTATTTCGTCTTTTCTCTCAAATAGAAACGATCATATCAAACTGAGTTTTATATATCAGTGTAGAGTAATCTTTATATAACAACCTAATATATGACTGAACAGTAATTGTACTAGGTTATCGGGAAATATTACCCTGTTATCATCGAATGAATTAATGCAGGCGGGGTTTTAATAGAAACTAGGTCAAAGGTTCGTTCCCTCCCCCCCCAAAAAAACAGCCGCTATATTTTGATAGTTACTCTGCTATATTATTTCACTAGTGAATGTGCATGTTTAGGGATCTAAATATTGTATACGTACATGGTTCAAGATCATATACATGGCGCAATGCAAGTGCATGAAAAAAGTGATCCAGCAGGTCGGGATCCTCGTCTTGATAAGATTACTCTTTCATTATTTGGAAACATCTTCTTTGGCTAGTAAAACCACTATACCCAAATATTACTACTAGTCCTGTATCTAAATGAAAAGCCATAACCTAAACTTTCTCTCAGGAAGGAGGGTAACTGGAAAGCAGATCAAGCGAGGCGGGATTTGAACCTGAATAGTGATCGGGATTTGAACATTTTCAAACAAACAAAGTTTTTCTTTTTTCTTTCTCTTTCAAAATCCATAGTTGATCATGGGCAAGAGTAATAAAAAAGAAAAGGTAAAAAGAGGAAATGATTTGACTATTTATACTTGTGAAAGACTAATTTATCTTTTGTTTTTTGCTTTTTATATTTCAGCACATCCACAAAAAGGCAAAAAGTGGCAAAGTCAAGAAACACAAGAAAGAATCAAGAAAACACTCACACAAGGTAAGTATCCAACAGATTACATATATAAAATGGTCTGGTTTTACTCACATTATTCATTTGCTTTATATTTGTGAAAGGAAATCAAATCACCATCAACAATAACCAATCTTAATACAACTAATCCTCAGCAACAACAGCAACAAGCAGCGCCACCAACAATTCCCACTAAAAGATCTTCTTCGTCAGTCATTGATTCTGAATCGACTGAATCTAAAAAGAAACTCCAACCAAGAACAAAGACCTACATTAGCGACAGCGACAGTGATGACACGGATAATGATACCAGTAGACCAACGGCGAAGCCGATCAGCAGTAAAGTGGTGCCAGTAAAGAAAAAAGCACCAGTAGCAGTAGTGAAAAAGGCAACAACATACAGTAGCGCCAGTGACAGTGACAGTACGGATAATGACACTACCACACGACGACCTATCAAACCAACTTTGGCCTCTTCTTCAGCGAAAAAGTATATCAGTAACAGTGATAGTGATAGCACGGATAACGACACCACCAGGGCACCAGCAATAAAGAAAGCGATTCGTACACCAACAAACGTCAGTGATAGTAACAGTGATACTTCGGACGATGATGACCGCCAACCAAGACATACAACCAATCCAACAGAGGTAGCTTCTGCCTTGATCGATGGTTCCAGCAACAATAGTAAGCACATCAGTATCACATCTGATCCTGTGTTTTTAAAGCGGAAACAAATTACAAGATCCAACCAACTTGGTGAATTTTCCAATAATCGACTCCAACACCACATGATGTATCGGGACAAGACACAGGAAGCCAAGGTGGAATATGCTCGACGATTTGTGGATGAAGCCGACAAATATACTGTAACTCGGGACTTTTTTGTATCTGATTCGGAATCGGATACTGATTCTGATGATGATTATTCGACACCACCTCCTTCTTGGCATGATTGTGTGGCGAATGGTGCTGTTTCTCGACAAATGATGTTGGATGGGAAATGGGATGTCAAGACAGGTAGATTTACAAAGGAAGAAGCCATACGACTGGAAAAACGACTCAAGAAGATTTGCAGGGTAAGCTATTATATCTATATCTATATATGATGGGGGGGGGAAATGATGATGCACTGATATGTTTTATTACTTTTATAGCGCGAAGGCAAGACCTTGGAAGATCTCAGAATGATGTTAGATGAAGACTTTATTTTAAACAAACCCTTTTGGATCAAGATTGGTAAGTGAAAAGATTGACTGTAAATGAAATACTAACCATTTCTTTTCTTTTAATAGCTAAAGTCTTCCCTAATCGGTCAATGTCTGCTATTATGCAAACTTGTCGAAACAAATACAATACTTATGCCTACTCCAACAAACCTTGGACGGAAGAAATGGATCGCCTACTGGTAGAGTAAGTACTAGGACGGGTGGATTATTGGTCTGAATGAACTAACGTTATTTTTATATATAGGTACATGAAGGTTGACGGGAAAAACTTCAAACTCATTGAAAAAAAGATGAATCGACCTCGAAGTGAACTCCTTATCCGCGCGAAGCAACTCATGCGACCTGAAGATAGACAAGGTAAAATACACTTTATATAATTCAATAGACATTACATTACTAACTGCTTTATATAGTAAAAAAGGTTGTACAGTTTACCGAAGAAGAAAAACAAGATCTTGCTCAAGCTGTGGACGCAAATACTCAAGATGGCATTGTGAAATGGTCGACTGCTACAGAAGCATACAACGCAAAACACCCTAATAATACTCGGAGCATAGCCCAATGTCAATATCAATGGTAAGCTCAAAAACATCATATCTAATATCTAACCAAATTTATTTTATTATGGGATAGGCGATGTAGAAACAGACACAAAGGAATGCCAGTGGCAATGAAATTGGCCATCATCCGCTCGTAAGTAAAAGTAGCCGATAAAGAATGATAATATACTCAACAAGAAATCTAACCACTTGTTTTCCATTTTTATATGGTTTCATATTGTAGAATGAAACGACACGGATGGAAAAAGGAAACTGATATGATATTCGTACGTTTGGCTGACGAATTTGGATAGTAAGTACACACAACACATATGCAGGAATCTGGTTGAACATGGCGGAGATCTAATTTAAAACTAACCCACCCTTTTTTTTCCTTTTTTTCTTTTTTTTTTTTATTCAGCACCAACAGTAGTCTCAAGGAGTTTTACTTGAAGAGTCGTACGACCATACCTGACTTTGAAAAGAAGGACGTGCCTGGTAAGCATAATGGATAATAACAAACTATGTGATAAAGCCTTGACTAACCTCTTTATTCTCTCTATAGATATCCTTGATATACTGGAAAAACGATTTGATGCTATGCTTCAAAGTTTACAAGATTAGTTGTAGATAGTAGTAACAGTATAGCATCTTTATTGTAAAATCTAATTAATTCCTATTCCGACTTGATATTCTTCTTTGTGATACATGGACTGGCGGTGATTTGTCCTTTTTTTTTTTTAAAGTTATGAAAACTTTTTTTTATTGTAAATTGCCTTTGTCTCTCTCTTTCTCTCTCTCTTTTTTTTTTTATCTGGAATCATAATGGTTGGTAGCTACTTAATATTTGCCAGTGCTCTGTTACTTGGTGCCACTGTATCTGGACAAGCCCAAAATGCTCAAGCCTGTGTTAACAGTTATGACCAAAACACGGATTACTTCCCTCAAAAGTTTGACACCAGTAAGTTAAAACAACCTCATGTTAACAAAAAAAATTGCCATTAACCATACTTTTATTGTTTATTTACAACACTAGATAGTGACCATGCTCAACTCTTCACCATTGAATATCATAACAATTACAAGATAGTTACAGACACAACCAACAACAACCAAAAGTATGTCTTGGTTCAATGTGGTACTCCTGCTCCTTCTCTCTCTGGCTTCCCTAATGGCACAGAAGTTTATCAAGTACCTATTACTAATGCTGCTGTCTTATCCACAACTGTCATTCCTTACCTTGAGGTAAAATTAATGTAATTCGATCAAGGTGATACTGGTGATACTCATATGACTCTCTCTATCTCTCTTTTGATATGTATATAACATCTATTAGGTCTTGGGTGTTGCTGAAACTACCAAGTATGTCTCTGGTGGTGATTGGGTCACCTCTGGTTGTTTCCAAAAGTACCTGTCTGGCTCCAATGCTCCTGTTGAAATCTCTGTCACCAATACTACTTTGGCCACTCAACAATTAGGCAAAGTCCAAGTCCAATTTGGTTATAGTCCTGGTGCTTCTGATCCTGTGGCTAACACTAGTGTTGCTTCTGCCGAAACCTTGGAAAACAGCGTCTTGGGTGTAAGTAATTCAAAATAGAAGGGAAGGGAGGGGGCTGTTAGGGTTTTATGGATAAACTCATCTTTTTTTTTTTTTTTTTTTTTTTTTGTACTTGTTGTTACTCACAGCGATCCTCTTGGCTCGGATATTATGCGGCCTTCTACAACTTGGAATCTCTTGCCACCAATGTCCTTCAACAAATGACTACCAACTATAACAATCTCCAAAAGGCTGCTTCTGGCTACAAGACCAAACCTACCGTGGCCTGGACCATTTACGATGCACCTGATCAATACAATGGCAACACCGCCTCATGGCAAATCAAGACTGGGGGATACAGAGCACAATTGACCACGGATGCTGGTGCAACCATGTACAGTGGCTCGGCCGTCAATTTCACTTCTGCTGCTGATTTGCTGACTGCCATCAAGGATGTGGATATCATGATTGACGAAACATACATTGCCACCAACATGACTGATGTCTTGACCAACTATCAAATCAAGGATTCGTCTCAATACAAGTTTACAAAGGCGATCTACCGGGAAGATGGTTTGTTGACTAAATCAGGGGGTTATGATTGGTTCGGTACTCCTTTGGCTATGGCGGATGCTCTTTTGGAAGACATGATCAACGTCGTCAATCCTTCTGCTCCTACTTCAAACTACAAGCGTACTTGGTTCCGTAATGTTGCTAACAATGATGCTATTCATTATGTGTCCAATGATGATTGTACTTGGGATGAAACTAAACCTCGTCCTTCTTTGGCTGTGACCTTCAATGGTAATGCTTTTACTGACCCCTCTTCTTCTTCTTCTTCTTCTTCGGCTGCTGCTGGTATTTCGGCCTCTGTTGGTATCGTCACCTTGATGGCTTCTACTTTGGTGGCATGGATCCTTGTTTAGATTATCTTTCTCCCCTTCCCTCTCTTTTTATCTTTATATAATACTTGTCTTTTTAATGATAGCTTTTGTAGTTTATTTAGTCCTGTAATCTTGCTTTTAATGTAATACTACTCTAATAAAAATATCTTCATTTGAAAATGTTGATTTGCCCAATTATGCATCTACCCACCCGCCTGCCAAGCGGAATTTGAAAATGTAACTTTTTTTTTTTTTTCCCTCTCTCTCTTTCTCTCTCTTTCTTCTCACCCCAATCATCAATCACTTTACCCACACTCTACCTTATTCATACAGTAGGTTAGATTCTTCTTCTTCTTCTTCTTCGCAGAATTCGTTCCCAGCAAATATACTGCTAGCTTTTGACCTCACCAACGAATGCTCACGATGGATGCCATGAACAAGAACACAGTAGCCACCTTCAGGTAAAACGAATTAATTAAATATAGCTAGAATTGAATCTAATACGTTGTAATCAACAACTACTTTGTTACAACATGAATTCAATGGACAAGGCGGACATGACTGGTGCCTGACGTGGGGATGAAGACTTGCCACATTCCTGGATAAATAGGTTGTCGTTGTGAATCACAAGGTAAGTATAACAATAATAAAAGATACGGGTGAAATATCAGTGCAGGAAAATCTTAATTCATACTTTGTCCTTGTCTTTCTATAGGTATACGATCTTTTGGAGACGACAATGAAAAACTAGTTTGGATCGGACAATGAATCAAGCCTGTGGTGCTGTGTATCATCCTCCTCCTCTTTTACGATATAGTATTATTTACCTTTTACCTGTTATATTCTGATTGTCATTCATAATAAAAACCATTTGTTATTGTGTATTGTTGTCATTGATTCCTTTTATAGATAGACGCATACATGAAATGCTTCATACATGTTTCAAACAGATCCCAATGGAGGGATGGCTTTGTTATTGTTGTTGTTTTTGTTGCTTAGCAGGTGCTATCATATTATATATGTATACTGTAATACATATATATATATATATAAAGCTTTATTCGATGGTTATGACAACAACTCACATCCAAATAAAAACAAGACACCTTTTTTTTTTTGTTTTGTTGTTATTATGATTTGTTACCGTCTTCCACTCGAAGAAATCTCCTTTTTTGAAAACGTGAAGCGGGTCATTTTGTATGAAAGAGATAATATAGATATGCTATTCTCCTCTCTATACGGTACGTGCATAAACAATCTATTGATCCGTGTGGTGAAATGATGGAAAAGATCTTCATATCCTCGTTACAAAGTGGCATGCACAAGACAGGGATGACAGAAGGGTCTTTATCAGCATGAATCACCTTCTCCTTTTAACTCCGACCCCTTATTGCCCTCACTTTTTTTTTTGGGGAGAGAGCGAATCCATGTATTAAGGGTTTGGGTAAGAATGAACTCGTTGATGGAGAGTAGCAAGTTGACCAAAAAGAGATTCTCAAGGGGATCAAGGGTATCTATTTTGATGTCAAAAAAAACGATGCTGCATACTGTTTGTGTTGTCCGAAATAGGAAATCTCATTCGTGTATGTGGGCAGATTGATTTTTCTATAAATATGGCACAACGAATTTTTCTTTTTTCTCTCTTTCTTTCCGCTACTTTTCACTTTTTTTTTTTTTTTTAATACCGCCTTTGTCTACCATGGATCGTAAGTACATATCATTTATAACTTTATATCACATAAAAGATTAATTTATCTTAACACATTATAGTTGCAACTATTTTGAACCCTACTTCAAGCAAACAACAAGTACAACCTGTCTATCTTGAACCTAAAACCTATCATCATCATCATCATAATGGAATTCATCAGTATTATCACCCTGCAATGCATTCGCCCCCTTTATCACCAAAACGGATCCACCATGGCACACCCAACATCACCAATCCATTCTCTCCAACTATGATCAGCAACATGAAGCCACGTAGTCGATTCTCAGCTTTGGAAGACGCTATTATCTGTCAAGGAGTGGCAAATGGATTAACATGGGGACAAATCTCAGGACAATTACCACACAGGAAGAGGGCAACATGTTTTAATCGATATCGTACTTTACAAGGCATCCGGAAATCAAGACCTCATTCGATGTTATCACCATCATCATACTATCATCATCAAACTTATCCTTATGACTATCACCATCATCATCATCATCATCATCAATCTTATCAACCGACATCTCACTTGTCACCTTTACCATCACCTCCCAGAATGATGATGGATAACATGGAAGCCAATACTTCTTCACAACATCAAAAAGAACAACGACGACCCTCTGTATGCTCTTCTTTATCTCCTTCTCCTCTGGCAAGTCCTTCTTCTCTTCCTCAACATGATCAATGGAACCAAGATCCTTATAGCCGTTGGCCCTCAAATGCATCCACCTCACCATCTAGTTATTATCACTATTTCCCCTATTAATTTTTTACATACTTCCTCTCTCTCTCTCTCTCTTTGTTAAACGTAGTTATAGTATACTTATTATATTCATTATTATTATTACATTCATGCCCATAGTTTATATATACAGTCATCATCATCATGACTCCTTCCTTATTGCTTCATCTAAATACCTTAACTCATCTTCCCCTCCTTTTTTTTTTACACATACCCATAGTTGTATTTACATTGTTTGATAGTTTACATAGTTTCAACTCCCTCCTTTTAGTTTTTACCTACTTCTTTTTATATATACATTTTACATATGCTATGATTTTTATACATACTTCTCTCTTACTTTAACTCTACTTTTAATAAATGTCTCTTGATGATTACATGTCTTTTTTTTTTTTTTTTTTTTTTTTTTTTTTTTTTTTGGACTGGGCGGGATTTGAAGTTATCAAGCGTGTCTCTTTTGCACAACATTGTTTGATGATTGGTATTACTTGTTTTAGATTAGTCACAACAACAAACCCTACTTCTTGGGTTATATGAAATAAACGACTTTATTTGCTAGAGCCATCATCACATTACATGACTCAACAACAACAAACACTAGCGGGATTTGAATTGTGCCTCGGGTGCCCTGATTGCAGCACAATCCCTTGATCAACATCGGGCAGGTTTGTCCAAGAAAGAGCAGAGCCCCGCCCCCTTTTCTCCAAAAGTCTGTGCTCCCCTGAAGAACCTCCCCAAATAATAAGAACTAACTAGTGTGGGGTTACATCCGACTTCCCCTGATGGTTTCTTTTTACACTATCAGAAGCCGATAGGCATGCATACTCATAAAAAGTGTAAAGGCGGAGTTATCTCTCCGCTCTCCCCTGATTTATCGTCTCGTTTTGCTTTCTTTTTATACCCACCTATTCTTAAAAAGGGGTCTTATTGACCATTCATTTAGAAAATCTGGACACACATGTTTTATTGTGTTGGGTGGTTGAATTGGATAAAGAAAACAAGATTAATTAAATGAAATCATGGCAGCCATACAGTCAGAAAAGAGTGAAAAAAAATCATTTCAAACGCCGAAAAGGAAATTCATGCAAGTTTGAAATGTCGACATTCCGGTGCAAATGAAATGAGAAACCTGACCGCTGATGGTATTGATTGTTGCTTTTCTATCATGTAAAAGTCAAATATCTTTTTTCTTTTATGCAAGCGTCCAAATATGTGCAGTGCAAAGAAATGCCAGTGATTTAGATAGGTGACAAAAGAACCCCTCCCTCTCCACATATATTCCTAATCTACTGTAACAGCAAAAGACTATCATTTCGAGTTCTATTGTTTCCCCTCTTTTTTTCTTTTTTTTTTTTTTGCATAATAAGACATCCAACACTGAGGTAACATGCAATTCAGTTACTCTAACGCAGATTGATTTGGCGTGGTCAAATCGATTAAAGTCCCGATTATGCAAAAAAAAAAAAAAAAAAAAAAAAAACAGATCCCGGCATGTTTCTTGGTTGATAAAAAGGGAGGAATTCGCCATGTAAAGGAGTATGATGGGGAAGAAAGGGCTTATGGTGGAATGTTGACCAACTTGAGGTTTCATGAGTTAAAATGGAATAACGTATGTTCCCATATATAAAATAAACTTTCAGTGATTTTCGGTCTTATGAAAGGAGGTACTTTCTAACATACTGCAATTAAGCTCGAGCACGTGAAGTAGTTAATACCACGTACCTTCAAAAAAAAAAAAAAAAGTTCGTCGGGATCAATTCCCAATTTGGCATGCATTGTTCCTCGCCCCTTGCCTATGCATATCTTGATCCACAATACTACATACAATATCATAGCCCATCTATTACACGTTTAATTTCCTCCTTTTGCTCCACAATCGTATCATACGTACATATGAAATGGATAACCCTTCGATAAAAGTCAATGCTATTCCATAACTTCTCCTCGAATACCCCTCCTCTACTCCAGTTTCTTCGCCATGGATTTCCCTCCTCTTTTTTTTTCTTCTTCCCACAGCCGAACACATGCATCAAAGTATTAAGTGTATTATTTTCATTTACCAAAACAAATCAAAATACCCCTCAACCCTGTGGTACATACATAACCAAGATCCCTCCGCTTCCATTTTTAGTGAACGGCGTTTAAATATATTCAAGCCAAGTAAAGTCTTTATTATGATTATCAAATGTTTTATTCTATGCTACATATGCTATTATACTAAATACCGGAAGGAGACATAAAGGATCACCACTTTGATCTCTATACTTTGCAAAAAGCCGCCTGGACGCCCTTTGCCTTGTTGAATCGCCTCCATGTATTGATTATTGCTTGTTGTATGTTTGGCACAGCTGATCGCCAGATCCACAAGAATACCAATCACCCCATTTATACCTGCCACATAATATCATTGGGTCGAATGGTGATGGGAAATCCAGATAGTGTTACAGGGACTTGGATTTTCAACAACCGTATAAATGCAAATATCTAAATAAAAAAAAAAAAAAAAGAAAGAAAGTTAGCAAGTGAGCAAATGATCCCCCATTCCCATTTTTCTAGTAGACTTACCGGAAAGCCCGCGGATCGATATTCCATTAGATCACGGACATGGTCATCGATGATTACGCCTTGGGCTTGTTTTGCTTTGCTTTTGCACCCGCAGACCCGTCCCAACACGCGCTTTTTTACATCTAAAAAAAAAGGGGGGAGGGTAGAGGGAGAAAGATTAGTAATCAGTGTGTTTTGATTTCTTGTACGTGTGTATGTACCTGTTTTTCTTACGTGGAGTGCCGAGACTATATTAATACTTTTTTCAGTCACCCAATCCACCTACAAGAAGATAAACTTGAGTTCCATTATCATCGTCAAAAATATTTTTCCCCAAAGGAAGTCATGATGTTACAGGTGTTGAGCAGGGAATGGCGAAGTTGTATTGTCGATGTCGTCAAACTAGTTGTTAGCAAAAGAAGAAAAATAGAGTCAGCCAATGAGATATGAGTCAATGAATAATCATGTTCACATTACCTTGACTGCAAAAGCAGGACCAACAATGTGTGTGTCACCTGAACAATGTTATGGAAACCACATGTCAATATCAGGAATGTGGCCACTCCAGGGTCTTTCGCCCAACTTGAGTAAAGCATCGCCATCTACAAAATAAATAGAAGTGAGTTTAACGGTATAAAAAAGAGGTTCCAAGCGTAGCCTTATACTTACTTCACAAGTAGGCGACTGTTGCAATGCATAAAGTAACGCTTCAGACACAGGCACAGCATTCAACAAGCTGGAGAAAAGAGAGAGAGGGAGAGAGAAGAGGAGAATGGATTTATGACCGGTCGGATCAACGGGGGTTCAACTCCCGCCACCAGTGAAGCGGGATTTAAACAATAATAGCGATTAAAAATTATGCTTTATTTCAGTAAGGATGTTAAAGATAAAAGAATAGTAGACTAAAAATTAATAAGCTATTGTGAATAAAGCAGTAATTAAACACGGGAATCAACGGTAACCTTGAGACCATTCTTCATTGGAAGAGTGAGGGAGACTTGGTAAGTGATATCTTGGTTAGGAACCAAATTAAACTTGTAACGTTTTAACAAGAAGCAAACGGCAACAAGAGCTTCCAGGGTAGCCAAGTTTTGACCTAATCAAAGATAAATAAATCAAATGAGATTAATATGTTATGTAATTAACAAGTGTATTGATAAAAGATCAAGGATACATACCTAAGCAAACACGGGCTATAAAGAGAGAGAGAGAAGAGAAGAGAAGAGAAGGAAGAGTGAGTAAGATTAACACACAAAGCATCAAGCTATTTCAAAATACTTACGTCCAGCATGGAAGGCAGGCCATTTTCCTTGACTTTCACGGCGAAGATCACCATCTTCAGTGAACCAACGTTCAGGTTTAAATTCTTTTGCATCAGCGCCCCAGATATCCTTGTTTCTTCCGAGAGAGTAACTGGACCAAATGACTACTTCACCGGCCTTGATGGGAGTGCCATCAGGTAATACATCGTCTTTCAAAGCTTCTTTTTGGTTGAGAGGGACTGAGGGATGTAATCGCAAAGTTTCGTATAGTCTAACATTTAAAAATAGGGGTCAGTGGCATCCATGATGATATACGTTTTTCTTCTTTTCACTTACACAGCATAAGCGTATTTCATTTCCTTGATGGCTTCATAGAGAGCTGGAGAGTCGCTTTCAAGTTCATCAGGCACATGAGTACGGATTTCTTGCAACAGTTTTTCTTCGACTTCAGGGCACAACATCAAGTTGTAAAGCAACCAGGATACAGTTTGAGCAGTAGTATCACGTCCAGCCTATTAAACACAGCGTTAGTTCCACACCTTTCCCCCCTTTTGTCACTTACAATGATAAAGTTCATGATAGTATCACGAAGTTCTTTGTCGTTCAAAGGTTCTCCATTTTCGTTGGTAGTTTCCATGAATCGAGAGAGCAAATCCTTGTGAAGTTCACCAGCAGCAAGTTGAGCACGACGTTTTTGAATGACAGAGGCGGCGAATTCATTGATCACTTTTTGGTGTTGAGCAACGGTGGTTTTCCAGGGCGTGAAGAATTCACTGAATTTGCGGTTGACAGGTTCCATCACATTCATGAATCGGTCAAACGAGTTCTTTTGGAGAATATCAAAGGATTCGGCAAAAGGCACCTATTGTTCATATCCCACACATAAAAATCAAATTAGTTACAGCCAATCTTTATATTTGGGTGGGTGAGGGTATACCTTTCCTTCGGTTGTCAAAGCATTCACTTGAGTACCAAAACCTAAACTGTTTGTTTTATTTTATTTAAAATTAATAAAAAAAAAGTGAGATTGGCAAGTTTATTCAAGTGGTTTTCATTTATTTACTTACATCACAAAGGAATCCAGGGTAAACTTGTACATGATATCATGGAAGTCGACAACAGCCTTGGTTTCGATAGCCTTGTTGAAGAGTTCACGCACAAGCACGAGTTCCTTCACAAATACACTATTTTGATAATAAAAGGAGAGTTAGTAAAAAAAAAAAAAAAAATCCCCAGGAAGGAGAGTAAGTTTAATTAGTAGGACCTACTCTGTAAAATGATCACGGAAGTTCTTGACATTGAAGATCAAAGAGGCCGCTTTACGTTGATAACGCCATTGAGCACCGTTTGCATTAAAGATGCCATGACCAAGCAAGAATTCAGTCGAGTAGTTGAATAAGCTTCCCTTGACATAGTTTTCAAAGTTGTCTAAAGTAAAAAAGAGAGGGAATAAAGTTGGATGAGGAGTTGAGATTAAACAATTTTAACTTTTCAAATGCCACTAGATCAAACATATCCTTCCAACTTACTTTTCAGGATATGTTCAATGTTATTGGGTTCAATGGTTTGGACACCTCGAGGCAGACCTAGAGAAGAGATGGAGCTACAATGACAAATACAAAAAGAGTGTGAGAATAAGGTTAACTTTCATATGTCACAAAAATCCATCGTACTACCATTAATAAGTAACACTTACATGGTTTTGGCTCCAGTCTTTTCAAAGTTATCGAGGAGAAAATGATGGAATTGTTCGATATTTGAGACCATACCAATGGTACTTCCAATCAAAGGGTATCCTTTCACATTAGTGGTATTAGGGTGAGGGGAAGTAAAAGTAACTCGATCGTTGTACTTGAATGTGAGGTAAGTCAAAGCAAGAGCCGTGGCACTACCTGCAATACCAAAAGCATTCCAATTTTTAGAGTCAAAGTTGAATGAAGCCATATGAGTAATAAAAGAGAGAATGTAAGGATAAGGAGAAGTAAGAGAAGAGTATGTATGAGAAGGAGAGGAGGGAAAAAGAGAATAGAGTAATAAAGAAAGGGTACGGTTTATCAATTTATGTGTTCGCCCTGAAAAATCTTTTTGCCGAATAAATTTCAAATCCCGCATTTGTACTCCATGAGCGGATGAGACTCTTTGAAATCGCCGCTCACGCAGGACAACATTAGTGGCAACAATTTATCATCTCACCACAAGATCGTGCTATCCCTCTTTTCTTTTTTGACATTCGAGTTCATTGACTCAAGGAGGTGAATTTCCATGATAAATGGGTCTTGGAACCAATATAGTAATCTGTTAAGGAATAGCCAATTCTGTGTAATGTGAGTCTATAAAAAGGGGGTCGCATTGGTTCTTCACTTTCACTAATATGGCATGCAGTATCATTAACATGACCATTTGTCCAAGAAAAGAAAGTACATCATTATGAATGAATAAGCATATTTTGTTTTTCTCTCTCTCTCTCCAATGGATGATACGTACAGTATAGCCAATGAGTGTCGATAGTAGTGTTTGATGGTAGCATCTCAAACGATATATATTTTTGTACCTAGAGGTTTTACAGGGAATTTGAAGAAACGTCGGTTGATTGGCGGGATTTGAAAGATTATTGGCGTGTAACCCCATTTGGGTGGCAGTGAAAATAACCTCTTTCAACTTTTCTACCTTTTTTTATTTTTTTCTTTTCTCTTTCTTTTTCTTCTGCTTTCTTGTCATTCCCCACCTTCCCCTTCCTTCCAACCTCTTTCCAACCTACACCAACCACCTCATCGGCCCTTACCTACCACCACCAACGTAAAATGTTTACCAAATCACTTGTTGCCATTACTTTGGTTGTCTTGGCTCTCTTCCAACTTGTCAATGCCAGTGTCTTTTCTCAACTTCAATTCATCAAGATCAAGTCCCCCAAGAACAATGAAGTCTTTGAAGCTGGTGAAAAGGTGACAATTGAATATATCATGCAACCTCTTGTCTATCGTAAGTCAAATACAAAAACATGTCACATACACACATACATAAACTAACTAGACCATCCATTCTCTTGTAGATCACACCTCTATGGGTAAGGCTTTAAGCTTGGGTGTCCACTTCCACGCCCGTTCTGGTAACTCAAAGAAGCAAAAGTTGGCCACTGTCTCCAAATCCTGGTAAGTATATTTTTTAATATATATAAAAAGGATGGTGGTACCTGAATACGACCAACACCATTTGCTTATCTTCCTCCCCCCTCCCTTTTTTTTTTTTTTTATATAGTCCTGTATCTGCTAAACAGGACAAGTTTGTTACCCATAAAACCACCTGGACCATTCCCAAGAACACCAAGCCTGGATCCTATGCCTTTGACTTTGATGAAAATGTAAGTTGTATATACAGGTGCGGATGGGGTGATACGAACGATGATTAAATATTCTGTTTTTTTTGGGTGTTGTAGGTACAATTCCGTAGCGGCAAAATTCAAGTTAAGGAAACCATCAAGGTGTCTGTAGTCGAAAAATAAATGATCTATCCCACCCATGTCCTCCTTATCCCCATACACGCCCATTAGGTTTATACACACTCACACACATCCTCTTTGCCCCTACTGTTATTTTGATTTGTATTCTCTGTATCCAAAATAAAATTGACTTTTTTTTTTTTTTTTTTTACAATTATCTTTGTGTCTCGACTGTTGTATTAGATAGGTTTATTTATAGACGCGGAGTTGTATAGTCATAATAGAATCAAGAGTGGTCATATATACCCATTTCATGCAAGGTCATGTGTGACAATGCTACTTCACTTGAAATAGATGTAAACTGGGGATATCGTTTTAACAGTAGTATCCAATTCCACAATACCTAATAGAAGACAAGCAGATGTTAAACAATTGTGTTTTTATTATGTATACAATAGTGAGATAAAAAAAAAAAAAGATGGAGGAAGCGCTATGCTATCATGCGAGATGTGGAAATATAAAGTAAATGTCATAAGATAAAGTAAAAGTGCAAAAAAAAAGGAAATACAGAAGACTAAAAACTATAAAGTGAGAAGGATTAAAACTATATCTATGGTCCATGTTGTGAGGGAGGAGGAGTAGTATTGTTGGATAAACCGAGAGAAGGAGAGGAGCCATACATCTTGCGGTCATTAAAGATCATACCAAAGGAGCCGGGAGTAGCTGGGGTAACCACACCACTTTTTAATATTCCAGATTGATTCATACCACCATCAAAGGCCAAGGGTGCATCCACGGGCGTTTTCAATGGTGATTTGTTCTTATTGAATCGTTGTCCTGTGCGTTCGGCTTCCCAATCTTCCCATTTCTTCATCACCAATCTTGATGAGTCAAACTTGCCATCAGCATCGCCATGTCCTGCGTCTTTCTTTTCGCCCGCCACCACACGTGTAGCACCCCATGAGAAGTCGTCGAAATGCCAAAAGGAATAAAGAGGAAGAATAAAATTCCAGATTGGTAGAGCGATTATATAGACTATAGAAAACATAAACTTGTCAGTTCACCAAATCAATCCAACTATTTTTATAGCTTACTAATCATCCACATCACATAGACAAACTTGAAGGTAGTGATCGCGATCAAAACAGCAGGTAGACCAAGAATAGCAATCAGCAAAGCCAATGATTGCCATTGAGGATTGGACGAGATGGCAGTGTTGACAATTAGGTAAATGGTCATAACAATAGCAGCTGGCAAAACCTATAAAATAGAAAAAAAATATGATTAGCGCACACAAACAAAGTAGTTTTTTGTTTTGGACTTACCAAAGTCCCGATCAAATCAATAAACACCGAGAATTGCATTGACAAACAAGCGATACCACACAGATCAGACACCAGGACTAATTCCATCAGATTATGCACAGTTGAGTTGATCCACCGACGACGTTGAGATAGCAAGACCTTGAATTCATCAGGCACCACCGTTTTACATCGTGCTTGAGGTACAAACATCATTTGCCGTTTAGGGAAGGTACGTAACATCAAGGTAGATAAGAATCGATCTTCACCCAAAAGCAACAAGTTCTTTTCGTGTAGAGTCGTCACCACGTTTTGATTGTATTCCAAGATAATGTCAGGATTGGCCAAGATCGGGACCCAAGCGCCATTTTTTGGAGACTTGATACGATACATACTGAAGCAACCAGGTAAACACGTGACAATACCAAAGAGTGATTCAAATGCTTTGGCATAATGATGAGAGATGTAGTATTCAAATACTTGAATAGCAGTAACCCCTATAAGACACAAAATACATGATTCATTAGTATCCCACCTTTTTTTTTTATATCTAGTAACATAAGTCCACTACTTACAAGATTGTCGTTTGTTGGCAATACGGGTTTCCCCACAAAGTCCCATGATGGTAATATCGTTCGCCATAGCAGCAATCATGTATGTCAAAGCATCGGGCAGGACCTTTGTATCAGCATCCACCATGAGTACAACTTCAAATTTATCTGGTGTAACCCCTTTCATCAGCCAGGTTAGTTTCCAAAACAATTCATAATCCAGTTCTGAGAGACGATCATTGAATAAGACACGTTGGAAGAAGCTCATCAAGATCAACTAAAAAAAAAAAAGAAGAGAAAGTAAGATGACATAGGTTAATAAGATGAATCCAGCATCCTGCATGTATACTGTTTTCTATTAATTTACCTGAGAATCACGTTTACCGCGGTTACCAGCCTTGGGAGCACCCTTTTCTTCTTCAGTTCCGCACTTGACAATGGTGATACAAGGAACACCTTTATAGTGCCCAGCGTACTATATATATAGACACATGGGATAAAAAAAGTAAGATCATCAATTGTTCATATTCCTGCATCATTGTTTGTCCTCTTACCACTTTAGCCATGTTCAGTTGTTTTTCACCATCAGCAATGGCCAAATAAGACGAAGGACTTGGGTCTTTCATTGTAGGGTCAAGATCCATCATATCGACAACAATATCAGGGGTAGATTTGGTTTCACCGGCACCAGTAATAAGACCATCGCAAATGACAAAAAAGATCTATGAGAATAAAGGATCAGCAAAGTGTTCAGTTCAATTGCCTTTTTTTTTTTTTTTTTTTTTTTTTACCTTGTGCTTCTGAGAATAAGTTGTCGAGGCCAAACTATCCATGGTAATACGAAGTCCTTCTTCCCCTTCAGAGTAACAGGTCACCAACATGCACGCATATAGTTCGGTAGAGACAATATCAGTATGGACACCACCACCAAATTCCATGGCAGAGCTTTGTTCACTAGCAGGAGCACCACCTCGAGAAGAAGAGACCCCAGAGTTCACCGAGGTAGAAGAGCCACGTGCATAATTGTTCATTGGACCATAATTGTTGTAAGGACCAGGAACATGGTTGGCAGGATCGTCATTCCCTCCTTTAATCGAACGCCAAGCAAGCCAGTTAGAGCGACCGCCAGGTTTCACCAATTTACTTGCAATCACCCATTGGAATAACAGTGCCATTGAGTACCGTACAACAATCATGGCAATAATCACCACCAGCATAATGGTCATAATCATTTGTGACGCAATACAACCACCAGTATCGACTTCCATAATCCCGATCGAGTATCGTGCTAAAAGACATTGTCGAGCGTTTTTGCCTTCAGGTGTGAATAAGAGAGCATAGGATGCATCGTTACCGCGGCCTGCTTGTAAAGCACTTCGTACCCTGGCCCCATAAAAGTCGTCATTGCTGTTGAAATATTTTGTCAAGTTCAACACTAAAAAAAGAAAAAAAAAAAGATTAGTTTGTTGTCGGATAATGAATTAATCTAAAAAGAGATTACCAGAATCGCCCAAGACTACCATGTCGCTGTCACTCAGTTTGTCAACGCCATTAGGTCGTAAATCATCCCAAGTATAAGCCAAAGAGCCCTTTGAACGGTACTTTTGCAGTTCATTAACAGAGATACATTTGCCATCACTTTGTTTGATTGATCCACCTAGTCGAGAGATAAAATAAAATAAACGAGTTAATAATGAGATCCGTGTTCGATTAGATTTATCAATTTACCATAAGGACTATAGAGAGTACAATCACCCAAAGTTGTCGAAGAGCCGGAATCAAAAGAAGTACATGCACCGTTCGTGTCACCATCAAATATACTTGAAATATCCATGTTTTCATAATCATTGGTGAAGTTTAGTCCTTTAGACCCAAAGAATTGTTTCATATCATCCAAAGCGTACACACGACCTAATACCCGTACATCAGATCGCCACATGGGTAATCGTTCACCGTTAACAGTAGAAGAGTATGCCAAATTGGTTTCATGCGTAGGACATAGAGTTGCTGTGAGACCATAAGTGACAAAGGCAAGAGCACCACAAAGCAAAAGAATGATGTAACAAAGTGTCAACTATAAATTTGAACAAAAAAAAAAGTCATAAGTTTCAAATCAAGTATACAACAACATTCGCCCAATTCATATAATAGTTACCTTTTCCCTCCAAGCTTGTTGTGTTAAAGCATTGGGCATTCTTAAGCAAACACGCATAAACCAGTTGGGAATACAGCAGGTTGCCAAAAAAGCCATCCATGACCACCAGTTCGTTAACACATTGGGCTTGTCTTCTTCTTCAAGTTGTTGCAGTTTCTTTTGTTGAAGAGGATCCATAGGAATACCACCAGGTCCACCACCGGGAGGAGATTGGCCAAGTAAAGCATCATTTTGTTGTTGTAATTGCTGTTGCAGTCGGTTAGACATGGGTTGATTAGGATTCATCCGAGGGCGTTGATAATGATGCATCATGGTTGATCCAGCAGGCCCAGGTCGACCACTTCCAATCATACGACGTTGCTGAGACGGTGTTCTGAACATTCCCTGCTTTGGACGTTGTCGTTCAGGTCGAGAGAGAGATCTTGATCGACTGACAGTATTGCGACGATAAGCACCTTCTTGTTGTAGTTGTTGCTGTTGATAATAGCTAATATTATTGGCGTAGGCATTAGGTGGTGTTCCCCCAACAGGTCTTGGTCCAGGACGACCCATCATTCTTTGAGCAGGAGGACGCTGTTGTTGTGCCTGAGGACCTTGGTATACATAGTCACGAGATTGTCGATTATCCATATTACGCTGCTGTTGTTGTTGGAATGGAGGTTGACCTGGAGCGACTGGTAGAGGATGGTGAGTGGATTGTCGATGAGGAGGAGGTCTTGGGCGGGCCATGTTTTCCATATTGTAAGAGCCTGGAGGGGGGCGCTGTTGACCAAGATAAGTACTTGACCGTGTTTGACCAAGTTGTGTACTTTGACGATGCTGTTGTTGTGGTGGATGTTGCATCATACGTGGATCCGACGAATACCCTCGTAAAGCTGGGGCATAGCCTGAGCTTCTTTGAGGATTAGCCATGGTTAAAAAAAAGGTATGATTGATCCAATGACAAGAAGGGAAGGTGTGTATGTGTGTTAAAAAAGAGAGTGGTGGGGGGTTTCTTCTTTTATTGTGAGAAGAATAAAAAGTCTAAGTGATAAAACAATAAAGGTAAAAGGGGGGAAAGGAGAAGGGAAGAGGGAGAAGGGGAAAAAATGAAGAGATATATATAAAAAAAAAAAAAAAAAAAAAAAAAAAAAGAGTCCATATCCGTCGCCCCTAGAAAATTTGCCACCCGCCATCCATTCAACCAGTGTAACACGTTTTATAAATATATTGAATCACCGCTTGTTGTTTTTGGGTCCTAGATGAGGTGGGCTATCAAATAAATGTTTGCGTTAATGTTTGTATTAGACAGGTTTCATTGTTTAATTCATTTACCTCGCATTGGAACAATAAGAGCGGCATTATCCTTGACAGTGACTTGATGAAGTTGGTTTTGGAATCTGTATTCTACCTTTAGTTGTTTTTGTTCTCCAAGACAAGGATCATAGAATCCACAAATGTTGGTCTGTTTGTAGCAAAATGATAAAAACGTTAGTCCCTGTTCCATCTTTTACTCCCGAGTCTAGTTTTCAGAGACCGCCTTTTACCTTTGAATGTCCGCTAGGGATTGTAAGTCGAGACTCGTTGACCATTGCTTGTAAGACCACAGTTACATCAACAACGCCTTCTGTTTCTTGATCACCATCATCTTCTTCCTTGAGGTTATCCAAATGTCCATAAAGTGCCTTGATAATCACCAGTCCTATAGTTGTAGACAGGTATAATAAATAAAAAGGGATATAAAATGTGAGTGATATGGATATGCATGTACAGCACTGTGTGTGATATGTCCACCACCCTTCTTCTATCTCCTTCATTCTTACCATCCTTTTTACCAGCCTCCGTCTTCATTTTGCGTTCAGCAGCCGATGTCACTAGTTTTTGTGCATCTTCTGCTTCTGCTTTCCGATTGGCCAATATATCAGCATGCTGTTCTCGGAGTTCCCGAATTTTCCTAAACAAAATATATAAACGATCGATCAATTTGTCGGCCAATGGTAGTTCCCAACAACAACAACAACTAAATTGTTGTACTTACGATTTGATTTGCTTCTGTCTTCTTGGTTTCAACACCCATTGATCAATCGCCATAGCCACAGCAGCAGGGATCGCTGTACCGAGGAATGTTAATCGAAAATCAAATTCCGAAGAGAGTATGATAGGCACCACCAATTTTTGTCCAAGTCTTGACACCCTGTAAAAAGATCAAATAAAAATCATCCGGTTAGCCATTTCTCATCCCGCGCCTTGACATGCATTAAATAATACTTACTTGAATTGCATCATTACACCGGTAGGGACCCCGCATTCCATGGACATTGCAAATCTTGTATTTGATGATAACTTGTGATCACTGCCAATACTTGCTGTAAGACCTCCAACTGTTGAGAAAGACCCTGCCACACGAAGACGCATTTGTCGATCCAATTTGTGAGTATAATCTGCAGCTAAATGAGATGCAACAATTCCCGTCTGTAAAATAATATGAGTACAATGCATTGATTCAAATAGCGATGATTAGATATACCTTACCTGAAGTTCACAGCTATAGTTGCCTTTTTGTTTCGAGCCAGTCACCCCAGTTAAACCGAGCGCAACATGAGACTTGTCCATACTTCGAGATACATCACCACCCCAGCCTAGAAGACTCCATTCGCCAGATCGGTAGGTGATATAACCTGTTGTTGCCGCAAACAGTCGACGTCCTGTGGTCACTGTCACAATGGGTGGAGAGTATATATATTTCGATTGGACGGTGGTATTGCAAAAACTAAAAATACAAATGCCAATTGTTGGTTAAACAGAATTCTTGATTGATTGATTTTATTATAGTGATATGTGTCATTATTACCTGTCTGATGACATGTTGTAGACTGTTTTCAATGTCAAGCCCCTGGGTTTCAGTAAAGTAGCATTCAACTAGATCATCATTAAATAAACAGGATTAGTCACAATGATAGTAGTAATACCCACTCATTTCACTTACTTCGCAGAATAGTTTAGGAGACACGGAATGTCGGATTGTGCCCATGATGTTGCCACCACCCATACCGTTTCGTGATGCCATAGATCCACCAAAGATAGCACGCGTTTGAGGACCAAGTTGTGTCTAAATGAATAAATCAGTTTATTAGCCAAAGATGTAATGTATTTGGGAGAATTATACCATAAATCAACACCCCTTTTACAAAGGAAGACTGCTTGTTTGATATATCCTTTTGCTTACCTCGAATGAATGACGCATAAACAATTGTTGTACTTGACCTTTAGTGAGTGCATGTAGAGGTCCTTTTTTCTTGGGTGTTATAGTAGGTTGACCAAAAGATTGGAAGACAGGAGGTTCATAAGGATCAAAGATTTGAGTAGCATCCACACTAAGTTGGACTTCACCACGGGATCTGACCAAGTTATCCAAATCTTGTTCACGTTTCAATCGAGCTTGTTTTTCATATTCGGCTTGAAGCTAGGTAATCAAACAAACATACAAAAGGGTAGTTTAGTCAGATGTACTGTTTTTCTTAATATATATATCATATATATATATATAGCAATGTCATACTTCTTCAGGTGTCTTGAATTTGGGTCCCACTTCCCAGGTAGCCTTTAAACCTTCTTCACCATAAGTGTCATAGATCACACGCTTTTGAGGGTCACTAATTACTAAGAGACAAACAGGTTAATGGTTGAGTTCATGCATGGTGCGTTATTGTTATTGACTAACCTTCGTATGCTTCTTGAATCACTTGGAATCGAGCTTCAGCAATCCTTTTATGTTCTTCGTTATGATGCTGTGTAAACAGAGTCATAAAAAAATGCATCAAGGAAGAGTTAGTATCAGCACTTACGATTAGATGCGTGTGCATAAATGTAGATTTACTTACTTTATCTGGGTGGAAGGATCGGCACAGATTCTTGTAGGATAGCTTTATTTCTTCGTCAGTAGCCTATTTATAGAAATAAAAAAGAGTGTTGTATACATTAGTTTCTGCTCTTTTCTTTATGAGATTCTAAACATACCGATTTCGAGATGTTCAATATCCCGTAATAATCGTCAGGCTGAGGCATAAGGTCTTGTTCCAACTTTTCTAATTCGTCCACGTCATTGAGCTGATCGTCGTCATGTATCCAGTCACCTGAAGTATTCTCGTAAGGATCCATACAGAGAGAAGGTAAATAAAAGTTGTAGAGTGTTGAAAGAAAGAAAGAAAGAAAGAGGTTCAACCAAAATTGATTGCCAGTCCGTTGAAAAATTAAAAAAATGTCGGGATTTGAAAGTGCTAGGGGATGCCTACCCCTCCCTCAATCAAGTCAATGCAAAAGTCTACACAATGCGCTTTTTTTTGAACCGGAAAAAAACCGACTACCAATCAATTAGATCAAACGAAGCATCAATCAAAAGCAATCCCACTTGTATGATTATGGTCTCAGATGCGAGGATCACCTAAAACAATCATACAAACTCCTACTGATGGATGGAAATGCATTGTATCATTCATCAAACAGATTCATACCATTCACTATCATACAAGACTCTTATGAGCATGTCATCATAATCTTTTTGTCAGAGATGGTGCTTCCTTGTCTTTGTAAGCAAAACGGCTAAGAGGAGCTCACCAATTAGATTATATCAGTTTCATGTCGGCATTTGAAAAATGAGCTTGAGAAAAATAAAAAATAAAAAGGTCGCAGCTTTCATTTTTTTTCGTTCTTTATTCATTATTCTTCCCTCTTTCGGCGCGTTTACATTAACCGATCCTTGTGGTAGATAAATTCATTTACAATAACAACAGAACAATGGCGGAAGGCATTCTAGACTTTAGCAAAGAACTGGATATTGCTGCTTTGGACCAGGTGGTTCTCACCTTTTATACTGGCTCTGGTAATGATGTAAGTATACAGGTTTACCTTTTGGAAACATGATATCCTCTCTTTATTAACTCTTCATATATTTGGTCTTGCCGTAAAAGCAACAAGTAGCTCAACAACTATTGACCCAATTCCAAGATCACGAAGAAGCCTGGACAAAGGTCGACAACATTCTCGAACATTCTAACGTACCTCAAACTAAAGTAAGCAACTGCATTATCACTATTTTGTATCTGACCTAACATACCATTAACCTCTTCTTTATATATATATAGTTTATTGCCCTACAAATTTTGGAAAAGTTTATCCAAACGAGATGGAATACCTTGGTTGCGGAAAGTCGTGAAGGTAAGGAAGGAAGGAAAGAGGTTGTGTATTGTATACTGACAAGAATCCATAAACTAATATCTTCTTTTTAGCTATCCGTAACTTTATCGTCTCTGTTATTGTGAAGACCACCTCTGATGAAAATACTTTGGCCAAGGAACGTGCTTATATTAGCAAATTGAACATTGTATTGGTGCAGGTATGTATCATATAGTATGATATGATGATAGGATGATTAATAACGATATCTCACCTTTGATTCTCCTAGATTCTGAAACAAGAATGGCCTCGCAATTGGCCCACCTTCATCCCTGAAATTGTGACCTCCAGTAAAGCAAGCTTACCTTTGTGTGAAAATAACATGGCTATTCTGAAGCTACTTAGGTAATGATCACGAAATAGAAATTTGATCATCCACTTTACTAACTGCCTCCTTTTTACTTTTAATATAGTGAAGAAATCTTTGATTACTCAGCTGAACAGATGACCCAGCTTAAAACAACCAACTTGCGAAATCAAATGTGTGGTGAATTCGCTGAAATCTATCGACTTTGTAAAGAAGTATTGGACCGTGCTCAAAAACCAAGCTTGATCATGGCGACTTTGGAAACTTTGCTTCGCTTCTTGAATTGGATCCCTCTTGGTTATATCTTTGAAACTGATTTGATCGATGTCCTTAGGAATAGAGTAAGTAGTGGACTTATAACGATGATGAACTAATCATTCACCCCCTTTTTATATATTTGTATATAGTTTTTCGAAATCCCTCAATTCCGAAATGTGACCCTGAAATGCTTGACTGAAATTGGTGGCCTCCAGATGAACAACAACTATAACGAAAAGATCTGCTTCTTATTCAATAGTGTGCTTACTGCCGTGAATACAATGATTCCACCAAGCACAGGTAGGGAAAAAGTAAAAATAATGATTTAATGTGACTATAATTGAACTTGTCTTATTTGTAATAGATATTGCCCAAGTATATGAAAACAGCAGTGATGATGATCAAGAGTTTGTCCAAAACCTGGCCTTATTCCTCACAAGCTTCCTAAGCTCTCATCTCAGGGTAAGTACATCAAATCTATCCTTTTTACATTGATACTAATGACGGATTATTGTCTTTTAGGTTGTCGAACAAATCCCTGATAGCCAAAACTTGCTAATGAATGCACACTACTACCTCATCAAAATCTCTCGTGTAGATGATCGTGAAGTCTTCAAGATTTGTTTGGAATACTGGGCTCAATTGGTAAGAAGAAGAAGAAGAAGAAGAAGAAGAAGAAGGGTATAACCAGCTACTCGAACTAACACCCTTATTTATGAAAAGGTACAAGAACTCTTTGAAGAAATCCGCCTCGCACCTCAAGCTGATATGTCATTGTTGGATCTGTCAGGATCTCAGGGATATCGACCTAGGAAAGCTCTTTACACTGACATCCTCTCGAATCTACGAACAGTAATGATTGAACGAATGGTGAAGCCTGAAGAAGTAAGTTGATATAAAGGATACAAAACATGGATACTAGGATGTCGTATAGAATGGCAATATACTTAATAATTGTTTGTTTGTTTGTTTGATTATCAAGGTACTGGTTGTCGAAAATGACGAAGGGGAAATTGTGCGTGAATCTCTCAAGGAAAGTGATACCATTGTCTTGTACAAAAGCATGAAGGAGGTCTTGGTGTATCTGACCAATCTTGATGTCGCCGATACTGAAGATATAATGACTAGCAAACTTCAACGACAGGTAATGATATAATGGCATAGGAAGGAGTAAATGAACATGGAAACCAAATCGTTGCTAAACACTCTCTTATTTTTATCTAAAGATGGATGGCTCTGAATGG
Organism: Chlamydoabsidia padenii; assembly: GCA_025330725.1. NCBI lineage: Eukaryota > Fungi > Mucoromycota > Mucoromycetes > Mucorales > Cunninghamellaceae > Chlamydoabsidia > Chlamydoabsidia padenii. Next base: position 771,327 of record JAIWND010000008.1, on the reverse strand, counting down.
TCGTGGCAAAACTTGAACAAATTGTGCTGGGCTATTGGATCTATCTCTGGTGCAATGAACGAAGAAACTGAAAAACGATTCTTGGTGACGGTGATCAAGGAACTCCTCAGTCTTTGTGAAATGAAGCGCGGCAAAGATAACAAGGCTGTGGTGGCATCCAACATTATGTATACTGTCGGTCAATACCCTCGATTCCTAAAAGCTCACTGGAAATTCCTCAAGACGGTGGTTAACAAGTTGTTTGAATTCATGCATGAATCTCATGAAGGTGTTCAAGATATGGCATGTGACACATTCATCAAGATCTCTCAAAAATGTATGCGTTACTTTGTTGAACAACAGGCTGGCGAACGAGAACCCTTCATCGAGGAAATCCTTAACAACATTGCACAAATTACTTCTGATTTGTCACCTAGTCAGGTAAGTCGAAGAAAACAATATCTCTGAATCGAAATGATACTCACGGTATTATTATTATTTTTTTTGTTATAGATTCACACCTTTTATGAAGCGGTAGGATACATGATCTCTGCTCAAACCAAAAAGTCCACCCAGGAACGCTTGATCGCCAAGTTTATGGAAATGCCCAATATGGCTGTAAGTACAGGAGCTGAAGAAAGGGGGGGAAGGAAGCATCAGTAACTAATCAACTTGCTAAATCCTGACTGTTATATTATAGTGGAATGGTATCATGGTCCTGGCCAAGCAAAATGTCAACATTCTGAATAGTTCCAATGAAATCAAGATTCTCCAAAACGTATTGAAAACCAATGTCTCTGCTTGTAGCTCTGTTGGACCCGCGTTCATTACTCAGATCAGCAAACTTTATAGTGATTTTCTCGCTCTCTATGGTATTGTTGGTAACATGGTCTCCGAAGAAGTGACATCTCAAGGTAAGTTTTTTAAAATACAGGGCGAAAGGGTGACACATATTCTAATTCACCTTTGCTATTTGCTTCTAATAGGGGTTATTGCAACCAAGACACCTAAAATCCGGGGATTGCGGTCCATCAAGAAGGAAATTCTCAAGCTGGTGGATACTTATGTTGCATGTGCCAAGGATCTCACTGCCGTCAATGATAACATGGTTGGTCCTTTCTTTGAAGCAGTCTTATTGGATTACAGACAAGGTGTGGACATTGCAAAGGATGCTGAAGTGCTCAGTGTGCTAGCTACTATGGTAACCAAACTCGGCGTAAGTCTATAAAAGAAAACGACGATGCTGATGAAAAAGAAAAACAACTAATCATTGGGGCTTTTTTTTATGTTATCAGAACCTGATTACTCCTCGTGTGCCACTTATCCTCGAAGCAACCTTTGAACCAACATTAAATATGATCACCAAGGACTTCTCCGAATTCCCTGAACACCGCACTGGATTCTACAATATGCTTCGTGCCATCAACCAGCAATGCTTCCAAGGTAAATTAAATTGGAATTGACTCGTCTTGATTGACACATTGACACATTGATTTTTTTTTTTTTTTTTTTTGTAGCTCTTCTGGATCTTGCACCCGCGCAATTCAAATTGGTCATCGATAGTATTGTATGGGGATTTAAACATACCATGCGGGATATTGCTGATACTGGGCTCCAAATATGTGGTGAATTAGTGGATAACATCAGTCGTACTGATCCATCTATTGCTGGTGGCTTTTACCAAAACTACTACCTCAGTATACTTCAAGACATCTTCTTTGTATTGACAGATCGTGATCACAAAAGTGGTAAGTCAAAGAAAACCAAAAGAAAAGGGGGGGATGGGTAACTGGATGATCTCATAACTGTTTATCTCTCTTCTTTTAGGATTCAAGGGACAAACTGAAGTATTGGCTCAACTCTTCCATCTAGTAACAAACAATCAAATTCAAGTTCCCTTATTCGATCCTTCTCAAGTATCTGACCCGGCGATGTCTAATGCTCAATTTTTAGAGGGATATGTTACAGCTCTATTGCAAAATGCATTCCCCCATTTACAAAGGTAAGGAGGAAATAGGTTCATACATGTCGGCTACTAACTTGATTCAAATTTGCTTACTTAGTGGTCAAATCAAGGTGTTTGTTATGGCCATGTTTGAATACAACAGCTCTCCTGCAAAATTCAAGTTGGAAGTCCGTGATTTCCTTATTCAACTAAAAGAATTTGCTGGTGAAAACGCAGAACTTTATCTTGAAGAAAAGGAAGCCGAAATGGAAAGCAAACGAAAAGCTGAACGTGAAAAAGCTCTTAGTATTCCTGGTATGGTCAAGCCCTCCGAACTACCCTCCACCATGGACGAAGACGAAGCCCTCTAGATATAGTCTCTTCCTTTTTTACTTTTATCCCACCTCTCTCATTCCTCATTTTATAGTTTATTCATCAATAACCACCCCTCCCCTTTATCTTTGTTTCTGCTTACTACCATCTTTTAGTTACGTAGCGCCGTCTCTTATATTCTTATCATTTTTAAAATAAAACATTGTGTATGATCTTCATACTTATTCATTACATATGCACTTGACTTGTCTTTTACTTTTAAACAGTTGCAATACTGTACAGTACATACGATTGGTTTGACTATAAAGTCGAGTCATGAAGACTTAAGGTTTTATATCCTGAAAGGATATCAAATCGATATTACTGGTCTGCCAATCAGGTACCATTTGACAACCAGAATCATTTATAGACTAGTGTATCGCCGCCTTTTGGCTCATACTCTATTGTGTACCATCTCTTCTAATGATGTGACACCAGTCATTTATCCAGAATTAAGCATTTCAGGGCGGGTTTTTTTTTTTTTGTTGATTTAATCAGGATCTGCCGGGTTTTCAATTTTCCTGATGCATGCCCCCTCTCAGTCTTTTTCAATCATCACATTACTGAATTTTTTTTTTGGTACTTATATGCCAAGCTCACCATTTACTAATCATACCAACGGATTTCTGGAGATGAAATGGGGTAATTATTGCTCTTCGCTAATGTGATTAGTGGAAAAGCGTGCTCTCGAGCAGAAACTCCTTTTAGAACGGCGTTTAAACTGAAACAGCGCTTCAACTGATGCACATACACCGAAAAAAAGCTAGCTGAAGGAATGTGTGCCGTATTCTCTTCACAGATACGTGCCATGTCCTACCGTCCCTTGGCAATTGGAAAATTGTTCAAGTTGGGTGGGAAGCAATACGTGCAATGTTACAAAATTACACCCACAATCCAATGATCAGAAGATCTGAAGCCAGAGATCATAATAGACATGGACAGGAACACTGGGGTAAAGCACATTGTGAGCACAGCAAAGTCTAGCATGTATTGGTAATTTTATCTTACTTTAACCTAATAAACTAGATACATGTATCGCCCCTTACCAACTTTGAACAGAATTTTTTTTTTGCATGAATATCGGATTTCCATTTTTTTTGAAAACCCGCCTGCCTGATTTCAAAGTTGCAGATGGAAAAAAAAAGGTTCAAGGACAGATGGAGATGTTTGGCCAATGATGTTCATTCATTTAGGTGCCGTTTTATTACCTAAACTATCTAAAGAACATAAAAAGGAACTTCAAAGTCCGCAAAAACCAGGTAGTGCGATCATCTACAGTACTCAGGCGGCGTGAAAGGTTATTTTTAACTTTTTTTCTTTCTCAGGTCGGCGATTGAAAATAAATGGAATATAGTTACACACATCAGCCAAAATCCCTTTTTTTTTTTCTTTGTCGCCCTTTTCTTCCCTCTCTCTCTCTCTCTTTTTTTTTTTTTTTTTTGTAATTCACCTATTCATACTTGTATTAAAAAAAAAAAGCCTTTTACATTAGGAACGTACCCTCAAGTCAAGACTTACAATGTATCCCAACAATCCTCCTACTGGGAAGTCGGACTACGATCAATATCCCTTGAATCAGTTTACAGCTCATGAAATGGATCGCTCTTCTCCTTTTGCTGATCCTTATCCTCAAGAACAACCTGGACACGGCGCTGGACCTGGCTTTGATCATCAACCTTTACTTCACAACACTGACCTTGGTGGGTATCCTCCTTCTGGTATGCCTAGTGCTCCTCCTCTTGGCGGCGGTCCTCCATCTCCTTATGGTCAACCTTCTCCTCATGCCAACTTTGCTCCATCTCCACAAGGTCCTTCTTTCCCTGGTGTACCTGACTCTCCCAATCTTCATTACGGTGCTGCTCCTCGTCGTCAAGTCCGTCGATACAAGACCAGTAAGTACTAACCTTTTATCATTCTCATATACTCAACTAACAAACCCTCTCTTCTTCTTCTAGCTCGAAAGGTGAAATTGACTCGTGGTAACTTGGTGTTGGATTGTCCTGTACCTACTCGTTACTTACAATCGGTGCCTTTGAAAGATGATAAAGAATTCACTCATATGCGTTACACTGGTGCTACTTGCGATCCTAAGGATTTCGGTGATGAAGGATATACTCTACGTCAACAACTCTTGGAACGTAAAACGGAACTCTTCATTGTCCTAACGATGTATAATGTAAGTAGACAAAAAGAGGAGGGAGGGGGTATGGCTTAGCTTGGCTCTTGTGTGTAACCTGTCCCTATTTATTGATTTTTTATAGGAAGATGAAGTCCTGTTTGCTCGTACTATGCATGGTGTGATGAAAAACATTGCTCATCTTTGTACTCGAGAACGATCAAAAACTTGGTAAGCATATAGTTAAATGAATAACAATAACATTTGTCCTAATATGGTTTATGTATTCTAGGGGTGTGGAAGGATGGAAAAAGGTTACTGTATGTATTGTCTCTGATGGTCGTAACAAGATTAATCCTCGGACTTTATCACTCTTGGCGACACTTGGGGTTTATCAAGATGGTGTGGCTAAGAACGTGGTGAATGGCAAACCTGTCACAGCACATATTTATGAAGTAAGTTTAGTGATTTTTTTGGAACTCCAATAAGATTCTGTGGAACTAACCTCACTCATTATTTAATAGTACACAACACAATTATCTGTGGATCCTGATATGCAATTCCGGGGGGCTGATAAAGGAATGGTGCCATGCCAAATGCTCTTTTGTCTCAAGGAAAAGAATCAAAAGAAGATCAACTCTCATCGATGGTTTTTCCAAGCTTTTGGTCCTTTGATTCAACCTAACGTTTGTTGTTTGATTGATGTTGGTACCAAGCCTGGCCATACCTCGATTTATCATCTCTGGAAGGCGTTTGATATCAACAGCAATGTGGCGGGTGCATGTGGTGAAATTCGGGCAATGGCTGGGACGGCTGGTGTCGCTCTATTGAATCCTCTTGTTGCTGCTCAAAACTTTGAATACAAGGTAAGGATTAACTTGCCATAATGATCAAGACTTGGCTAACAATGAATATCTTCCTTTTATATATATATATATATATATATATATATATATGATAGATGTCAAATATCTTGGACAAGCCTTTGGAATCCGTATTTGGTTATATCTCTGTCTTACCTGGTGCCTTCTCTGCTTACCGATATACCGCTTTACAAAATGATGTGAATGGACATGGACCTTTGGAAAAGTACTTTTTGGGTGAAAGTCTTCATGGTGGCGGTGATGCTGGGATCTTTGAAGCTAATATGTATCTAGCTGAAGATCGTATTTTATGTTATGAACTGGTGGCCAAGAAAGAAGCAAGCTGGACTCTACATTATGTATCCAGTGCTTATGGTGAAACAGATGTGCCTGATAGTGTAAGTTGAATGCATGGAAAAGAAAAGGTCGGCGGGTTTTTAATATATTTTATTTGATTCTAGGTCCCTGAATTTATCTCTCAACGTCGTCGTTGGCTGAACGGGTCCTTCTTTGCTGGTGTTTATGCTTTGTACCATTGGCGCAAGGTGTGGCAATCGGATCACTCTTATTTCCGTAAACTTATGTTTATGGTGGAAGACTTTTACAACACTTACAATTTGATCTTCTCTTGGTTTGCCTTGGTAAGTAATGTCAAGTCTTGGCCAACTTCTTTTACTAACTTTGTATGATTTGCATTATAGGGAAACTTTTATCTGACCTTCTTTATCCTCACTCAAGCTTTAGGCTCTGACAGTTTGGCTGAAAAGCCCTTCTCTCCTCAAGTGGCCAACATCCTTCACATGGTACTCAACTACATCTATGTCCTCCTGATCATCATCCAATTCATCATCGCTCTTGGCAACCGGCCTCAAGGCAGTAAATGGGCTTATGTGATCAGTATGGTATTCTTTGCATTCCTGATGATCTATATGATGTTTGCTACAATCTGGATTACGGTGAAAAGTGTAACAAGTATTGTCGATGAATCGAATGGTAATATGATGGCAATGCTGGGCCAGTCAACATTCCGCAACATTATTGTCTCGGTGTGTGCAACCTATGTGATGTACTTTGTGTCCAGCTTTTTATTCTTGGATCCTTGGCACATGTTTTCCAGCTTTATCCAATACATCTTGTTGTCTCCCAGTTATACTAACATTCTCAACATTTACGCCTTTTGCAACACACACGATGTATCTTGGGGTACCAAAGGTGACAGTGGGGTGGCAACCGATCTTGGTGTGGTCAAGGCAAAGAAGGACGGAAGTGGTGAACATACTGTGGAAGTTGAAGTCCCAGTGGAACAAAAGGATATTGATGATGCTTATGAAGAAGCTTGCTTGGAACTGACTCGTCAAATTGAACCCGAAGTTTCTCATCGTGATGCTAAAACCAAACAAGAAGATTACTACCGGTCCTTCCGTACTCGCTTGGTCTTGTCCTGGATCATTTCTAATTTGGCCTTGGTAGCCATTATTACCAACACCGCAATCTTTGAAAATGGTCTTGGTGATTTTGCTACTCGAAGCTCGGTCTATCTCGGCTTTATTCTTTGGAGTGTGGCTGGTCTCTCTGTCATTCGATTCTCTGGATCCTGTATATATCTTGTCTTCCGTATATTTACTGGTTAATTCATTGGTAGTATAGCATAACAGATTAGATAGATGTATTATTTCCCCTTCCCTTCCCTTCTCCTATTCTACTGTATATACTAATACACCATTATCTCTCTCTTTTTTCTTAACTCATATTTGTTATACTCCCTTACTTATATTTTACTTGTCGCCCATTTTACATACTTTGTACCGAATAAAAAACGAACTTTTTTTTTTTTTTTTTTTTTTTTTTTTTTTTTTTTTTTTTTTGAAAATGCAATGTATTCCTCGCATGATTTCTCTGGAACAAAAAAAAAGTGCTCGCCGAGGGTCGGTATTTCAATTGACAAAAAAGCCTGCTCTTGTCTTTTTTTTTCTTTCTTTTTTTTTTCGCCTCTCTTCCGCTTACTCGACTAATGCAACCAATACGCACAATATCCAGAGCCACTACTGCGGTATTTTATGGTGTTGGACTATTCGGGTAAGTCAATAAAACAAAACAAAAAACCTGTAATCACTGGAACCTGGAAATGTAATCTAACCACACTTGTTCTAAATAGTATGGCAGGTCTTTTACAGACGGCGCAAATTCCGTCCATGCTTCTTGCTCCATTCGCTCCTCGTCTTTTGGTTAAGATCAACTCATATCTAATTGGTGTAGTATGGACAGTCATGCAGGTAATAATGTGGGGGGGCAAAGGTCATTGTGGGTAGGAGTGGAACTCTTTTTCACTGACACTTGGTTGATCATCGATTGATTGTTATTGCATAGAGAATATTCGAAGTAAGTTGGGAAAACAAAACAAGTCAAGCATACATGAATGGATCACTCACTTGTATTTTATGATACAGCGACGAAAGAAAGGGCATATTACTTTCTCAGGGGATGATATTCCACCAAGTGAATCTGCTTTGGTAATCAGCAATCATCGATCTTGGACTGATCTTTATATGATTCATTCATTGGCTATCCGTAGAAACATGCTTCCAAACTGCAAGGTAAACTAATGAAGAAAAAAAGTAAGAGAGGTGGACAACTAACTCATTTCATACTGTAGTACTTTGTTAAGGACTCTATTAAATGGGTAATGCAAAAAATGAAAAAAATAAAATAAAAACTAGGTGATGTAAAATGACAACTGATATTGTTTTGACAGCTACCATTCTTTGGCTGGGGTATGTGGGTAAGTATACATGTTAACACGATCATCCATAATGGTAACGAATCACTCTTTTTTTTTTATATTCCTAATCATAGCTTGCTGGGTTTATGTTTGTACGAAGGAACTGGTTAGAAGATCAAACCAAAATCAACAAGACGTTTGCTTCAATCAAGGAATTGAAAACACCAGCTTGGATTATCAATTATGTTGAAGGATCAAGATTTACCCCCGCCAAATTGTTACAGGTAAATGACTCGGATATAATGGAAATAGACTCATCCAATCTCTCTCTCTTTCTCTCTTTGTAAATTAGTGTCAAAAAATCAGCAGGGAACGTGGTTATACAGTCATGCAAAACGTCCTGCTTCCACGAACACGTGGATTCACTACATGTGTCAATGAATTCCGACATTCGCATATCAAATACATCTATGGTAAGCATGAAGAAACTATCATGGGAGATGGTATTGATTTTTTTTATTTTATTTTTTTTATGATATATAGACTTTACTATTGCCTACCTCCACCACAGCAAAACAGCAGAATTCAACGAGGCCCCTGACATGATCCGGGTCCACGTGGAAGATCTATCACCAGAATACGAATTCCACGTTAATGTTAAACGGTATGCAATCAACGATCTACCCACCGACGATGAAGGTGTTGCTCGATGGCTTCGACAACGGTATGTGGAAAAGGATCTATTCTTGGCTCAATTGCGGGATCAATGGACGAATGGATTGGATATCGCGGTACGCGACGAACCTTGGGAATAGACTAGTTAGATATACATTGACATAGATCTGGTAAAAGGGATCATGCTTTTAGAATGGATGACTCTTTTTGCCTTGCTTATTGTAATAAAAACCAATATATATATAAACTACTGTCTTTATTATGTGTGATGTACAAAACAAGTAACAGATGATGGCCCTGACTACAATGTTCTCGATCCAATATAGACACATCTCCCCCAATCACCACAAACCCCTCCCCTACCCCATAAATACACTACCATATAAACAACACAGATAAAAACAAAACAAAAGATGCATTTTATTTATATAGGTTTAGGCATAACATTAATCTACAATACTATGTGAGGTAATAACCAAAGTCATTTAAGCTTCTTGTTCCTATTTGATAGAAAGAAAAAAAGTGAGTCGATCAGATCCTATTTACCTGCCTATATTTTTGAAGGGGATACTTTACCTTTTGGAAGACATAAGTCAAATGACACTTGCCACAGTATTGACGGTCAGTGTGCCAAGCCATGAAGACACCAGCACCACAGGTAGCAGTGGGACATTCACGACGGAGACGGGTGATCTTGCCAGATTCATCCACCTTGTAGAACTTGAGGATAGCCATCTTGACCTTCTTGCGCTTGTGCTTGATCTTCTTGGGAGTAGTGTAAGTCTTCTTCTTACGCTTCTTACCACCACCCAACAATTCGGCGTTGAGGTGGAGGGTAGAGTTGTCTTGGACACCATAGGCAGAGAGACCTTGTTCGTTTTGGAGAGACTTACCAGCAAAAGAGAGGCATTGGAGAGAAGCATCAATGCCTAAAAAGAAAAGATGAGTTAGTATTCACATTGGAGAAGGTGATGGTGGTGGTTTACCTTCACGAGCAGCGATCATGGTCTTGACATTGTCAACGGTGGTGGCAGAGTTCACCTCGAAAGCGAGGGTGTTACCGGCAAGGGACTTGACGAAAACTTGCATGTTGCGATAGAGGAAGAAGAAGAAAAGATATAAAAAGAATTTGACGATGCCCTCATATTATTTCTTTCAGAGAAAAAAAAAAAAAATTTACAGTCAAAAAAGGACGGGTGGCTGAGGCGGAATTTGAATGTGTTCCAAGGTGAGATTTCAGGAACGGATAGGTCCGTTTATGCAAGAATGTTAGTCACCGACACAATGACACTACACAGACAATTGTAAACACATGGACAGAAGATAAAAAATAAAACTAGTACAAGTTTATTGTTTAATATAAAGAAGCCAATGACTAGTAATACTATAGACTATTTCTAAGATTCTCTTGTAAGTTATTCGACAACCATTCCAACCCTTCGTCAAGACCTATAAGTAGAAGGATGTAGAACGAGCAAGTAAGCAATGGAATCAAATCATGTAACTTACCGCTGGTAGCACACGTCGTTTGAATAAACCAATGTCGATTACGAAGGGAGTGAAACACCAGTTTATCCGTGATGTCAGTGGCATTCATGGCATTAAGTCAATCTTGTTTGTTAACAAAGACGAATAGTAGAGCATCCCAGAGTTCATCTTTGTTGAGCATATGTTGTCATTTATCAAGAGCTTTAGATACACGATTACGGTTATAGGAATCCATAACAAAGATGATCCCTTGGGTGACAATTCCATCCAGCTTGAGTATGTAGAGAATGGCAGTTTTACCAACAGCGTCCTAGCCCACCATTAGATTACACACTTCCTTTTTGCCAAAAAGGTCTAGAGAAAGACAACATCCATTTTGTTACAAAAAGTAAAAAGTGTAGAAGGAAGAGGGCGGCCAATGCTTCGAAAAAATGAATTTTCAAATCCCGTCACAGGCGGGGCGCTGTGGCTTTTTGAAAAGGAAAAAAAAAAATTCAAAAATCGAATTCTCTTTTCTTCCTTCTTTTATTCCACAGATCCTATTCTACATAACAGCTTCACATAATGTTGGACAACAATGACAAGTAAGATACAAATCAGTACTGGGTGGTGCTAGTTTTTAACAGAATCTTGTTGTTAATCCCTTGCTCTCTCTCTTTTTTATTATTATTATCGTTATTATCAATAGACCTCTCGACACTGTGCCCGAAGTGTGGTTGCGCAAAAGAAAGCAAGTCGACAAGCAAAACATTCAAAACAAACGCCAACAAAAGGAACACCAACAACAACAAAGAAAGTCTCTTCGTACTCAATTCACTCGGGCTGACACCTTGATCAAACAACGTAAAGAAGTATTGCAAGAAGCCAGCCGACTACGATCATTGAACCGACATTTAGCCAAATCAAAGAACAAGGATGATGAACCTGAAAAACTCTTATTGGTGGTGCGATCGGATAATAACTACAACAAGCGAAAGATCCACAAACAAGTCTTGGAGGTGTTGAAGGAATTGCGTTTGACCAAGGTGCATTCTGCCGTGTTTTTGCGTACCTCGACTCCTGACATCAAACTCAAGTTGCAACAAATCCGTCCTTATGTGTTTATGGGTACACCCTCTTTGGACTCGGTGCGTAATTTGATCAACAAGCGGGCTCATACCGTGGTCAAGTCGAACAGTAACAAGGAAAAGATCGTGCCCGTGTCCGACAATGCCATGGTGGAAGAAGCTCTCGGTGATGTGGGGGTAATTTGTGTGGAAGATATCATTCATGAAATCATCAATGGCGATAAGGATACCTTTGAAAAGGTCACCAATTACTTGGCTCCTTTTGAATTGAACACAGAAGCTCGCAACTCCAAGAAGAAGATGATGAACAAGTTGGCGGAACAGGCCGAAGGACAACGACCTCGGGTGCACAAGACTATTGATTCTTTTGTCGACTATTACAATTAGACATTCCCCTTCCCTCCCTCCCTCATTATTACTGTTGTATTATTCATCCCCATTACTCTTCTTCTTTTTTTTATATTTGTAGTCTACATCTCTCTCTCTCTTTTTTTTTTACCTCTCATTGTTGTCTTCATTTTATTGATTCCATACTTATTCTTTTTTTTTTTAATTCGAAATAAAAAAAATGATTCTTTTATGCATACAAACTTGTTGGAATATCACTAACGTCTCATGATTTGACAGCTGAGTCTCGATTCAGGTACACCAATGGTGATTGTTGTGTTTAAAATCCCGACAAACCGACTTTTATGTTTTGAAAAGGAAGGCTGTACATTTCTAAAAAAAAAAAAAAAGTAGGAAAGACCATACATACACGTGAACCTGTATGCATATAATCTTTTAATAGCTTGGTTCTTTTGAAACGATCTTTTTCCCAGGGGCGAAGCCATTGTGAAGAAAACAAGGGGCGGAACTTGTATGTTATTGGCTGGTCAGATATTAATGTGGCTGTCATCTCCTATCTGTTGCCCCCATTTGGTCTTCATCAGCCTCGAAAAGTACATCTTGAATGAATTTCCAGTAGTACAGAGTATAATCGATCCTCTTAATATAAAAGAGTTCGTTTTGATCGCTCTTTTCTTTCTTCTTTTTGTTTTCTAAATCCACTTTTTTGTTTATTTTATCATCACCATGCGTTTCTCTGTCCTTTCAGCCATTGCCCTTGCTACTTTCTCAATGGTATCTGCTTCACCTGTGGCAGATTCTCTCGAGCTATCGCCCGGTCATCTTTTAGCACGAGATGTTGATTTTGTTGGTATGTGTCGGGGCGGGATTTGAAAATGCATGTCTTTTTAATTTTTTTTTTCTTTTTCTATCGGTAGAGGGTATGGTTTTTGAAGAAGGATCTGGACTCGAAGAACGTGCCTGTGGATCTAGATGGTACTTGACAAAATGTCATTTCTACTGCCCTTGTGGATGTAAGTAACATGTTTTCTTTTAGTTGAATATGAGAACTAAATTTGATTTTGCTTTTAGGGTACTATTATCCTCAAAACCACTGTTCCAACAGACGTTGTTATGATAACCGAAAAGTTGGCTGCCGAGGAAAGTGCCCTAGTGGTCCTACAAAATGTGGTTCCTGTAACCGTCATTAAGGCTTTTTAGTTTTGATGTTTAATTCGCTTGAATAAATGAAACGTCAACCCAGGATCATGATCGTTTACTGATCTCTTTCATTGTCGGATTTTCAATTTTCATTTTTTTTTTTTTTTTCATTTGTGATACGGATTCCACTTTTAATACAAAAAGCGATTATTCTCCAGGGCGATGCAGATGATAAGTAATATGATACAACCAAGTTGTCATTTTCCAGCTCATACTTTATAAAGGCATGATTGGATTCAAGTTTGACCTGTCAAGCCACACTTGACTTTCCAATAGAGGTTATCCCATGATGATCATCACTGTTATTGAATTTATTGATACAGGCATCGGATCAAGTGAAAATACTATACTAGGATAACTTGAGTCGTACATATAGTAAGGTCAAAGATGTCATTTCTTGGGAAGGCTCACATGAAAATAATTCAAATTCCGCCTTCGACTTTTATTTGGGACCCGCATTCATTTCGTTCCTTTTTTCTCTCTCTCTCTCTTCTTTTTTATTTTTATACAAAGACATTTAATGTACGACCAATCACCTCCACCACAGTATTCGGCTCAACCATCCAGTCGATTTGATCATGTCCGTACAGCATTACACAACTTGTCACTCTCTGACCATCGACCTCACTTTCATCGATCGTCCGCTTCTCAAGGTGAATTAATAGCCGGACCCTTGCTCCGTTATATTGGTACAAACTATGAACGTAATACATACCTTGGCTCATGTCTTTTGGTCTCAACACACAAACATGCACCCATTGTGGAGGTGACATTACGACCTGCTTCATCTATTCCAGGCCACTCTAAACACCACCACTTTCGACGCAATCTCAACCCACGCACTTTTAAATTGGTAGGTGAACCTTTGGATATATTTAATCAACAATATACTTTTTGGAGATATGCTATTGAACTCCCACTCACCAACGAAGCACAAATAGCCACTTATACCAGCGACACTTTTACCCATCAATCCAGCTTTGAATTCCACCTGCCTTCTCTTCAACAATCCATGCGCTTCATGTTTTACTCTTGTAATGGCTTCTCTGATATCCCTCAAGAAATGAAGAACAAGTTTGGTGAAAAGGAAGCTCCTCTTTGGCAAGATGTATTGGATCGTCACCAAGTCATGCCTTTCCATGTCCTTCTTGGTGGTGGGGATCAACTGTATCAAGATCGTTTGCTCAAGGAAGATTTTATGAAACCATGGCGAGATGAAAAGGATCCGAAGAAACGGGTGGCCATGACTTTGACTCAAGCTATGCGTGATGGATTTGAACATTTTTACTTTTGGAACTATGTAATCAACTTTGGGTAAGGTGATGGTACAAAAGGGGAAGGGTAATACAATAGTAAATCTTATCTCTCTCTCTCTCTCTCTCTCTCTTTTGTTTTATTAGATTCAAGGATAATCCTGTGATCGCTCAAGCTTTTGCTACCATTCCTTCAGTCAACATGTGGGATGATCATGTAAGTAATAAAAAAAAAAAAAGAAGAAGGAAGGGTATCGTTATAACTACTGACATCTTAATAACTTTGATTGTGATAGGACATCATTGACGGATATGGATCATACCCATCTGACATGCAAAATGCTGACTGCTTTAAAGGTAAGTTAAAATGAGAGAGGGGGTGTCAAGGTATCAAATACTTACATCCATATTTTTATATATATAGTCCTCTTTGCCAATGCGACAAGGTTTTACTATTTATTCCAGCATCATACAACACCGGAACGAGCGACACAACATGGGATGATCCGTGGGACCCTTCCTTCATGTCACCATATTGTCACAACACTAGGAAGGGATATAGCTTTACTCTCATTGGATGCACGGGGTGAACGAACAAAGCACGATGTATGTCAACCGAAATCCTATGATATCCTCTTTGATGTACTCTACCGGCAAATCCCTGAGACCGTGAAACATCTCTTGGTTCTCACCGGTGTGCCTCTTATTTACCCACGTCTCACTCTCTTTGAAAAGGCCATGGATGGTGCAGCGGGATTTAATTTGGCAACCATTGCCGGCAAAACGGGTGCTTTGGGTGATATCATCAATGGTCAACTGAACAAATGGAATGGTGACCCCGAACTACTTGATGATATGAACGACCGTAAGTATAGGATTTGATGAATGGGAGTGGGGATTGGATTCACTTGCAACTTTTTGAATTTATATAGATTGGACTGCAGGGAATCATGTGGTCGAACGAAAACGATTTATTGAACGACTTCAACAATATGCTCGTGAACGGTCTGTGCGGGTTTCCTTTTTAGGCGGTGATGTAAGGGGTCAAATAAACATGTAGACTGACAATCTCACCCTTTCTCTTTTTTTTTTTTTATGGTAGGTTCATTGTTGTGGTGCTGGGCGATTATATTCCAAGGACATGAAACAAAAAGAAGAAGGTGATCCTCACTTGATGGTTCAAATCATTTCAAGTGCCATAGTGAACATGTAAGTATCATACATAAAAGGGACAAGGAACAAAATCACACTAACCACTTTCTTTCTTTTTAAATACCAATTATAGTCCACCACCTCAAGCCTTGCTGACTATATTGAATCAAAACTCATCCTACGTCACCTTCTCTCCCAATACAGAAGAAAAGATGTATAATCTATTCAAACGATCACCCAATGGAAATACAGTAAGTCCACCCGAATCATGATGATGAATACTAATACTTGTTTATGCCTATAGAGACAAAACAAGAAACTGATGGGCTGTCGGAATTATTGTGCAGGGTACTTGGATGAAGAAACTGGACAAATATCTTTTTGGATTCAAGCCGAAAAAGAAGTGGGTGTGAAAGGGACGATGGGTTATCTTGTACAAGTTCCCAAGTTGTTGTTTGGACCATCTGCGAAACGACATCTTCAACCAGCTCCTTCTACCACATGGATGCAACCACCCGTATCACATTACCCACAACAAATGCCAGGTCAACTCAAACTTGATAATAATAACAATCGACCTGTCCCCCCTCCTCCACTTCCTTCTAGAGCCCCGGGTGGTTTTATCAGACCTCCTCCTCCATTTTAGTCTATAGTCATAATCATTACTTTTTTAACATTATCTCTTATATTATATCTTTTTTTTTTTTTAATAACAAATAATAAAATCTAAACCTTTATCACATATCTTGATGGATTTGGTTCTCATTATCTGTTGGAGTATGATCGGGGTCTCCTTGGAAGATAACTGTTTTTTTAAAAAAAAATGTATGTTTATTGAATGATGTTTTTTATAAAGGATATAAACATATAATGCATGTCATTAATAATGATTATAGTGATGCCTTATCTTTGGACCGTGAAAACTAGAAATATTCCAATGTGTCTGACCCTCATTTTCAAACCCCGCCCGCATAAAACGTTTGTTCTGGCCGATTCTCTGATTAGAGAACGACACTTCAAAGTACTACCTTTTGTATGTAATGTTTTTTAAAAGTACAAGTGTAAGCAGGAGTGAATGAAACAAAGGTTGCAAAATACAATAAGGGTTTCATTATGCAAGATAAACCCCATTGTATAGGGGTGTTACAAGGCACCCTCAACCGTGAATTTTCACATCCCGCCTTCCTTACCACCCACTAAAATTTTTCCCAGTTTTTTTTTTTTTTTTTTTTAGTGTTCCCCTTTTCTTTTTCTCTTTTTGGAATACAAACTCTATGGCGGCAAAGCAATATGAACGACTCAAAGACTATTTGGAGTCAGAATGGGATGACTTTAATCCTTCCAACCAATCCCCACGATTAAATTCATTGTACTCTGACTTTACCAAACTCTCTGTATTGAATGAATATGGTTACAAGATTAATGTGGATTACTGGCGTACGGTACTTCTTGGCTGCTCTTTACGAGGTTACCTTTGTTATCATGGTTATACTTTGGTCCTGGACAAGTCTTCTTTGGCTCAAGACTTTATGCTTAGAAGAGTGGGAAAACCTTTGGCTTTGGATTGTGTCTTGGTAAGAAGCAGACTGTCTGTAGGACTGACTTTTGACCGTCTATTAATCTATTGTTGTTGTAGGACTCGATGGAAAAGGAAGGGGTTATTATCAGCTTGCACAGTTACGAACGAACCTATGCGACTTCACCTTCGACTTGGTCATCGTGGCTTTGGAATCGAATGACACCCACCTTCCTCACTTATCATTCTGATACATCGTCACTCTACGTAGTCCTGCCTTCCATCAAAACAATCTCACATTGTATTTATGAAAATTATACTCGACTACCTGTCAAGACCATCACCAATTCCTTATTGACCTTCTCTGACTTTCGAAAACAATATAATGGCATCGATTGGCAGCGGTCTTTAACTGACAATGATTTGATATTGGTATTGAAATACATGGCCTCACAGTCACTAGTGGCTATAGAAGATGGCGTACGTGGCTATGGATCAGGATCTTTTATGGTAAGAATGGGAAGTGATACATTCGCATGGGGTGTGTTTTAAATTCATCTTTCTCTCTCTCTCTCTCTCTTTATGTAGGTGATCAAGTTTATTGAACCAAACATGCCATATAAAGTGACTGATCAGGACAAGGCAATGATTAGTATTCGAACAACATGTGATGCTCTTCGATATCAAACTCAGGAATTACAACAACAAGCAGAAAGGTAAAAAGTAAACTCTTTCATTTGTTTTAAATATTAGGGTACTAATGCATTATATCATCTTCATGTATAGGCTGGCGATCTCTGCCCAGGAACATCATCACAAAAAACAAAAACCACAAACACTTTATGCATTACGACGGAAACGGCACATACTGGATGTTTTGGATAAAAGGTTAAAATCACTAGGGGAAATGGAACACCTGCTATTGAAAATGGAATCAGCGCAGGATGACTTACAGGTAAAAGATAAATCTCAACCTTCTTGGGTTCTTTTAACCTCAATCCTTTCTTTTATTATTATTATTATTTTTGTAGATTGTCCAAGCATTCGATAATGGAGCCAAGGCGTTACAAGGTTTATTTGCTAGTGGACTCTCAGTTCAATCGGTGGAGGAAACAATGGCTAGGATTCAAGAAGCTTACGACGAACAAAAAGATGTGGATCAAGCAATGGTGGATGGGTCAACTAGTTTGGCTGAAAATGGTGATACCCAATATGATGATGAACTTTTATTAAAGGAACTGGAGGAACTGGAGGAATCGGAAACCAGGCGGCAACACGACAAGGTGACAATAAATGAACGTCAAACAGCAACATGGCCATCTGTACCATCAGAATCGTTACCATCATCATTATCATCGGATATAGTCAACTCTGACGAACACGCAGCCTCTCTGGACGAAACAGCTCACTCATCACCGTCTCTTGTAAAAAAAGAATCTGGTAAAGTCAACACACCTAGGGTAGCACAATTAGAATAGCACAATTACCACATAATTTCCTTCCTCCCCTGTAATACCTCAATAAAACACAGATTATATATTACTATTGATAATAAAAAAATGGATTCTTTCTTTTTAATGTGATGTACTTAATGAATAGGATCCTTCATATTATAGACTTGGCGAGGGAAATTGGCCGTACTGTCAGGATTATAATTAATGGTTTGCTTTGACTAGCAATGTGACATAAAAGATCAGAGTTGTTGTTGTTGTTGTTCAATTACCCTTGTGTCAATCATGTTAAAATTAACATGGATGTATGTTTATTGATATTGGAGCTCACATCTCTAAAAAATCAACATCAAAAAAGAAGGGGTAATCTCAAATCCCGACAGTCAATGCTTACTGTGAGGATATCACTAGTAAAATTCAAAATGGCTATTATTTACTTGATGCTAATCCATCCAAGTGATAAAACTTGACAACGGTTCATGCAACAAGTGAAAGGACAATCGTTCTATCATACACAAGACTGATGCCTGGTTAGTTTAGATTCAATCGGCGTTTGAATACGAGGCCGACTTGCGTTCTGCATGAATGGATCTTCCTACCCATCGACTTTTGATCATATTATAATCAACACTATTATATTGTCTGGCTTTTTTTTAAAAAAATAACAACGCAAAAACAAAACAATAACAGCCCGCAGGCCATACACACAGCAAAGTATTTTTATGTTAATAGTGTTTATTTCAAGTAACAAAAGAAGATAACAATTAAACTAGACTAAATTAAACTACTTCTTGTTGCCCTTTCCTTGATCATCAAAGGTGACCGATTGAGATACATCATCATAAATGTCAAATCTACGTTGAGTATAAAGGGGAATACTTGATCGAATGGATTCCACTTGAGAAGGGTCGATATCGGCATAAACAATAGTTTCTTTTTCTTCACAAGTAGCTATCACGGCGCCACTATTTTCGTATACAGTTAGTTAGTAAAAGCAGTTGACATGTTGACATTATTTTAACTTACGTCGGATCCACCACGGTAGAATGACCCCAAGCATGATAAGAAGCTGAAAGATCTCTTGCAGGAGAGCAAGCAGCCACATACATTTGATTATCCACCGCCCGTGCCCGTTGTAGTAGTTCCCAATGTAAAGGTCCCGTTGTCATATTGAATGCACCAGGATAGATCATCGCCATACATCCTTTTCTGGCTGCCACTGTCGCCATTTCAGGGAATCGCATATCGTAACAGATTCCTACACCAATCTTACCATATTCTAGATTTACAAAAAAACCATTAGATTAGTATCACACTCTATGTTTTTTTTTTCTTCCTTCCCTCCTTTACTTACTTGTTTCCAATTGTGTTAAAGAGTCCCCTTGTGTCAAGATGTCGCTTTCCTAAAGATGTATGTGAATCCCACTATTTTTCCTACCCTTATATCACATTCTATTTACCTTGAATTTGATTTTTCCTGGAACGTCAATATCGAATAGATGGACCTTGTTATGGACACCGATCATTTTACCATTAGGATCATATGCAGTCAGAGTATTATAGATCTTGTCTCCTTTACGCTCGGGGATCGATCCACCTATCAAGTAAATACCAGCTTCCTATAGTGGACAACATTTGGAATATAAATAAATAAATAAATAAAAGAGTACACTTTTTTGGGGGGGGTACGCATTCACGTTCACTTACCCTGGCAGTTGAAGACAGCATATTCACCGAATCACCACCATCAAGGGATTCTGCATATTCTGGAAAATAGTTGGTACCATAAGGTGAGTTAAAGCATTCCTATCAAGATTATGTATGAATGAGTAAAAAGAGAAAGAGAAGAAGTCACCCAATTAACAGTACTTACTGGCAAAACCACCACATTGGCACCTTTAGTTGCAGCTTCCAAAATCTTTGATTTGGCGTGTTGCAAGTTTTTTGATTTGTCTACACCAATAGCGAGTTGAATAAGAGCCAATTTGAAGGGAGAAGAGGGATGGAGTACAGGTGCTTTAGACATTTGTTGATATGTTTTACGGGTGAGAGATGAGAATACCATGAGAGGAAAAAAGGGACAAAAAAAAAAAAAAAAAAAAAAAAATCGGAGATGGGATGGGAAAATGTCGGCGTTTCAAGTTTTCGGTTTCAAGCCCGAGATCACGGAATATCAAACTTGTAGCTTATGCATGAATGGAATACCCGAATGGTAGAATTAAGATTGTTTATGCGATCTATCATCAAGGCGTTGTGGGGGATGTTTTTATTTATAGAGCGCTTATCACTGATGACATGCCTTCATGATTAGCTGGAAATATCGTTGTATGATATCAGTCTCCAAAAAAGAAGAGTAAGAGATATCAGGTGCATAACATTACACAGAGATGATGCTGAAGTAAGTTTACATATTGCCATCGAACAAACAACGACAACAAACATCGGCGCTTGTCCAGAGAGGTAGATGATTTTCAACCCCCGCTCTCGATTAGGCATCCTCTTGATAGGTGGGGGTGACGATGGGGTAACTGTTTGTTGGTGCCCGTTTGATGAGGATCACTCTTTTTATTTGTTAATAAACAACCAGAAAGTAAATTATTTTGAATTGGGGCCTGTAAGGTTACACTGAAACAGTGCCTTCAAACAACCTGAAAAGCTTCCATAGAAACTATGAGTGCACCCTATATGAAACGAACAAAAAAAAAAAAAAAAAAAAAAAAAGTGAGTCCTTATTTATCCATTGATCTACGGGGATTTTTTCCACATTTATATAATCTCGTCCTTTATACTTTTTACTTTTTGTTCCTTTGCGTCCTTTTCTTTCTCGGGATATATTCCACTTTTATCAAAGTCTAATGTATAAAAGCACCTTCCATACCCATCTATCTCCAGTAGAAGATATTTATTGTGAACCTCCATCTCCTTCATCTTCAAAGTCGTTGGTGAATAATCATCGAGGGAGTACTTGCTCAGTGGCAACATTGGTGGATGAAACAACCCCTTTTATTTCCACTGGTATTAAACCCCCGCTCCTTCTCTGGGAGAACAAGGATCCTTATCAACATACCATGGGATGTGATCACCCTTACTTTTATGCTATGGCGATAAAAACTGATATCATACCAGAGTTGAAGGCTATCTCCAAGTTTGCGTGGCCCCTGATGATTACTTTTCTTTTGGGTATGGGTATGAAACTGGTCGATGTTTGGTTTATCGGAAGACAAGGCCCGCAAGGTAAGGTTTTTATTTGTTATCCATCAGCTGTCGCTTGGGTTCTCTTTTTTTTTAAAAAAAAAAACAAACTCTCTTTTACTGCTTTTAGTATTGGCGGCAACAAGTTTGGGAAGCTTATTCATTACTGTCACAGGTGTGGCACTTTCAAACGGGATGTTGACAGGTAACAAGTAAAATTCATGCAATTTCAAATCCCGACTTTTTTTTCTTTTCTTTTCACATAGCCATTGATACTTTGGTCTCACAAGCATTTACCGGGGCACAACATCCAAGGACTCTTGGAATCATTCTTCAACGATCTATTTTAATTATGGGTGTTTTCTGTATACCTGTTTCAGTGGTTTGGTAAGTACACAAGAAACAAACGGGAAAAAAAGAAACTCATCCATATTTGGAAAAAGGTATCATGCCGAGACAATCCTGGTAATGATGGGCCAAGATCCAAACCTGGCATCATTGGCACAAGTTTATGTCAACTGGTCGCTCCCAGTTCTCATGCCAATGATGATCTCGACTGCCATTCGCCGTTTCTTACAATCCATTGGCAAGATGAATATCACCTTGTTCATGGTCATTGTCCTCTTTCCTCTAAACTATCTCGTAGATTACTTTTTATTGTACAAAATGGATTTGGGTATGACTGGTGTCGCTTTACAATTTGCTACTTTCCATACGACGGTGTTGGTAATCTATACCACATTTCTACTTTTGGGGACGGAATTTAAAAAGAAGTACTGGCCTGGTTGGTCCAAGGAAGCATGTACCCAATGGAGCACCTTTCTGAAACTCGGTATACCCGGTATGCTCAGTGTATCTACTGATTGGGCATTTGAAATATGCGCCATGGTAACTGGTGTGCTAGGTGAAACTAGTTTGGCCGCACAGTCGATCGTGCTTTCTGTCAACAGTTTTCTACTGATGGTGCCTTTGTAAGAAGTGGTGAAGGAGTAGAAAGAATAGCAACTCACTTTTTTTTTTTGTTAGTGCTTTATCAACTGCTTTAGCGGTTAGATTGGGACATCATCTCGGTGCGAATGAGCCCCAAAAAGCCAAATTCTGTGTTCTTTTATCAGGGGTGGTGGGATTCTGCCTGGTTTCCATTAATACCATGATCATGTTTGGATTCAAACATCCTATTGCTCGTCATTTTACAAAAGATGATCTTGTTACTGATGCCGTCATCAGCTTGCTTTACATCGTGAGTCCGTGTCACTTTGTCGTGGTAGGTCGGATCATGCAAAAAAAAAAAAAAAAAAAAAAAAGAAAAAGGCAGAAATCTAAAAATAGTCTCATTTTTCAAATGCCGATCAGGGGAACGGGATCTTATTATCAGGTGTTCTTAATGCATTTGGCAAGCAATATATTGTGGCCACCTTGAACTTGACCTCTTACTATATCATTGGATTACCCTTTGGTATCTGGTTGACTTTTAGTTATGGATGGGGACTACTTGGTGTATGGTCTGGTGTGGTCTTAGCAGGTCTGATCAAAGTGGTAGTTGAAATGTATTATTTGGTTTATCATATAAACTGGGAGGAAGAGTGTAGATTAGCCATCGAACGTATCAAGGATCAGGAACTTCCTTTGTGAGTATTTTTAAAATACAATTAGATAAATGTAATACAACAATCAAATTAAACTATATCCATACGTTCATACCCCTCCTCCTCCTCTTTTTCCATTTCCAATAAAAGAATGATTTATTTCCTATCGTGGTGTCTTTGCTTATAAAGGATGGGAACGGACCATTATGTTTTATCTTTTCGTACAATGTTGAGCAGATTTTCATTTTAAAACATGACCTAGAATCCTTCGATTATATACAAAAGCAACGTGAAGAAGAACCAATCTTGGTATTAGCGAGGGAAAATGTTCAAATCCCGCTTTTGCCCGTGTAACTCAATTTTAACGATGGACCAAAGGTAGATTTTTGAATTTTTTTCTTCCTTCTTCTTTCTTTCCCCTTTTCCCACCATTCCATTCCTAATTATACTTTAATAGTATACTCCCACCATTCCTTTTATACTTATACTTATACTTATTACTTTATGCAATTGTAAGGACCATTACATTACATGACCAAAAAGAATATCAATAGTACCTTTTTATTCTTTTGCTTATCTTTGTTGGCTATCTGTGTCGCACTTAATGGTCTTGTCCTCGCCGTAAGTTCTGCATTCCCCATTCTGTCTTTTTATTTTTCCATTGACTAACATTAACTCTTCTTCTTCTTCTTCTTCTTCTTCTTCTTCTTCTTCTTCTTTTACCTTTACATGTTTGTAGGATCGACTCGTCCATGAAGCTGACACGGAAGTTACATCTTTGGGAAACAGCAGTAATCAAAAACGGCAAGTAGGTGATTGCAATGGCTTGCTTGGTATTGACTGTGACGATGACGACGATACCACTACCACTACTACTACTACTACTACTACTACTACTACTACTACTACTTCACACCACTCCAAGCATACTTCAACTTCAACACCCGCTTTAAAGAAATCCACCACCACACACAAACATAGAAAAACTGACACCGACGAAACAACAGCTAGATCATCATCGTCCACACGAAAACCATCCAAATCATCCACTTTAACTGAATCAACAACTTCAAGCAAATCATCTCATTCTGCCAAAAAGTCACATTCGTCTGCAACAAAGTCTTCAACAAAATCATTAACAGCGACACATACCACCAAATGTCATAATCTGTTTGGTATTGGCTGTGATGATGATAAAACCACCACATCAACAAAGACAGGCACTGGAAAAGATTCAACGAAAACCACCACATCAACAAAGACGAGCACTGGCAAGGGTTCAACGAAAACCACCACATCAACAAAGACAGGCACTGACGAGGATTCAACAAAGAAAACAACACCAACACCGAAACCTACCACAAAATGTCATAATCTCTTTGGTATTGGATGTGATGCGACCACAACTGACAGCGAAT
This sequence comes from Chlamydoabsidia padenii, assembly GCA_025330725.1. Lineage (NCBI taxonomy): Eukaryota > Fungi > Mucoromycota > Mucoromycetes > Mucorales > Cunninghamellaceae > Chlamydoabsidia > Chlamydoabsidia padenii. The sequence goes on along the minus strand of JAIWND010000008.1, from coordinate 746,987 downwards.
CGGCAACAGCAACAGAATCAGAAACCTCAAAATCGAAAAAGTCTAGCAAATCAACATCATCAAGTGCAACAGCAACAACTACCACAAAGTGTCACAATCTTTTTGGCATTGGTTGTGATGCGACCACGACTGACACGGAATCGACAACAGCAACAGAAACAGCAAGAAAGTCTAGCAAATCACCATCATCAAGTACAACAACAACAACTACTACAAAATGTCACAATCTTTTTGGCATTGGATGTGATGCGACCACGACTGACACGGAATCGGCAACAGCAACAGAAACAGCAAAAAAGTCTAGCAAATCACCATCATCAAGTGCAACAGCAACAACTACCACAAAGTGTCACAATCTTTTTGGCATTGGATGTGATGCGACCACGACTGACACGGAATCGGCAACAGCAACAGAAACAACCACTACCAAACCGAAAAAGTCCAGCAAATCACCATCATCAAGTGCAACAGCAACCACCACCACTAAATGTCATAATCTCTTTGGTATTGGGTGTGATGCGACCACAACTGACAGTGAATCGGCAACAGCAACGGAAACAACAACAGCCAAACCGAAAAAGTCCAGTAAACCAACATCATCAAATACAACTGCCACCGAGACAACTTCAAGCTGTAACCCCCTTCTTGGTCTAGGGTGTGATGCGACCACTACCACAACTTCGAAAAAGACCAAGACGAAAACAACAGAAACCGTTACAGATGAGACCTCTACTGCCTCGACAACTGAAAAAACAGCATCTTCTTCTACAGCGACATCGACCAAAAAGTGTGGATGGTTGGATACTGATTGCATTATCTCGACGGCCTCATCTACACAGTCTTCGATAACAGCGACAAAAACAACACACACTTCATCAACGGAATCGGGTGATGATACAACAGCTAACACTGCCAGTAAAACTTCCACCACAAAGACTAAGGCAACACCCACGACAGTGTCTCCATCTACCGAGACTTCCACAACAGCTACCGAGTCTACAGTAACAGCTACCGACTCTACAACAACAGCTACCGAGTCTACAGCAACAGCTACCGAGTCTACAGCAACAGCTACCGAGTCTACAGCAACAGCTACCGAGTCTACAACAACAGCTACCGAGTCTACAACAACAGCTACCGAGTCTACAACAACAGCTACCGAGTCTACAACAACAGAAGATTCTACTACAACACCTACAGAAACGCCGACCACAACGGCAGAAACCTCTGATGCAACTACAACATCTACAACAACTCGGTCAGCTTCTTCGTATAAATACAGCTCATATACGTGGTTACAACAATCCTTCACGGTATCTTTGGGCACGACAACTACAACAACCACTTCCAAGACCAAAACATCAACATCGACAACAACAGCAACAGCAACTCCTTCACCTGACAATAGTTTACCAGCTGCCATTATTCCAAATGACAATGTTATCATCCCATGTAAGACAAAAAAAAAAAAAAAAAATAAAGAGACAACTATTCCCCAGCCCATTGACCTATATTATTCATTAACTTTGTAGCCGACTTTACTACTGTCAAGATCAAGTTTGATTATCTGTCCTTTAGTGAAATGGTCAGTAACTCTATCCTCACTGCTCAATTTGTACAATCAGTCCCGGTGTTATTCAGCAAGGTATTGGACTGCTCCTTGGATGATATTATTGTGCAATCTATTGTGGCCAGCAATCCATCTTTACCCAACAAACGGAAACGGGATTCTGGGACTTCGGGGGTCATTCTTGCTATGGCTTTACCTAATACTAAAGTATCAGATTTACAAAACTTGGTCGCCAACTCCAGTAGTACTTTGTATGCATCTGATAATGGTCAACTACCTCTCTTGATAGACAAGTCCTATCCCATTAGTAGTCAAGGTATTAAAAAAAAGAAAAGGAGAAAAGGATTATGCTCAATCAACTCACCTCTTTATCTACTTCTTTTTTTTTTTTAGTATCAAATCCTGCAGGCATAATGAATGATCCAAACAATCCATCTAGTGACAATGGTAATGGCGGTGGATCCAGCAACAATGGTGGTAGCGGGTTATCACGTGGAGGTATTATTGGAATCTGTGTCTCAGTGGGTGTAGTTGTCTATGGTGCAGCAACGGTACTAGCTGTGCGGATCTATCGTCGACGTAAGAGCAAAAGGAACGAACAAGAACAGGATCATCAAGAATTTGTCCATGCCATCTCTGCGCCCATCATGCATGAAAACACTTTGGGATTCACACAACATCCACATTACAATTACGGTACCCAGTCTTCTCCTCCTCCTCCATTACAACAAGTACCTCCGCACACGTCAACGTATCAATGGTAGATATTAGACCCCCCCCCCTTTGTAGACCACATCCTCCTTTTTATCATTTTTATTCTTTATCCCTCTTATCACTACTACTTTTTATTAAATTTTAGTTATATGTATTTTATCTTCTTTGTATTTTTTAGTTTGGGTGGATAATTGACATAATAAAAAAATATTATTTATCGCTCCTATAATTTGGTCTGGGCCTATTTGTTTTGTGAAAGAGTATGGTGGAACCATGACACAAGGGAAAATGGATATTCTGTAATGTGATGCTGTATTTGCCGTTTATGCCCATGTAGTACAATGTATAATTACAAAATCTATCTGGGATCGAATGCTAATATTCTGTGATTCGAGGTGGATGCGGGGGTTGAAATGTTTAGCTTGCATGAATCGGGTCAAAATATTACACTCCCGACTAAAGGCACAAAAGAGAAGCCAAAAAAAGCATCATACGCAAGTAGATATTAAAAAAAAAAGACAAAACCAAGACAAACAACTACACATAAAGACAAATGTTGATTGATATAATTGGACACTATTTATTTGTTTGATATTGTTTAAAGTAAGGTGAGAGAAAAGGGAAAAAAATAAAAAAAAAGGAAGGTGGAGGGAAGGATATATGTAGAAAGGGGATGACGATAGAAATATATATTAACTACTGATATTTAAAGTAAAGAGACCAGAAAGAGAGGAGAGAGAGAGAGAGAAGTGTGTGAGGGGGAAGAGAATATATAAATTAGACTATGTTTTAAGTATCCAGACAGATGGCTTGATTTCGGGCGTTGCTTTTGTGTCGTTTCAAAGCATCCAACCTACAACAAGAAGAAACAAAATATTAGATCCATCAACTACACCCTCCCCCCCCTTTTTTTTTTTTTCTTACCTGGAGAATGTCTTTTGACAACCACCACATTTGTATGGTTTTTCACCCACATGAGTTTTCAAATGTCTCTTCAAATCGTGATTTCGACTAAACGCCGTATTACAGAGTTGACAACAAAAGGGACGATCATCAGTATGGGTACGAGAATGAGATTTCAAATTATAAAGTCGAGCAAATGCCTTGCCACAGTTAGGGAAGAGACAAGGGTAGACAGTTTGAGGTTGATTGTTGACCATGGTAGTAACAGGAGAGGACGAAGCATAGATCGACATGGCTTCACTTTGTGTATTGGCAAGAGCTGGATCGGATCGTCTTCTTTTATGTTGCTGATTCATCGTGGTACCATCGCCCGATGCATCTCGATTTCTATTATCCTGCATGTGGTCTTTGTTGTTCTTGTTGTTGCTCGAATCGCCAGGACCGAGAGGACCCCCACTGTTGTTATTGTTGTCTGCATTCAGATGCGATCGCATGGTAGAGGCTAAAAGTGAAGAAGCATCGGCTGTGGTGGTGGATGGATTTGGACCCGAGTTGGAAGTGGCATGGGCCATCGCTGCTGCTGCCGCTGCTGCCGCCGCCGCTAGAGCCGCACCTGTAGCATCGTTCCCCCCATTTTCTACATTGGCAAACAGGTTGGATAAAAAGTATTGATTATTCGCCAAGGCTTGAATGGTGGCCAAAGGATTATTGGTGCCATTAGAATCAGCGTCACTAGTAGTCGTAGCAGCATGGTGTTGGCTAAGTTGTTGATAGAGTGAGAGAGCAGCTGCATCTGCATAATTCAGGACTGGTGGATTGTGCTGTTGTATAGATGTGGAAGAAGGAGCATTGTTGGTCGAGGTCGCTGATACAGATGGTGATGGTGATGACGATGATGATGATGATGGGTTTGCGGTAGGTGTGACTGATCGACTATAGTTAACGGTGTCCAGAGCAGGACTAATGGTGGGAGGTGACTGTTGTGTTGAAGTAGATTCTGTTGACACTTGAGGAATGGATGCCGCCTCGTTAGCTGTCTTTGGTGTAGGCAGAGAGGTTGTGTTGGTATTTTGTGAGTTATCGTGTTCCTCTTGTTTTATATGCGATGTTGATGAGGATGATGATGATGATGATGATGATAATGATAATGTTGATGATTGTTGTGATTGTTGTGATTGTGACTGTTGTGGTGATGATGTTGATGTTGATTCCATAGGATGGCCCGTTCCTAGTAGAGCTTGAGACAATAAGGCTTCGATTGCTTCTTGATCACCTTCCCGCACTTTCTCTGTGATCTTGTGAGCGATTTCTGTCCAATCTGCTGGTTCCACACGATGCATAGTTGGTAATGACTTATTAAGAGGTGGCGTCAAGTTATTTGTTGGTGTAGATAATGGCGGTGGTGGTGGTGGTGCAGATAGATTAGATGCCGACGCCAATCCTTCCAAATGCTGTTGTAGTTTAGTAATATGATCATCATTTCGCAATTTATTTTGAAGTAATTCAGCATCCACATATTTTGACGCCAAAGTATTGTCCCATCGTTGCTTGAGTTGTTTGCCTTTTCTTCCCGGTATTGTGCTTGCGATTTCCTTCCAACGGCCATATCCAAATCGTTTAATACCCAGTAGCAGTAAATCATCTTCTTCCCGAGTCCAAGTCCCCCGTTTGTAGTCTTGTAAGATTTCCTCTTGAATATCCATTCCTTCGCCACCAGGAGATGTGAGTCCAGGATAATTACCGATCAGCATACTAGCATTGAGCGCAGAATTGATATTATTATTGTTGTTTGGTGTCTGTGCTTGCATATGATGGTGATGAGGTTGTTGTTGATGACCTAATGCTTGTCGTAAGACTGCGGCTGCGGCTGCTGCTGTTGCATTAGCAGCATCATCGTCATGACCCTCTGGTATTGTGCTATTTGAGTCGGTTGATTTCCCCTTGTCTGTATCCGAGTTTCCTTGTTTATCGTTGGCTGAGGTTGGTGAGGAGGATGAGGCCAGGCCGAGTAATTGTAAGGCGGTTGCTGCTGCTTCTTGGTCCATGATATCTGCAGTGTCGTTCCCAGGTCTTTGATCATCTTTTCCCTTGAGACCACCTTCATGTTGTTGCTGTTGTCCATTATCATCAGTACTGTCACCACCGATCTGACCATTGCCACTTGTAGACCCACGTCGTACCTTATCCCATATCATTTGAAAGTTTTCTATTATATAAAGAGAAAAAGTTGGTAAATAACAAAGGTATGGAAACAAAAAACTAGAAGACTCACCAAATTTTCCAGAGAGAGCAGCAGCAAAGGCATTGACTAGTTCCATATCAGTAGTGGTATTTTGTTGTAGTGAGTTTATTGGTAGATTAACTGGGCGAGACTGAGCCAAAGAATGAGCCAAACTAGGTTCAGGTTGGGAAGTGTCGTCCTTCATGATGGTATCCCTGTTGTTATCGTTGGTGGATGGATGATGAATGGATGAAGAAGTAGAGACAGCAGAAGAAGTGGTATTTGGTGAAGGTACAGCAGTGATATCAAGAGCATGAGAATCTTCAGGTAAAGTTGGCGGAGGACCACGGTTGAGTTGAGCCAACCGGCTGAGTTCATTAATATTCGAATGGGTGTGTTTATTGGTTGTGTTGTTGTTGTTGTTATCATCTGTCAAGGAAGTCGAAGCAGTTGTTGATATCCTACGACGCTTTTCATTGTGTGGTTGTGATGAGAAGAGGTGTACTCTCGCCATAGTTCCCCCAAGTTCGTTTCTACAATAAAAAAGAAAAATAAAAAAGTAGGAAGATTGTACATGTTATTATAATGACGAAGAAGGCAACATGGGAGTCGAAGGAGAGTTTTGTTGAGACCATTACCTTGTTTCGCAGTCGACACTAGTTAAGGTGGATTCGTTTTTTATGCAAAAAGGTTCGTGAATGGTAAACCTTCCAAGTTAGACGGAGTTGGATGAGGAAAAGCGATACAATGATACAAGCCTTCAGCCAAGCCTCGAATATTGAGAAGAAGAAAAGCAAAAAGACGTAAGAGTAGCTTTTTTTTTTCTCTTTCCCCCAAACAAAAAAAAAGCGGGATTTGAAAAAATTTTCCTTCCCACACTTGACCAATCATATCTTTTCATTCGGCTCCTCATCTATTTTGGTGAAGGAGGTTATCAACTGTTGGAATGGGGAAAAGTCTCACGGCATGATACTTTAAAATGACCAAGCATTGTGTTAAAACATACATGTTACAACCCTTTTCCTGTAAAAAGTCAACAAAAAAAAAGGTCACCAGCTTGTCTTTTTCCATTCCACCAAGTGGATATTACCAAAAGGAGATTCAAGGTGATACAAGCTTGACTAAAGTGAAATTGAATAACAAGGTTTACAACAAAGACAATATGATAGTCGATTCAACACAAATAAGTTTTTTTTATTTATTTATTATACAAAGAGAGATAAAAGAAGAAGAAAAAAAAAAAGAAAGGGAGAGAGAGAAATAGATGATAATGTGGATGTAAGACATAAGACTAATTGGGGGAAGGGGTATCCATGAAGTTAAGATAAAATGGGCATATGTGCTGAGTTACTATACTATACTGGGGGAGAAGAAGGGGTCATAGGTCGATGATGAAAATCATCGTCAGCAGGAATAGTGAAGCTTGGGGCACCAAGAGGTGAGGCGTTAGTCGAGGAATGAGGATGCCAGCTTTCATCGATCATATTAGGCATTACCAGAGCAGGGGCACTTGACCGATGATGTTGATTTCGTTGATTTGAGTAATCGGTGATAGAATGATTATATACAGAAGAGCGTCGTTGCGATAATGATGAGGATGAAGATGAAGATGAAGTTGTTGTTGTTGATGATGATGTTGATGATGCTGTTGTTGTTGTTGTTGTTTGATCAGTAGGAATGGAGATTGAATAATACAAAGGTGATGATCGTTCGTCAATGGATAAATGTCGATGATGATTGGTTCGAGAGGAAATCCTGTTTGAATCCACGGTGATATTATGCTTGGCCAATAATTCTTGTTGATACCGTAACTGTTCTTGTAAAGCTTCAAGTTGTTTCTGTTGATTCTTGTGAGCAAGTAGAGCAGCAAAAGCTTCAGGAGGAAGTTGTTGTTGTTGTTGTTGTTGAAGACTATGTGACCGACTGCGTTTGTGTTGATGATCATTGTAATAATGACTGTGGCGACGAAGCAAATGTTGAGAACCACGAATCAGTCCACCCATACGACCTTCGACTTCCAGGCGTACTTGAAGAGAGTTGAGTTTATCACGGAGTCCTCGATTTCGTTTTTCGAGATGCCGAATATAATCCACCGCCTTGAAGAGTACCGTACTTTTCGAATTGTTAAAGTTCTTGAGTGTTGGGATGATTTCCGTCATTTCCTTGAAGCCAGTACGAATCGTATTGCGTCGCTTTTGTTCAGATGCAATATGGTTGGCTCGTTTTTCGTCTTCGGTCAAGAGGTCCCTGGACATCCTTCGTTGTTGTTGTTGCTGTTGATCATCTTTATTATCAGTGACACGTGTAGAAGCATCATTATCTTCTTGTTCGAGTTTTGGTTCAAGAAAAGTAAAGAGTGATGGTTTGGTTGTAGGTGTTGCATTGTTGTTTTCAGTCGCCGAAGAGTGAGGAATGTTGATTTCATGACTATGATGTAAAAAGATAGGTGTACCGATTGATGTCTTGTCGACTGTTGGTTCGCCGTCAACAAAAAAGTTGTCCAAGAAGTGTGTAAAGGATTTTTGATCATTGTTGCCACCAGATACTATCTTGTTGTTGTTGTTGTTGGGGTATTCTTTATCATAAGGCACAGTCAAGCCTAATTGGTCACCACCAGTGAAAGAATATTCTAAAAAGAGTAGTATGTTGATAAGTACAAGGTTCAAGTCAATTGTTCTTTTAATCTTACCATCAAATGTAGTTGTATCGTTTAATGAAGGAGAGTCTTCCAAATCACATACACTAGAGGCCGTTAAAGAAGGAACTGTGTCCCAACTGTTGGTGCTTGTTGTACTTGTTATACTTGATGTTTTATGTGAAGGATCGTATTCTGGGTCCATGGTAAAAGTCAAATAATATTAACGGTGATAATGTTATGAAGAATGATGGAAGGGGGGGAAGGAAGAGGAGAGAAGAAGAAGAAAAGTAAAAAAGAAAAAGAAAAAAAAAAAAAAAAAAAAAAAAAAGGAAGAAGGAACAAATAAAGGAATTGGTTTACAAATTGATTTTATGTGTCGAGAAGAAATAAAAAATTACAAAGATGATTTGAGAGGGGCCGACCACGCCATTTTAGGCCCTCAATCGCCCTTAAATTTTCAAACCCCCCGCCTGCCAATGCGGGGAAACGAGAAATGTGGAGAAGTTAAGTCATCCTATCATTGGTTTGATGATTATCAATCACCATTCCCCTACCTTCAACACCTTTCACTTGATATTATGATTTCATTGATGACCCTAGAATGTATCAAGTCTTGTAATCAAACTTTCTTTATCCATAACACACACACACACAGGAGGTGAGGGATATGGGTCACTTTGACTTTTTAGCCTTAATCAAGTGGTGTCGATAGATATGAAAAGGGTAATTTCGGAAGCTATTGTCTACCACGTAACAATCTGAGGTTGAAACTCATGTGATTGCATGTGTTGGGAAACAATCGTTTGAACACGAAAATACATGCAGGACAAGAAATATTCAAATACCGACAACATCATCGAAAAGAGATGTTTACTCCAAAAAAGTGAATATAGATAGTAATGATTACTGGTCGATGTAATATGATCAATGATCTGCTGAATTACTAGTTAACATCTTGTTTTCCCCCAGAAACTATCTTTATTAAAATAAAAATAAAAAATAAAAAAAAAGCGTCGATGCCTTTACAACGCATTAGTTGGAGAGAATTTACAATATAAGACTGTGTGATCGATAACCATTTGCATAGTTTATTTTTAGTTGATGCATTTGTTACACCAACAGGTACAAAATGTGGGGAAGAGACAAGACATCACAGGTATACCCACTTGAGGTCTTTCTCCCACCATTAACACACACATCTATATCAAGTATTTGGTCATAAATCAAATATTTTATTAATTGATTAAAAAAAAAAAAAAAAAAAAAAAAAAAAAAAAGATAGCACTATACTAAAGGAGATGGGGGATGTTTATGCACGAATTCCAATCAATAACTTCAAAAGAAGGATCCGAGAGACACCACGATCAACTTGTATCATCAGAGGAGTTCGCGATGTAATCTAAATAAAGTAGTAGGGACAGAGGATTTTCTTTTTTTCCAAATCCCATTTACCAAGATCACCTTTTAACGTCTGTGTAGTCGTCTTGATATCGATTCTCCCCATTCCGTGCCTATTGTCAAGTGAAGAGGAAGAGATTAGAATCCAGTATCATGTGGTTGGTTCATTTGTCGTTGACGCACTTGCACCATAAAGTATTTAATCTGATCGATCCAATAGTAACAAGTGGCTATAGACAAAGATCATTCGTACTAATGATGATATGCATATGCTAACAATACCTGATGATGTTCGAGTTGTAGAGTAAATAGTTGTTGATCATATGTCGTTAGTCACCGAGTCCATTGGTGATAACCTTTTTGACGGCAAAATTTAATTCAAATCAATATCGTTGTTGAGTTGGCGGATCGTGTGTTTGACAGATAATCATTATAGTGTCCATCTTGGTCAGTTTAGTGTTGCAAGGAGATAGATAGATGGCAGAGGTTCCAGTTTTGTGTATCGGTTTATAGGAAGTAGTGTGCTAAAGTATCACGGATGATATCATGACCTGCTACAATGCGTTCGTATATGTTGTCGTTCAAGTTCCATGTTTAATGGCACAAGTCTGTTTGATAAAATAAAGGTGTATCATCCCCAAGGTGTACAAGGTAAATGCTGAATAAAGCAAGACCATGAAATGTTCAAAGGAATCCATGTTTTGATATATCCTTCAACCTATATTTAGTAATATAAAAAAGCTATTCAATCAGTACCTACTTTTTAGTGTGTCGAGTTATCTGGGGTTACCTTTTGTGAAGAAATTGTCACCCAATAGTTTCGAGTGGAAGTGTATATGCATATTGTATGAAGAAGAAAAGAAAGAGGGGACGAAAAGCGGCGATTGAATCTCACAGTCTTTTTTTTTTTTTCTTTTTTTTTTTCTTGGACGTGTGACGTGCAGGCAAGTTGACCCCCCTCGTATAAAATAATTTTGATGTGTGTATTCTTACTTTCTTGACCACTCTTTTTTTCTTTATACTCTTACATTGCTTACCATGTCAGTTCTCACTTCTGTCTCTGGTTTCGCCGCTTTTGGTGTCCTTGTCCGCTCATACGCCCTTGGTCTTCAAAAACGCTCTCTCTCTTCCGGTAAGTCCAATATAATTGTTTTTATTTCATTCTCTTTTAACTTGGTCGCTAACAACTTTTTATTATAGATCCCACCGGATATGCCATTGCAGCTTCGGTTTTTGGTGGTGTAGGTTATTATGTACACAACTTGCAAGAACGACAGAACGCACAAATGGCTGGCAAGAAGGATCTTTTGCTCAAGAACCGTGCCCGCGCCGAAGAAATTGCTCAACAACAAGCTGCTCTTGCTCAATAAGCGGACTGACGAAAAGGATATAGATAGATAAACGACGGAACCTGAATCAACTTGATGCTACGAACACCACCACCACCACCACTCGATTTGAAAACAACACCTCATACAGCAAATTCACTAAACCATCCGCCAATTATATATCTCCTGATGACCTCAAAGCACAACTCACACACACACACAAACATATATTCGTAGTAGATAGTAGATTAGATTCCCTTTTTATTTATATGCAATCCCCATAGTCCTTTATACTTTATCACACAGAATTCCATCCATGTCAACTTTATTCTACTCTCTTTTTAAGTCTCCTTACCATATACATCTTTTTAAAACAATAAAAATGTCTTATTTATCCATAATGCCATAATATAGCATATTACCAACCTATATTTTAATAAAAGAGAGATTGTTATTGTATTCACCAGTTTCCTGACCCATGTTTTTATTTTACAAAGTTTGATCATTACTATTACTATCAATATCTAAACTATTTTCCAAATCCAGTTCCTTTTGTCGTTGTCGTCGTTCAACTTCTTGTTTCCGGATGTTTTCCACATGTTTTCGTAGTATAGATGTCAGTTTAACGATGTTCTTTTCATATTTCGCCGAGACAGGGACGACAGGAATCTTGTCATCCCGCACCCATTCTTCCAATTTAGCGAGATTCCCTTTTGCTATTGCCACTTGATCAGCCTTGTTGGCTACGATAAGAGATTGTCGCTTGGTCAATCCAGGTCGGTATTGTTCCAGTTCGTTTTGTAGCGTCTTTAGATCATCCCAAGGTGCATCGCCACCAAGATCCACCACATAGACCAAAAGCTTTGCCCGCTCCACGTGTCGTAAAAAGGCATGACCGAGACCAATGTTGCGATGAGCCCCTTGAATCAACCCTGGAATATCCGCCACCGTAAGTTGATACTGATCTGCATAATCCACCGTGCCGACAAATGGGTGCAATGTTGTGAATGCATAAGAGCCTTGTTTTGGATGTGCGTTTGAGATGGAGCCCAACAATGTTGATTTGCCAGCATTAGGAAGTCCCACGAGACCAATATCAGCAATCGTCTTGAGTTCTAGTTCCAATGATCGCACTTCACCAGGTCGTCCACGAGTTGCCCATTTAGGTGATCGATTGTCTGTTGTCAAAAAATGAGGATTGCCGTAACCGCCTGATCCACCAAAACACACCACGACTTGTTGATCATGTTCGGCAAGATCCACATTAATAGCGCCTTGTAGTCGTTCTTTACGTTCCCTCCATTCCAAGTATCGTTCTTCTTCATCCATCATACGTTCGGCCTCTAAAAAGAAGTTCTTGCGCCCAGGTTGGTCAAGGTTTTGTTGATCAGGATCCATACGGGGATAGTATACCCATCGCTTTTCCCTTTTTTCACGTTCACTTGGCTCGTATTCTTCATCGTCATTGTTGTTATTGTTCTTTGTCGAAGAAGTTACTTCACGTACGATGGTGCCCACGGGTACTTCAATCACCAGATCTTCTCCTTTAGTACCATGTCGTCCACCACCCAGTCCATTTTCCCCACGTTTTGCCGTACATGCACGCCCAAGTCGTCGTAATGTTGTTTCGTCGCTGCTAGCCCGAATAATGACATTGCCCCCACGCCCACCATTGCCACCATTGGGAGGTCCTTTTGCCAGGAATTTTTCTCGTTGGAAGGAGACACAGCCGTCGCCACCATTACCACCTCTTGCAACTACACGTAGAAAGTCAACAAATTGACGTCCCTTTTGGTATAAAGAAATATATAAAATAAAAAAAGTGTTAGTAAGAGAAGCAAACGATGTTTTAATAGCTACTTTACCTTTCCACGAAGTTTATAGTCAACAGATCGTCGTTTCCGCTGGTCGTCTTGATCTTGGTATAAATAGCTTGTAGCATGAATCCGGCATGATTGAATACAGACTATGGAAGGGCGCCGCATAAAATAAGACATCCCAAGTTGTCGATTCGCCAATAGCATCCTGTCAAAAGCAAAAGGTTGTTGAATTCAGAGAAAGAAATGAGGAAAAGGAAACACTCACAAGCGACTACTTTTCACTGATTTTTGAAATACCGCCATTGTGGGGTCGGGATTCCAATATCATAAAAATCATGCGGAGGAAAAAAAGTACTCAATCGCCAATATCAAAGAAGAAGGCCAGTATTATACAATCAAATGATATAAAAAGACATTAAATAATTTCTTTATTATGAATTATAATTTGTTTAAACTATTTACACAGTAGAAGATATAAAAAAAAAAGTGAGAGATATACAACACTAAATCTATGGTAAAACCGAGAAGGGGGATATTCTAAACTATGTTTCACTAGCTTGAGCTTGATAAAAGTCCCAGACAGCATGCACTACTTGATCCAAATGGAGGGTTATATTTTCATGTATGAGACCGGGTAATCTTTCACGATTGAAGCCAAGAAGCCATTCCACCGAAGGAGTCGCATCGCCCATCTGTCGTAATTGAGGATCAAAGTGTACTGCGCTGTCAGTGATATAGATGAATTCATCGGCTTGATTATTTGCAGAGTTGTCTGTTTTTTCAGTGCCGTCAGTTTCCATGGAGTGATTAGTATGATTATCTTTTTCGTTCGATTGATGTTTTATCGTTTGTTGTTGTTGATTCTGATGATCAATGTTGTTTTCGCTTACACCTATTCCACTATCCAAACTTGTTGAATCATCCCCATTGTTGCCTTTGTTTTGTTGTTGTTGTTGGTTGTGATCTTCTTCTTCAGATGGTGCCAATGTTGTATGATGGACTCGAGTGCCACCATTGGAGTTTGCTGTTTTCTTTGCCCGATCCATTTGGTCGTTAAACATGCTAACCAATTCCTGTAGATATTTCATTTGACCAATATTCAAAGATACTTGTACCCGATCCTTAAAGTCCACCGTAAATGTATGCTTGACTTTTCGTACCAATTGGGTCGAGTCCATGTTGAGTTTAGTGAGTGGCAATGCAAAAATAGATGTTCCCTTTTCCTTGATCGGTTGTGATTTGACCCCATGTTGTTTAGTGGTTCCAGTAACATCAGTAGGATGATGCTCACCATTAGCTAATTTGTTGTCCGAATGTCCATGGTCGCTTGATTTGCTGTTATCACCCTTGTCGTCACCATCATCATTATCAGTAGCATCCAAGAATTGCTTTACTTTTGTCGCTATTATATCATCTAGTTGTTGTCGTCGCTTTTCCATCATTTCTTGACCGAATACCGTTTTCAAAAGAGAAGCCTTGTCGATACTAAGGTGTAATTGTCGATGGATTCCTTCTTCCTCCGTTTTTGGCGTTTGTTGTAAGGATCCTTCGACCTTGATAGCTTGTATTTCCACATTGTCACCATCTTGGAATTGACTAGGATATACAATCACCTGAATACCATCTATACAGAGTTCCACAACACTACGAGGCCATTGTCTTTGTTGCTGTTGTTGTTGCTGATCCGTCAGTGTCGGTAGAGGTTCGTCCATATCAGGGTGCAAAGAAGTTGATTGTTCGGTGAGTGATGTGCTGGTAGAGTTGTTAATCCAAGGGAATGAGACAGCACTAGCTTCACTTCGTTTCTTTTCCAAGAGTTCCATGAATCGCTGCTGCATCACCACAATCACAGGTACAGTCTTGATAGATACACAGGCAATCAGTCGACCAGATTGGATAGCCACCTTGAGCTGATGATAATAGTCTTGTCCAGATTTGTCATGATTCACCGTTGCAGTTAGTTTAATGGGTTCCTGTACAAGTTCCAATATGTTTTGATATTCATAGGTAAATTTGGCCCGACATCCATCCATTGACAAGTAGAGCTGACAAGTAGGTATCGTTTTCATTGTTGTTGTCAGTGCCGAAGACGGTGTGATAATTGATTGCATTTTAGTGTCCACAAAGCCTTCCAATATACACCGATGGAATTCAGCTTCACCAGTAAGTCGACCTTCTGAATTGACCATAATACCATCCAAAGAGACACTTATACCATGAGACGTATTTGGGATCATATGCGTCTGCACCGAGAGTTGTCGGGGTACCAATTTCACCTTACCAATAGCTTGTCCCATATCCACCGAGAATGCCACCTTGTCAAGTTTCAATGTCAAATACCTTGCAAAAGGCACCGGTTTAGATTGCTTGTCGCCGCCCTGTTGTTTGCGTTGAGACTGTGATATGGGTTGGGCGAACCAGCAAGTGTTGAGTATTAAGAGATCCTGGAGGTGTCGCATGTTGATTCCGCCTTCGATAGAGGGTATCTTGACAATGATCGAGATATCGTCGTTTGCACAATCACCTTCACGTTTAGAGGTCACCGAGATATTGAAAAGGACAGAATCGACACTAGCCGTAAGACATGATTGAGGTGAGAAGTGGTGTTTTACTGTTGCCGATATACTGCGTAAGGATCCAAAACAATTCATGGTCCTTGCTGATTGATCACCAAATGAGTTCATCATGAATTCACTTTCACTCCAACCAAGGGAGCAGATAACCTTGGAGGCGGGTTGGCAAGTAAGATCAACCTTTGTTTTCGATAGACGTAAAAGGATGGAGGCGTTGACGTTACTTGTGCTGGATGAAGGTGCTGATGGTGCTGTTGTTGTCCGAGATTCCCTTGTCGCATTTCGTTCACTAGAGAGCTGTAACCCAAGTTTCAAGCCCGCCACCACTTCATGAAGGAATTGTACCAAAGAAGGATGCAAAATGTTGTTGCTTTCATGAATGAGAAGATCCATGTGGAAGCGCGGAGGGGGTCCAGTTAATAAAGCCGAAGCCCCTAGTGTTGTGAGATACTTGAATTCCGCATTGAGACCAGGTAGTTTGATTGTCGCCATATTACTTTCGCTGATTTCTTTGCCATCATGAGCTGCTGATCCGCCACCAATACCATGACCCCTTGTCGATCGTTGAGTTACCTTGCCACGTTTTCGAGAAGAATCACCTGATAGACGTTTCGGGTAAAGCCGTACCACACTGGTGTCATATTCAAATACACCTTCAATGTCAAGATGGACCAATTCAGAAGGAGTCGAGTTTGCCGTTTTCACTCCAGGTGTAGGATCGCCATTGTCATTGCTGTTGTTGCTGATAGGTAGATCAAGACCACCGTTTGTTTCCAAGGTAAACGCATTGACACGGTCCATGCTTTGCACGTATATAGTGCCAAGACGATTTATATATTCAGCGATTGTTCCGTCCACATCCACCTCGAATCCCCGTACCTTTGCATTGATTTGCACAGCCAATTTACGAGGTGACTTTTCAAACGCCGATCCAACATTACAGGTGATCAAAGGAAGACGCATTTGATTCATGCGAGGATGAATAGCCGCCAAAAAGTGTTCTTCATTTGCTTGATCAAAACGCTTGACGAATTGTAGTGAGATATCTTCAATGGTCACTGTGGTGGTTTGGATATCTTTTGTTGTAAATCGCAGAGAAGTGAGAGCAAAGAGTAGCGCAGCATGTTGATGGTGATGATGACGATGATGTTGCCCAACAGGTGATGATGCCAAAGTTACCCCTTCAGTCATATCAGACAATGGAATAGCCACACCAAAGTTTTCGACAACCAAAGAGAGATGTTTTCCTTGCCAAAGACTGTGCATATCTTGTTCTTGAAGTGCCGGGTCCGTCTGGAAAGATTCAACAATCCGTTTAGTGTTTGTCGCCAATTGTTCGATTTCTTCCCGCTTGATTTCCTTTTTCTTCTTGAGTTCCGAGTCATAATAGAGATACATTTCCGCTAGTTTGCCCAAAGCTATAGGTTGCATCACAGTGTGTACTTTGGTGATTCTGATATCATAAGAGGTAATGTTCCTATCGCCGGTATTGCTGTCCATGCCAGTTGCTGCTTTAATGGTGGATGTAGATCTTGATGTACAAGTCGATGGTCGCCGAGCACTAGACATTGTCGCAGTTTCGTCACATTTATCATCAGTGGTAGAGGTAGCTGGTTGATTTTGAAGGCCGAAATCCACCACGATATAGGCAAGTCGATTCCTACGTTTTGTGTCGTCTTGTCCGTCACCTTTTCGCATATCATCCATTGTGACATTACCATGATCGAGAGAGAGAGCAAAGTTGCTGCCCGAGACCTTCCATTTGAGAGACTGACTAGAGGATGATGCCGATGAGTGATTTGATATGGACGCTTCCAATACGCTTGATTCAAATAAACCTGTTGCCGATGGACTTGCTGCCTTGATGCTCAAGCCATCCAATGATATACCCACAAGATATTTGAATGGCGCCAAAGATGCCGATTGCGCTGTGTCCTTCGCTGGTGATGTGGTTTGATGAGAGTCCTTTTTTGAGTAAGAAAAGACTTCCACCAATTCGTTGACTTCATTTCCCAGAAGGTTGTGAGCTGTGAGAATCGAGTCGATCATGCTGACATCCAATGACATGGCGATAAAGTCGATAGAGATAGATGATTGGAGTTGGAATCCCACCTTTCCAAGAGTAGAATCCATGGCCTGCATAAGAGTACCAGAGCTACGAATACCAGGTAAGTTGAAGGCGCCTGCATTGTTCAGGTTTAACAGTGAGAGCGCATGTTGCTGTTGAGTGAGAAGACTGGTATCTTTTCCTTCGCCGCCATGAGTAATGAGTTCGACCACTTGTTTGGAGAGCTGAAATGCATAATTTATCACCGGTGCTGGTGCCTTTTGCTGTTGAGTTTCATTCACCAAAACCAGTAGATCATCAATGGAGTATTTGATACTGAGGGACCGGAGTAAATCAGCCTTGGCCACAAATTTCACAAGTAGGAATTGAAGCTTGATATCATACCAACGATCAGCAGAAGGAGTCGATTGTTGTCCCAGTGGTTGATTTGGTGTAGTTTGCTGATCAGTAGGCCGCCTTTGTTCTTCCCATTCATTCAGGAGATTCTGAAACATAAAATGATACCGTTTACCTTGTTCGCTTCGCCATTCTTCAATAAAGCTATATAATCGAAGCAGACTTTGAGGAGCATCCACATCAAAGGTTCCAACGCTGGAGAAGATCTTGAGAATTTTCCGTGCCTTGTGTTCTGCTGTAGTGGATCGAAGTTTCTTGGTAGACTTGTTTGGTTGGGCAAGGTTGGCGTTTAGCTTGGCATCATAAACTGTCATTGCAAGAAGTTTGGTGTGAAGACGTTTTGATAATTGTCTTGCCGATCCAAATCTGCTGTTGTTTGCTGTATTTGTCGCCCAGTTAGGTACCCGAGGAAAAAGTTCATAAAATACAACATCAAAGCTATCAAATCCACCAGAAGCGTCCATGATAATGCGACTTGAATTTGGATTTTGTTTTCGGGAAGTTCTATTGGAGCTTGGTTTGCCAGAGCCAGTATCCGAATCTCTTTCCGAAGATGGTTGGAGCATTGTAACCGGTGACAGTCTAGGATTGGAGAATACCACCGAGCCATGAATCGAATGTATGTTGTTCTTCATAGTGAGCTTTTGAGCCCATGCGCCAAGATTAATATGTTGGATCCTAACCAAAGCATGAGCCACCACATCGATTCGTGATAAAAAGAGCTTGATATCCATAGACTTTTGTGGCGTTGCTAAAGATTGCTGAGGTTCATTGCTGGAGGTGTAGTTTGGCCCATAAGCAGTCGGTTTGTTCCTTCCAAAAAATGATGAGGACTTTGTTGCATGAGACAGACTTTTTAGTTTGTTGGTAAACACCCATTGGACAGTCAACATATGTCGAGCAAAGGCAAGTACGGTTGGGTTGACAGATACATCAATTAATCCTACATCCAGTTTCATGATAGCATCCAAGTAACCTTCCGAGGACGTGGAACCCTTGTTAGTAGCAGATGGAGGATCCTTTGTCGAGTTATTTCCAAGCACCGATGTTTTGTAAGCTGTGTCGATCGCAAATTCCAAAGGTTCAATAACAATGTGATTGTCATAGGTGTCAGGTTCTTCTTCATAAATGCAAAAGTCAAATCTGTTAATTCTAAACTTGGCATAGTTCATAGATGTCATAAAGAAGGCCACCATATCATCGACTTTTTGTAATGAAGGATCGTCGGAGTTTGTAACACCGCCATGCCCGCCATCATTAGTTGTTGCCAGATTGATGTTTTTGTCGCTTCCAATGTCGCCTCCGTTGACCGCACCTGTATTGTAACCAGAAGTGTTATAGTCTTGTGTTGTGGTTGTTGGTTGGAGGAAGATCTTTGTAAAGAGACGGCAACTTTCAATGTCACGCGAGTCGATTTCCCAGCTTCGCCAACCTGAGAATGCTTGTATCACCTGACCATACATGAGAGGAGGATCGACTTGTTCCATTGCACCACCAGATGTCAATCGATATTGTAGCTTTTCCCGCATAGTCAATGGCATCAGACGTAAACATTGTCGCATCCTAGCCAATAGTTTCCACCCCACATCATTCCTAAAGTTTTTCGACCCAATGCGAAGACCCATACTTGTCGGAATGGTCAAGAATTGAGGATCACTGCTGACTATGGTACCATCGTTAGAGAATTTCGCCAGCTCATGAGTAAACACCTGATTTTGTTGTAGTCGTCTGTCTTGGAAACGTTCAAGGATGCGCTGAAGGTCGTCCACAAATACCAGCCAAGAATAAACAGCACCAATCAAGATTTCCACAGATTCAGTAATGATGATGGTCGAGAATTCATTGATGCTAAAGTCCAGGTAATTCGGTTTTCTTGCCCCTAGCCATTTGCAACAGAATTTGTTCACCTCCAGATCGATCACCACCAGTTCGTTTGCAGATTGGTGTTCGGAATATTCAGATCCAGAATCAGAGTCGAGGTGTTCGCCGTTGTTTCCATTTGCACCATTATCATAAAAGTCCCGCCCATGCACGAATTGTCGAGAAGCCGGAATACCAAACATGACTTGCCGCCGGTTTTCATACGAGTCACTGACATATTGTACTTTGCAGCCCATATTCCCCACATTTACATGCACCCGAGATTCCTCCAGAACCAATTTCGACTCCGCTACGGAGGTTTGCTTTTGGCCAAAGGCATAATCTTGGAAAGTCACCCCACCAATCATTTGGAAGTCGTCCAAAAAGATATCAGCGGCACAGAGCATTTCTTCTTCGTTGTCGTATAATGTTTGAAGATGAGTTTGAGTGTGTTTGTACGAGGGCAGATCAGCAGGAATCATCACATTTTGAATAAAGTGTAAGTGAGTGCTTGGTAACCAGACCGCAAATCGAGTGGAGATGTACTTGTCGGTAAGATAGCGTGTGAGTTGACCAACATATTCAATTTGAGAGCTGTCCAGCATAGTCTCCAAATCCCAGTCCTTCATAAAAAAATAAAAAATAAAAAAAGTAACATAGATTAATAAAAGTTCCCGTTTCTCCTGCTACTGCTCATTATGCTCTTACGTCTTTGTTGATTATTTCAGTCACTTCTTGTACCACTTTGACCAAGATTGGTGTCACAAGGAATTTGACAGGACGTGTTGCTTCCAATATCGTAGTTGCCACCACATCATTCCGCTTGTCATCATCGCCTTTGTTGTCCATATCTTCTGGTAAATTGAGATCCATATTATCATGTTGTCCGGCAAAGAATTCATCGCTGTGCGCTGTAAAGTTTTCGTCAGGTTTACTAGATTTGGTCTAAAAGAAGGATAAAAGAAAAATGTCAGTGATCAACGGTAGTAGCCTCATTTATGCAATTGTAATTACCTTCAGAGGGACAAATGTTGTTTTAGGGGGAGGCACGTATGGATGGAAGAATGTTTGTCCCCGTCCAACCTGATTTGTAGCCCGCTTGACGGCGAAGCGATTCAAGTAATCACTGTAAGGAATAGATGGTGGTATAGCGGTGATAGTGTAGCCCATGTTTTCTATATTATCATCCCCAGTTATATCGCCGTAGTCATAGTTATCTTTTAAAAAAAAAATTAATCATCCCGTAAAATATTGACTTTTATATAGAATTACCTTCACTTTCCGCTTCACTGGTGGTGTCAATACTTCCTTCGTCAAAACTTCTTGAGTAGTTGGTGCCCAAATCATTGGAAGACATACTTGTAACCGGGAAGAGGATGTCTTCAGATTTCGCCGTATGGAAAGAATCAGCATTGGATACCATACTTTTCATCGATGTTGTTTCCTCTTGGAGACTATATCAAATAAAAGAAGACATTAGTTTACATGTTTGTTGCTGTTGATGATATTATGTTATATTTTGCTTTTTGTTACCTGATGCTATCATCTTCAGAGTCCATGCCAGCCATTGTAATCGGCCATTGATCATTGAATGATATCATACTTCGATCGTCACCAGAGTAGGAGTATCTTCTTGCATCCATCACCGGGATCTCTGTTGAGATAGACGAAGCTTCGGTTTCAGTACCAGACTTGGTTTGAGTTGGGAAGGATCGAAACAAGGGAGCATATAGCACACCGACATGATGTTCATGAGTAGTTCTTGATGAAGAGTGAGTGCCTAAAAAGAAAAACAAAAGGCGATTAGATTTCCTTGTTCTTCCTACTTTATATACAGCCATACCTCTAGATGAAGCATCATTGTCATACAAAGAAGTACACCGCCCGGTAAGATAATCTTGTGCTTGGAGGAAGTTTTGCTGCGCCATCCTGACCTTTTGCCATTCCTTTGTATGTCGAAAGATGGTGACGTTGAGCCCAAGTTCCACCCTAGCCACTTCTGCCCAAGAGTAATCCGTATCCTAAAATGAGAATAAAGAAGAATGTGAGTAAAAGCTCATGCCCCTTTTCTTTTTTCTTTTTTTCACGTAACCATATTACCTGTTGTTGGTTGGTTTGATCTTGATTCGCCAGACAAGTAAAAGATATTATAGGAAGATGTATGCCGACTCGTTGATTGTACTTTTCGTTTGTGAGATTATCAAATTCCACATTGATACCGTTTTGTAGTTGGAGTAAAGATGCGCTGTTTTGAGTCATCAGGTAGATATCGACTTCTCGTATCTTTGCCTTGAGGAAGGTCACATCAGGATATTCCACCGGAGCCATGTCTGTAGATACCGCATTATCTTCGTCGATCAAGTTATATACAAATGTTTGCGCATAGCTAGCTGCACCCATCAAAAAAGAAGGTTTGACTTCACCTTTAACGCTGCCAATGTCGAATTCCCAGTGACAAAGATAAGTCGCTGTCTCTGGTAGAGGCCCAAAGAGTCTATGTGAGTGAATATTGGTTTCTATTTGGAATCGAAAAGTGTCAGATCATATGAGTACAATGTAGTTATGTAAAAGGAGAGTTATTACCGTCGATGTAAAGATAGTTACGGGGATCCCGAGCATTTTTCATCCTAAAGTTACCCCGTTTAGTTGTGGTATTAGGATTGCTATCTCTTGTCCAGGTGATAGGGCTGATGGTGACATACATGTCTATGGATCAAAAGTAAGACAAGTGATATTGGTCAGTACGTTGGTAATAATGTACTTTTTTTTTTCTTACCCATATAAATATCCAAATTACGAAGTTCCACTTGAAGGTCTTGGAATTCCAATTGAGAGTAATGAGAACATTCATATAGGTTTTCAGGCAAAATAAGCGCACCATCTTCAATGTCCACCAGTAGGTAGAGTTCAAATGGATCAGACATGGGCTACAAGTAAAATAGAAAGATTTGTTAGTATTGCCACCGATTTCATGATTAACTTCCTTACCTTTGCATCTGCTTCCTTCTTCCGCATTTCCAAGTACGCCTCGGGATCAGCGCGCCGTTGTCGATATTCATCAATGGTGCAAAAATGAAGTGAGCTTCCAACATAGTTATCGCGTAGAATCAAGATATATCGAAGAACCGTTCCAAATAGTTTGACAACTGCATTGTTGAACTATAGTTAAAGGAAAGAAAGAAAGTTAATATATTTCTGCTGTCACATTTCCGTTATATGATTATATGCGACTTACCTTCAGGTGTAGATTGGCGGATTCAATATGTCGTAAAACATCTGTAGTGGAGTAGCTTTCATAAGAGCCTTGTAAAGAGAGTGCCATGCAGGATACCAATTGAGAATCTTCTTCGCTCATAAAAGAGCTCCATGTATGTGAGGATTGCAAAGAGAATACACCACGGACATTTTCAAACTACATATAAAAAAAGGACGGGTATCTTTAGTTGTGGATCATTGATTAAAGTAATAGAGAGAGATATTTACCTGTGCATCATATTTAATCGAGATGACTTCTGGTTGGTAGATGACAAATGGTAGAGAGGTGGTAAATCTAACCTTTTGAAGGGACAAGATAATGTAGGCTGCAATTAAAAAGGAGGTAAGTCATGTATTGCGCATAAGTAGTCATCTTTTCTTTATATATATAACTTACCATTATCATCTGTCGAGTTAGGATAGTTAATGATATTGTGTTCGTTTACGCATAGGTAGATGCTTGCTTGAGATATATCCATTTGGAAGTCATAGGTAATAGGCACAAAGTAGAGCAAATCAGGCGGTGGGGTCGAAGTCCAGTCCTTGATAAGATCTTGAATAAGATACACATGATCCCGGAGTAAATAGATTTCTGGTTTCTTCAGTTTTGCATTAAAAACCCATGTGCGGTGCTCATTCCAGACCAGAGGAGTAGCCATATCAAGACACAACTACAAAAATGAAAGGCCAAGTGATTAGATACTTTTTGCCTTTTCACCCTACTTTTTTTTTTTTTTTTTTTTTTTTTTTTTTTTTTTTTTTACCTTGAGACCATCAGCATGAATAAGATTAACAAAGTTGACACTTGTAGTGACATCGAGCCCTTTAAAATCAATTTCCAACCTCGGTACGCAACCATCGATGTTTGTTACAAAGGGAGTGGTCGTTTTGATACTTGAGCCTTCTTTAAACTTGATGTCTAGCCAGCCATAGGGTCGAGTATAATAACCATCCTTATCAATGTCCAAATCAGGAATATCACCAGTGTATTTCCAGTCCTGTTCAACAAAAAGAAAAAGGTGATTCATATCACATGCATTGTAAGTGTAGGTTAGTAACTTTATCCTTGTGATGATGACTTTATTCCCTTTACCTTTGAAGCTTCCTTTGTCGGGACCCGGATTTTTGCATCAGTCATAAAGTCAACCATGAAGTCAAAGGATGTCGGGATTCGAGTTTCGCCAGGTAGCAAAAGAGTAGTAGGATTATTGGTTCGGCGAGCATTTGGGACGAAGTAATCTTGAATAGATGATCTAAGTAAAAAAGAGAATTGCACCACGCAAATCAATTATTCAGCCATCCGTTACCACTACCACCCCGCATCCATGCACTACTTGTCTCTTTATATTACCTTTGTCTATCAGCCCAAGGTCCATAATTGAATACAGCATTCCAAAGAGAAAGGCGCAAACCCCATTCAGGAGGAAGACCCCCATTACCAACGTCAAGACCAATACCAGTGTAACCATTCAAGACAGTGTTCGGGACAGGACCTGGAACATCCGCATAGTAGCACAATGCCATTTGACTGCATTCCATAACGCTTTCGATTTTGGCGTATTCATCTTGGTAGAGTCGACGACAGTGTGATTCAGTTAGAGTGGAGCGGTGGCGATGTTGTTCTTCTTGTTTTTCATTCTTAGTGTAATTGGTCGGCCTAATACAAAGAATCCTTCTAATAAGACCCCATACGTGTATCCACCATCTAATCGTTAAAAGGAAAAAGAATTAATATTACTAAGTACAAATATCCCCTTTTTTAAAAAAAAAAGTGTGATGGTACTAGACTTACCCATTAGTCCGCTGATTGTGTCGGGCACTATTCATGTTTTGGCTTTCCTGTGTGTAATGTTCATTCTTTTCCAGACTGATTTGAGGTTTCCGTAGTATGAGATCCAATGTTGCCTTGTAATAATCCATAGGAGTTCTTGATTGCCCAGTTGAATAAGTCCCACTAGCTTGTGTTGCTTTCACCACGACATAAGACTGTAATTGTTGATTTCCAATAATGACCGCGCCAGTCGTACATTCGATTTGGATAGGTACCAGCCTTTGTAGCAAAGATGATTCCGATAGTGTTTGATTTTCTGGATCCTGGACGCTCGGGGTACCTATAAAGTCATATATGGTAATAAAGGGAGTTAGCAATATTAAAAGATAAAAACATCAAAGTCGGAATTACCGTTCATAGTGAAAGTATCATCAGATCGCCGAGTAGGTTCCGGTGCCGTTTCCAACCCTAGGATGATTTTCATGCGTTCGTAGACTGGTATATTGTTGTAAATAAAACCCTCTAGTCCCTCCAAGCTACAGACCACACGGCAAGGTAACTTGGCTTCATCTGTATAGTGTGAATGCAAACGCATTAACAAAAAAAAAAAAAAAAAAAAAAAAAAAAAAAAAAAAAAAAAACATTTTAATGAGTATACTGAAGTTATCAATTGCTTTATAGAGGACATTACCTTTGGTGGATGTACTTGGTTTTTGTACATTGAAGAGCCAATATTGTATAGTAATGTGTCCTTTGACAACGGTGATTGAGCAATTCGTTGAGTGGTATCGAAAGTTTTTAAAAAGTATACGTGCGCCCAGTAATGTCACCCGTATAGAATCTAAAAAAAGAATGACAAGTTAGAGAAGCTACTATAAGTCATCAAATGGAAGAAGGTCCTTACCTAGTTGGATATATGCTTGGTATCGCCGCCATAAGTATTGGTTTGCAATAAGAGTGATGAGACGAGCAGCGACCCGATTAAAGTAAAAGAGGAAGAAGAGGACCACAATGATAACCACAACGCAGCAAACAATAAAGATCCACAAGTCCCCAATGTTAGGACTTCCTTTGGTAATGGTTTCGATAGCTGAATGTAAAGCCATGGTGTGCCGTTTTAATCGTTGTACTGTAGATATGTGGTATGATGATAAATGTAAGGCGACCACAATCACAGGGATATGTTAAAGTAGCGCTTAATACAAAAAGGAGGTAGGAGTAATAAAGTAAAAAGACGAAGAGTATTTTAACGATTGTTCATAACAAAGAAAGAGAAAAGGGAAAGGGAAAAGAAAAAATAGTAAAAGAATAAATGCTTTTTAAAATCCCGATTTTTTTTTTTTTTTTTGGCGAGAGTGCCTTTTTCGGCTTATGTTTTGTTGTACACACCGTGCACAATTTGAGGTCCCTCCCCCACGTCCACCACTATCATATGATAACATCTTTTAAAAACATGGTGCTCTCTTTTTAGTGGGTGTATATTTATCATATACAAGACACTTTCAAGCATTAATCGGCTAGGGCAGGAAATCACGCTCTAAGACTGAGGTAACACAACCCCTTTTTTTTCTTCCAGACCCGGTAAATTGTATGGTATATAATGTTGAGCTTCCCCACCCATTCTAAAAACAAAACAAAAAAAAAACCCCCTTCATTGCATCCGCTACTGCTTTATGTATACATGCCATCATTGTACGTAAAGGTGTAAAGTCTGTTCCAATGTCGGTTGTGTCCAAATAAGGAAGTTCAATGATCAAGTTGATCTGCAAACACTGTTACTGTCAAAATGACAACCCGTTAATGCTGCATTTTTTAACCCTTATAACCAGATTTATACTTTGAGCAGCCAATGGAAAGTCTCAGTGTGTTTACCCCTGAGATGGAAAACAAAGGTTCAGGCGTAATCATAGCCGGAAGGTTCCGTCCGAAAGGTTAGCTGTATATCAAAGCGCATCATCTTACCTTTGAGAGAGATTATGTATGTAAATGATTGCTATTTTTTACTTGACTCACTTTCACTGTTAATAAATACAATATTGTGTAAATACATCATATTGGCTGTTATATAAATCTCATGTGGACGATGTATATTTGGCGGAGTATGTATTGTTAGCAATTGAGCATGCACTCTTTGTTACTACAAAGTGTTAAGATTAAGCTATTGTCCTAAAATTATACTTTGTTGCATCTCTTTTTGAAAAGATAAAGTCGAATTTTGATTATGTCTAATGCGCCTGACACATGATCCTAACTAATGCCTTGGGCGACTGGAATTGATCGATACTTTGAATAGCTCAGTTTTTTTTTTCCTTCTATGTTATACTTTGACTGACCCAATTTTCAGAAAGATCCAATCATGGAGTCGGCGTGGGCAAACATTCAAAGACAGGCGGAATTTCAAAATTAGGTCAAATTCATGCGAATACATCACTCCTTTAGTCTTCATTATATCAAGATGTCCTTTAAACCATTGTCTTCTACAACCTATAAAATATAGGTACCCGCTTTTTGTTGAGATCGATTGACTTTATACGTACCAGCAGCTATTTGAAGTGAGATGAGCAGACCCTGTGAAGAAGCACCAGATCGGTCTTCAACTTTACTGGGCTGTTTCCTGCCAACAAACTTTAATCGTGCGCAGCAATCAACTCGGTTTGTATCTGTATATTTTTGGAGCCTAATACATAATGATGAGTACTTCACAATGCCTGTTTTCCTTTGAAATGTCCTGGCGCCATGAATCAAAGTACTGGCTTGCATTATTTTATTTGAAATCCCGCCTTAGATGCGGATTTCAATCAATGCCCTGAATCTCTACCAGCATACTCCAGATGATTTACGCACATTGTCACAAGTGAGGATAATCTACACTAGTCAGTATACATTTTTCAAACACACATTATTAACATTATAAGAAGAGAGTCGTCAAAGGTCCACCGGACTATTGCCCTCTATTTTTTATTATACAAAGTGTCCAAACTATCAACTGTTAACTATATACTACAACTACAAATTATTTTTTTCCTGGGTTTTGTTGAAGAAGTCACCTTGGTACCACCGCTTGCAATTACCTTCGTCAAAGCTGCAGATATTGTTTCTTCGCTTTCAATCCAAATGATATCGCCCAGGTTAGTATCACCAAATCGTTTTTGGAATAAGGTCAATTGTTCGCTTTTGTCGGTCACATCTTCCTTCAAAGTTGCTGGGTTCCATGATGAGTGATCCCGAGTGCCTTTGGTCAAACGAATTAGTGAGCGGATGGGTGAGGTTGTTCAGACGGTAAAAGTGATACCGTTACTTGATAGAGTCAGGTTTGGCGTATGATGGTGAGGAGACAAATTGTTTAGTAATGTTGTATTGTGGAAGAAGGCGTAAGATGCGTAGAGTTGTAATTGTATTCATGATTAGACATGGGAAAAAAAGAGAGAAAGGAAGAAAAAGTTGATTGAGTTTAAAAAAGCCACTGAGCTTATTTGATGCCCAAAAAAAAAGTGGGGAGAGGGTTTAAACCCCGTTCTTTTTCTTTTTTCCCACTTCTTTCCCTCTTTATTCTTTTACTTTTACAGCCTCCAATTGTCTTTCTTCCTATTTCTCGCCACTACCAGCAATAGTGCGTTAACCACCAAATCAACAACTATGGCTTATATGTATATATCCATGACACCCTCATTTGGCTCTTTGGATGTATTCTTCTTGACTATCGCCTACCCACAACCAACTGAACTCTTGCGCATATACTTAACAGGTAATACTTTCCCTGTCTTCTTCTATAAACTGTAACTCACAACTATTGTTTTCTTTATATTATAATTGGGTTTATCATTTATTTGGCAGTTTGCTTTTGTCTGGTACCTGGGTGGACTGCAATTTATAACGAATAGACCTCGGACTCTATGCAGGTAAAGAGTAAGACAGTTGTTGGTGAATGTTTGTGATTGGCATTGAAATACTAAACCGCATTTCTTCTTTAATAGCAGCTTACTAGGCATCAGAGGAAGACATTGGCATTTCTGTCTCCCGGAAGGTAACAAGGTAAAAATAACAAAATGTCAAATTCTCACCCCTTCTCCTCCTTTTTATGTATAGTGCTTTATTTAAATCATGTTCGATTCAACAACTAGAACTATGTGAAATCAACTTAATCACGGCCTTCTCCTTGACTTTGTGATGCGGTAAGTTCGATGATTCAATTCGCCTTTTGTATGTCGTTCGATATGCTGACAGCTTCAATCCCATTTACTCATATTGAATTGTGTCTTATATTATACATAGATCATTTGCCATTTGCGTTGTACTCTCACTTGTTTTGGTCTCCAGCTACCTTTATACTGACAATGCACCCACTCTCCAGGTAAGCCCTTAGACTTTTTCAATGATAGCTATCTCTCCTTTATATACTATGATGACAACTAACGCATTTATATTAGGGCCACTGAAAGTATCATCTGAAATAGCTCGGTGCATGGTCTACATTGTAGCTTGATGGACGCTTTTAGATCAAGGTAAAGAAAAAAAGGACCTGGCATGTGGAGATGGCGGTGTCAAAAATGTTGAGGGATTTATTTTGATTGGTGTTGCACAAATCTTGGTCCCTGCGTTAACTTTTTTTTTTTATCTTTCCATCAGGAAGCTTCCTCTAATGGTTGGGACTCCACTACCTTCACAAAAAACTGGATGAATCATCACTTTTATCCTCACTTTAATGAAGAAACATTATGGTGCGAAGGCTATTGGCGACAAAGCAGGACATAAAACAGGTAACATCAACTTGACATTACACGTTTTTAGGTTACCTATTGACACTTTTTTTTCCTTCTCTCAACTTTCTATTATTAGAATGTTGGAGTTCTACTAGGTATCTCTCGGGTCCATCAACATGTATGGGCAGACTTATGTGGAACCACTGACTAAAAAAAAAAAAAAAGAAAAAGAAAAAGGATGCTTTGGACTGTCACTACAAGAGCGGGATATTTATTATTTGTTGGACAGATCGATACTCTTGGCCTCACGAACATTCCAGTAAATATTGGCAACTCAGAATGGCTCGGACCTATCCGCTCATGCTTGACACAAACACAATCGGCACTTGGTGGACAAGAAACTTTTATCTTCTGGTTGCAACATCACCTTTAGCATTAGTTTTACTCTCGTTATATCCGATTACTAGTTACTCTTACACTATTATATAATAAAATCATATTTGAAACAACAATGCATTTGAAACAGTTGGAATTTATCATCATAAATCAACAAATTACAGAAGTTCGGGGATCCACTTCAAATAGCTGATCATCAGTCGGAGTTCCTGTAGTAAAAAAAGCACCAATGTCAGCTTGTGTTACCAAACCGTGGAAAAGTAGATTTATTAGGAGAAGGCAACATTTTTATTTAAGGTAAATATATGATAATTGAAGATGTCTAGGTAAAATAATGATACTATGTAAAGTGTGTATATATATAAATGTGTTATGTTAAATGTGTTATGTTTGTGTATATATTAAAAAAAAGGGGGTCTAAGGAGATTGACATTGGGAAGAATGGCGGGATTTGTCTTGTTTCAAGCACTTGATACCACAATACGTTTGGATTTTACATTGAGCACAGACCGGCATGGCTCTTTTTTCCACTGAGCAAAAAGAGCAAACCATCAATTTTGGTGAAGAGGACGAAGAGGAGGAGGAGCGATTACTGCTAGCAATAGATGAAGAGGATCCACTTGAAGGAAATCTGTGTCGACGATGACGGCATTGTAATCCTTGTTCCAACATAGACCGCGCATGTTCTTGTAACAAGCCCACCTTTTGCAATAATAGAGAATCAGATTGCATGAGTACGGAGTTTGTCAAATCGATAGCAAGGCATTTTCGACAATCATCAATCAACCGAATCCAATCCTTTTGACTATAATGTATGGCGGCACGACAATGATAGATCGTCACCCGCATTGCCTTTCCGTACACCGCATCATCACCACCACCAATGATTTGCTTAAGCCGTTTACCCAGTTCCCACAATGCTTGACATAGAGATTCAACAGCAACTAGATCTTCCAGATGGAGTAATATACGTTCCGTAGAGAGAGAGACCAGGTGTAACCCACTTTCATCCATCACCGGGTTTGGTTGCTGATGTAAAGACACCAACATCTTGACAAGTAGATCATCTTCTTCATAACCATCACCATTAAGTTTGCTACTTGACAATAAACCTGCATTTGTATGTTGATGTGTACCTGTTTTGGTTCGATCCTGGCCCAGGGGTAATGATGACTTGAGACTTTTTTCATTGTCAAAGGAGGGTACCGTAATGACTTGAGATGTGGTAGGTTGAATTAAAATAGAAGGCATAGTTTATGTATAAAGTTGATACTGGGATTAGTAACAAAGAAGAATATAAAAAAAGAAAGGAAGAAGAAGAAAAAGAAGAAGGAGCAAAAAGGGAATAAGTAAGTTGAAATAAAAAAGAAACTTTCACACCCCGAAATCGGGAGTTACAAATGTATGCTGAATTCAAACCAAGCTTCGAAATGGAACATACACATTGGTTGAAGCCCTTGCATGTGACCTCTCGTGTTGTGCAAACCATGGAAGCGATTCGATTTTGAGTTCTTGACATCAACTTTATTACCACTTTGAAACTCACAACTAAAAGATAAGATGGTTCATATTTATTCCACTATCTCCCGCCAACAAGATAGTCTGATCACATTTACCAGCAACTCAACTTCAAGCAGAGCTAAGCCAAACCTGTTGATGATGGTGTGATAGGGTTTGACAAGATGGAAACAAGTTTGCAAACTGATTGTACTGTACCAAATAGAAGTATGTACACAATAAGGCATCCTGTTGTGTCGGGGTTTAAAATAAGGGCACACGACGATATTGCATTATGTTCCTGACACTCCCAAAACACGTATCAATAAAAAAACAATCAACATCATAAAACTTTATTTCGCTTTTAGTAGGTGGGGAAGGGGTATATTTATGAATTACAGTAAACTATTGAATAAACTAAAAGTAATAGAGGTGAATAAGACTAGTAGTTAACTTTATACCAGTTTTATTAAAATAAGTAAAATAAACAATAAAATAGACGGTGTTTAAGAAAGGAATGATTGAAAGCAATGATACATAGGAAAAGAAAGCAAACAGTCAGTTAGTACCCGTGGACAGCCTATTTTGTCTTTTGGAAATGATAAAACTTCCCAAATTGATGCAGTTTTGGATAGCGCTGCAATAATGCCCCGGATGATTAAAAAAAAATCGGATGCAGTCCCGATGAAACACCTATCTTCATTAATGTTTGATTTGAAATCGTTGAAGCCTCTGTAGAATACATACGGGGCGTGGAAGAAGGATGGCGGAAAGAAGAGACACCTGGCCAAAAAAAAAAAAAAAAAAAAAAAAAAAAAAACCTTGAAGGAGAGGAAGGAAAACCAGGTAATTGAACAAAAGTTTGTTTGCTTTTTTGTAAAAAAGATTATTTATTGAGAGATGAAAAAAAAAAAAAGAAAGTGAAGGTGAAAGAATTTCCAACCTTTTTATAAAATACAGGAAGGGATAAAAAGCAGGTGATCAGTACTGGGAAAATGGAAGAAGAATGAAAATTGATGGTTAACCAATCAATGCAATGGGGTTAACCCTTGTCAATCAATGTAAGAGACGATAGGATCACATGTATTTGAGTCATTTTCACTATTTACAAACGATCCATTCATGCTGATCATCAATCAATACATGTAAAGAAGCTAGAATGTAATGATGGCGGGATTTCAAATAAACACCGATCAATGCAAAAAAAAAAGTCTGGTTATGATAACGTCATGTGTATCAATAGAGCTCCTGTTCCCCCTTTTCCTAATCAAACCACGCTCCAATCAGCAGATAATTGTTGCAGTCTGACTGACCGCATTGGCAGTGGCGGAAGGAGAACGCAAAAAAGACAGAGGAGAAAGGGGATTCATTCAACCAT
The DNA here is from genome assembly GCA_025330725.1 of Chlamydoabsidia padenii. Taxonomy (NCBI): domain Eukaryota; kingdom Fungi; phylum Mucoromycota; class Mucoromycetes; order Mucorales; family Cunninghamellaceae; genus Chlamydoabsidia; species Chlamydoabsidia padenii. Next base: position 714,501 of record JAIWND010000008.1, on the reverse strand, counting down.
ATTGGAAGTGGAGGAAGGAGGGAGGAAAGAAGACATAAAGGATGAAGGGGAAAAACTTGTCAATCAGTGTTGGGTAAATCGTACGATTTTTAGGATTATGTCTAGATGTAGTCAATCAAATCAATAAAATTTAAGTGTTACATAAAGATGGGATCTTTATTAGACGTCAAATAGTTATGGTATTTTGGTTAAAAGCCAATTAGTGTAAATCTGTCCGCACTTGCGATGAATTTTACCTGCCATGGAACCCACTTCGTATTTAAACCCGCTTTACCTAAGATTCTGGATGGGCTCTCCTCGCTCCATTGTTAAAGGATGCTAATGATTAAAGTGGTGATGAGAATACTATAACCCATTTCCAATATATTTTACCGCAAAAATGAAGCACCAGGACCCTTGTGTTAGTCAGTTCAAGCTTGCAATGAGTTTTACCTGTCTTTTGCAAGAAAAAAGGACGAATACTTTTATTACAGACAAAAGCAAAAATCATGCAGCCTATACTATTGAAATCCCGCCAGAAGGGTCTGCTTCGACTGGATCCGTTTTATTTTTCTCTTCCGTCTTTTTATATCTTGTACTCCATTCTTCTCATTCCATTGCCTGCAAATCATTTTTGGCCTTTAACAACTAGTATATTATGATCTGGTAAGTAAAGTGTTTTCATGATATGGTTGAACACCATTTTTGAGAAAGTCATTCTGACCTGCATCGCAAGCCTGAACATACCGACACAAGGGTCGTGGAGCTTGGCTCTTGCGGTGACTTATGTTGGAAATATGCTATAGTGTCCACATCGCCACTTTAATCATTAGCATTCGTTGATAATTGGAGCGAGTAGAGCCTTTCCAAACCTTAGTAGAGGCAGGCGGGATCTGAAAAAGTACGAAAAGGAGCCAGACTTTTTTTTTTTTTTTTTTTTCTTGCAAAGGACATGTAAAAATCATCGCATGTCTGAACTGACCGACATAAGGGTCTTGGTACATTGTTCATTATGTAAAATTTGTTGGAAATAGATTAAGGAATACACATGGTCACTTTTGTCATTAGCAGCACTTGTTCATTCAGCCAGTAGAGCTCCCCCAAGATTCAAGGCGAGAGTAAGCGGGTTTTGAAATAAGTTTTGTCTTGTGTGTCCATTTTCATTCTGCAACTTTTTTTTTTCACAAAAGTCAGGTCAAAACGATCTTGAGGCTATACTGCTCCATACAAGATATTTGGTACAATAACCATTATGTAAACTTTGTTGGAAATAGGCTAAGGAATGCACATGGCCACTTTTGTCATTAGCATCACCTGGCAATTGGAGCGAGTAGAACCTTTCCAAATCTTAGTAGAGGCAGGCGGGATCTGAAAAAGTACGAAAAGGGAACCAGACTTCATTTTTTTCCTTGCAAAGGACAAGTAAAAGTCATTGCAAGTCTGGACTGACCGACACAAGGGTCTTGATTCTTGATTTTTGCGGTGACTCATGTTAGAATTATGCTATAATGTCCACAAACAACACATACTTTCTAAACTTATGATACTCTATGTTGAGGAAATCGAATTTGGGCACACGCAAATTTAAATTGGGGATTAACTAACTCTGACGCTTCTTCTGACTTTTAGCTACCGTTTACCCATAGCCAAGATTTATCTCTTGGTTTACACATACACAATATCTACTCCATAACCATGACCAATAGCTATCTTTTGACAATGACCACAAATTAGTTTTAGTATACTTTACCCCTGGATTCTGATAGTATAAATATCACACCTCTTTTTTCAGAACTCATTTCTTTTTTCTTTAGTTCAACCAAGTTTCTCTTTTAATAAAAAACTGCAATACAAATCAAAAGGTCTTTATTACAAGCTAATTCTTTTATTATCAAGCTACTTGACAAGTGTAACTATTGTCTTTATTGCTCTTACTTTGGAACAAGAGCCCCTTTTTATTATATTGTAAATCCCGACGTCCTTTTCGGGATTTACTTTTTTTTCTTACATCAACAAGTACATTCAAGTACATTCGAAAGGTTGAATCTTACCAAAAAGATTCTGGTGCGCACTACTTTTTTACATACAATACATACTTCTACTACCCTTGTTACCTGAACCTTCACCGGTCATAGCCGTTGTCGGAAGGGAGGAGGCGAGGTTCACCCAGACGTACAGTATAATATTAAGTGAGTTAAAAAATCAATCGAAAAAATAATGGTTTATTGTTCAATAAAGTGTTTATATTTATACTAATCTAGATTAAATTACAGGAGAGTTGATAGAAGGATCGTGTCATGGTTACCCTGCAAGAAGATCTTCTGGATCTTAATGAAATTTTTCATTGGGCAGAAAACTAAACTCCGTCCACAATCCTTTTTTGTTTTTTGTTACTTTAATATCATATTATCTTTATGTGTAATTGGGAACACTTGAATTGTCTACTCTATATCTTACCTTATGATTAATCACCTGACTGGTGTTCATGGAATCCGGAAGGCAACCACGGCCGGCAAGAATTGACGACCAACCTTATTTCAGACTTTTGAAAATAGTATAAATAGCCCCCCCTCTCCCACACACTTTTTCAAATCTTTAGTTTTATCAAGTTTCTCTTTTAATAAAAAAACTCAGTGCAAAACCCAAATCAAGAGCTTTTTCTCTTTGCGAATTACTTTGACATTCAAGTTACATTACAAGTGTAAACTTTGGTTTTTTGGTCTTAATTTGATATTAGACCCTCTCCTATTGGCTTTTATTGCCTTCTGAATTATTTGAAGTTACTATTCAAGCGTAACTACTGTTTTTTTTTTTTCAGGAACAAGGTTTCCATTTTTTTAATTTTCAAGTTCCGACTCTCAAATCGAGGACTCTACTCTTTTTTAACAAAAAACTATCAAAAGGTTCAATCTAAACCAAAAAGATTCTGGTACTCACTACTTAATACATTCAAAACACACTTTTGCAAACTCAAGTTACCTACTCTTAGCCAAGTTTAGCCGTAACAATCGAGAGAGTGATGGATAAAAGTAGAAGAGACGGAGACAAAGGAAAGTTCAGGAGAGTTTTGATATTAAAATCCAAACACCGCCAAAATAATCCCGACGCTGGAGTAATTCAAACGCCGCAAAATTTGCGGAATAAAAAGAATGCCTCCAGGCGGAATTGAACCGCCGACCTTCTGCTTACTAGGCAGACGCTCTGCCAACTGAGCCATAGAGGCGCTGATATTTTGTCGATCTCTATGTATTATATAAAGCAGAAAAGGCGGAATTTGAAAATTTAAAATAGCGATTGTAATCGTTGTTCTTTATTGATAATAAAATAAACACATATTTATACTATTCTATAATTCTGTCAACTTCCTTTATGTCTATTACTAATATATACTCGATGGGAAACTATTGGTGTTGCATTAATCATAAAGGTTGTAGAATCTACCACGATATTCTTGTGGATTGGTCATTCAATGTCGGAGTTTAACGAGAAAAGGGTTTGGCCGTTTCTTTCTCCGCTTTGTACCTGCGGTTACCAAAGGTACTCCACGATGGTCAACTGTCGGGACGTGAATTTTCTCGCTAGGGTTAGCGAGACCGACAATTTTTTTATATGTTAAGACAAAAGGACGGACGTTAAAAAATTAAAACGTCGATCCTCAATATAGTAATAGAATGGATAAAATAGGATTAGAATCTAGTATAGTTTTTATGGTTGTAAATGGTTATCTTATTTAATAAAACAAAAGTCTATAGTTTTTATGTGTTTTGTGTATTCGGGGACATTGTATCACTAGCTAAAACATATGGTAGATCATCATCTAGACCTCTTCTATTGAAACGTCTTGGGGTTATCTTTGAACCTCCGCACTGTTCATAATTGAGTAAATTTAATTTTTCGTCGATTAGGGCAAACTTTAGCCCAAGTGGCTTCCTATAGACTTCATCTCATTAATGCGAACTATGATGGTTAATGTCCTGTATAAGATTGTTATAATTTGACAATACATGGGTTTTGATCATCTGATTTTTTCTTTTTCACACCATATAAAAGAGCTTTTTGAATTCATTTCAGCTTTCCTTGGGGATGCCCACCCCTTTAACAAAACAACAACAACTTGTCAGTCAATTCTTGGATGAGAATATGGCTGGCACCCCTCCTTTGAGAGGGATGGGTAAGGGGCTTCGGCCAATGGTAAGTGAAAAATATAAGGAAACCACATACTTCCCACATAATATCAACTGATATTTCATCCTCCGCTTATTCGACGAAAAATTCAAGTTACCCATGAGCCCCAAAAAAAGTCACCCAAGTGTTTTGCGTATCCTTTCCTCCCTTTTTCCATCTTTTTGTTTTACTTTTAATCGAATTACAATGAGCGGGCAAGACTATATTGGCTCCAAAATATCGGTAATACTCATTATAAAAGGTGGAGTTGATCTACTGGTACTTTGACACTAACCAATTCCTTTTTTTTTTTAAAAAATGCACTAGCTCATCAGCTTGAGTGATATCCGTTATGTAGGTATTCTTCATAGTATCAACACTAGCGACTCCACGGTATCTTTGGAAAACGGTAAGAATAACCATCACATTGTTAAATTTATATCTTATTTCATTCATTCTTTTATTGTATTCACTAGTCCGATCCTTTGGTACTGAAGGTCGTCGCGGTAATCCTGAAGATGAAGTGGTGCCCTCTGATACCATCTTTGACTTTGTTGTGTTCCGTGGCTCTGATATAAAAGACCTTCAAGTATTCGAAGCTCCTGTCAAACCCGTGGTTCCTCCTCCTCCTCCTCCTCCTCCTCCTTCATCATCATCAAGACCTCAAGGAATGATGGATCCTTCTCTTCGAGTAAGTACAGATGCTGCTTAACAAGTAAATATTATATGTGTGTATTAATATTTAATATTTTAGCATTCCATGGAAGGCTATCCTCCTCCTGCTCCTCCACCAATGAATCCTTATATGATGCCACCTTATCCACCTCAAGCACATCAAGCTATGTATTGGCAAAGTCCCATGTACTCTGGTCAACAACGACAACAACAACAACCACCACCACCACCATCATCATCATCATCAGCAGCAGCTCTGGGACAATCACCTATGCAACCTTCAGTGGCTTCTCATCAACAGCAACCATCAATGCCTCCAGCAACCACTTTGGCATCTACTACCTCTCAAACATCGACACCTGCATTCGATGCTACTCCTCAGGAACAAGCTCCTACTAGCACTAAACAACTGGATCAACAAGAAATCGACGGTGCTGCTGTAGAAAACTTGGCAAAACAAGTAAGTGAACTGGATGTGGACAGCAAGGAAACCAATGAAATACTATCACCACCACCTTCATCATCATCATCATCGCCACCACCTCAACAACGTCAAACCAATTATCGAAATGGGCGTCAAAACAACAGTAATTACCGCCAAAGCAACTATACCAACTATGGAAATGGTTCTCGTAATCAACAAAATGGAAAACAACGTATCAGTATCCCACAGTCCGACTTTGATTTTGAATCCTCTAACGCCAAATTCAGCAAAAATGACTTGTTGAAAGAGTTATTTAACGGTGGTACTGATGATGGAAAGGATGAACAATACAATCACTTGCAACAACAACATCAGCCAGAAGAAGAAAAGGAAGAAGTGGTGATTCCTCCTCCTAATGATCAAGGCTTCTACAACAAGGTAAGTAGTAGATACTCGTTTAGTTACAGTGTGTAAATTAATTATCCTCTTTGTATTATATCTAGTCTAAAAGCTTTTTCGATGACATCTCTTGTGAATCCAAAGAACGCCAAGATCAAGAAGGGTAAGTCGATCGGGGATAATGCTAACAAACAATGATCTGGATCTTGTATACTAATACTCTCTTTTTCTCCTTCAACAACAGAAACATCATTGATCGTCGTGGTAAGTTCCAAGAAGAACGCAAACTCAACTTGGAAACATTTGGTCAAGCATCTGTCGATCAATCAAGATATCGCAATTTCCGTGGCCGTGGGGGATACCGTGGTGGTTATCGAGGTAACCGTGGTGGGTACTACCGCGGAGGCAGCCGCAACAACAACAACAACAACAGAGGCAACTACTATGGTCAACGAGTAAGTTAGGCATGATCACAGTGGTCATCGTATTTTATCATATTAACCTTCTTTTCTTCTTCTTCCTTTTTTTTTTTTTTTTTTTTTTTTTTTTTTTTTTTTTTTTTTTTTTTTTTTTTTAATAGCCACAACAGCAACAACAACAAGCCGAAACCCAACAACAATAGATTGAATCGGTTGATCTATACCTCTCTCCTCACTGTGATTATTCAAACCCCCTCACCCTTCACCCTCTCTTTTTAAAATAGTTTTACCTTATCCTTTTATCCTCTATCATTCCTCATGATTGTGTCATTCTTTCACAAGGTATCTTTTATTGTTTTTTGTAGTATAGTATACACTTTTAAAAGCAAATAATACATTAGGTTTAGCTCATCTGTTTATTCTTTTTGCATATTTATATGGGTCGTGTGGAAAAGAACCTTCAAATAAAATATATACTATTACAATTATGTCATATTAGTAACTAATGATGGTTTAATAATGATGGTTTAATGATGATGACCAAATGTTGGCAGTGGTGATCTCCACCCTCGCTAAATAAGACCGATTAGGAATGGTATTATATTCCAATCCCGACATTTATGCAAAAAAGTAAATTGAAATCCCGCCTAGCAGCTTGGGTAAAGTAGACAAATATAAAAGTAATTAAAGTGCTTTTATTATTATTATTAATGATGATAATACGATTATTTGAATCTATTACTAAGGCGAATTAAAATATGGTACGAATGAATTCATATAATGTATGACGATATCATGCGCCATGTGTAAAAATCCAAGGCGACAAATAAAAAACAGACTACTTTTGGTTTTGGTGTTTTCGTGACCGATACCACTTTTTCATACCATTAATATACTGAGCAAATCCATCTGCACCACAAAGCACCTGGTTGAGAATAATGGCACTGAATGTCGCACATCCAATCCCGTCCAATTGGAAAGAGCCAAGAATGAGTTGCTGTTGCATACAACTTGCCAAGACCAAGGGGATGGCACCTATGAATATGTTCCTAGTATCTACAAGATTTATAAAACAAGTAAAGTAGCTAATTAATCGATCAAGTACCACAGTATTCGATTCTTTATATTTCAAGTTACCCTTACCAGAGAAGTCAACTTTGTTGTCAATCCAAATTCTGATACCAGTAATTGTGATGATGGAATATAGTACAAAGGTTATACCACCAAAAACACCTTTGTTAAACAGTTATGTCAAATGTAAAAAAAAAAAAAAAAAAAAAACCCCAAGTACAATGGTGTTGATAAGTATGCTGATGGTATGTATCCATGTCACCCAATTTGGGGTCATCATTTACCTGGAGGAATACTATTGACCACAGCACCAAACTTTGTGAGAAATCCAAGAATGATAGCTATACCAGCAGCAAATAGAATAACCAACGGGGAGTATATCTTGGTCACAGAGAGTATGATTAGGTTTTCCGCATAAGTAGTCATTGGCTGAAACAAAGAAAAAGTGAATTAGTAATTATCGTCGAGCAAAAAGGATTCATGCATATTTCAATTACCGCCGTCCCTACAGCTCCGCAAAAAGTGGTAGCCAAAGCATCACCTAGATAAGTCCGAGCAAGGTATTGATCTAGAGGTGTATTTGTGATCGATGTGAGTGCCTTCAAGTGCCTAGTAGGAATACAATCAAGTCAATAAATGGGGGGGGGTTTTTTCGTTCTTTTTTGTTGTTACCCCATATTTTCAGCCAGTAAAACAATCACCACAGGGATCACAGTAGTGATGGCCGGGACTTGAAATTCGATGGGTGTGTTGACAGTGGGTGCACGGATCCATGGATTAGAGACTACTTGGGAGAAATCAATGGCAGGGCCTACACCTTTAAGACCACATATCAGATTGATAATATAACCAATTACAGCACCTATCAAAATACACCTAACCAAAAAAAAAAAAAAAAAAAAAAAAAGAAGATTATCCGGAATTAGTATAGAAGATATATCCCATCCCTTGCTTCAAACTTACAAACGACGCATAGCTGGTAAAGGAGCATAAACCGCCACCAGCATTATAGACAAAACCGTCGTTAGTCCCATGTAAGTGTCAAAAGAGGTTGCTGTTGCTTGATGGAAGGAGGAAGAAATCAAATGTAGTCCTATACCACCAACAATAGAGCCCACCACCACTACATAAAAAAAGTTGAGACCATATATATATTATTGTTTTTTTTTACCTGGAGGCATAATCCATTCGACCCAAAAATACCCAAACATAAACACCAATAAAGAGATGCCAACGTAAACCAAACCAAGTATGATCAGTGCACCTTGTACAGCAGAGATATTCGTATTGAGAGACCCAGACTTATAAACATACCCTGTAACACTGAGTACCGCACTGGTTGCCGATCCAGAGCTGCCAAGATAAGCTGGTACTTTTCCACCTGTCACTGTAAAAAACAAAAATGTGCTAACCCCTGAGAAGAAGAGAGCAGCTATATATATATATATATTAGTTGGCCATTGTATGATTTAATTCTACTTACTATTGATATCAAAGCCCATTTGCATCGCTATATCCCATACACAAAGAAGAAGGCAAAAAAGCCAAATCAGATGTATTATTAATTTACCATGCAACTTACGAATAAACACAGTTCCACTAAACATAGCCAGAACGTGTTGCAGGCCAAAGATTATGCACTGATAGAATTTGGGGCGCTCCTCGATTTGGACGACATCTAAATATGATGTAAATAAAGAGGAGAAGGCAGTTAAAACAAGTCATCAATAAGTTTATCCTTTTGATTTTTTACCTGGGTGAGCTTGTAGGTGATATCGAGGGAAGTAATGATTGGCAAAAGAGATGAGTCGCCCCAAAAAAGGTCTTGGTGGTTTGTTCCGTTGTGGGTCAGTTGGTGCTTGTGATTCAAGCTTGTTGTCAGTAGTATCATCATATTCTTCAATAGCAATGGTGTAATCCATCTTGGTCTTTTCCATACTCCTATTTTTATAAAGTAAGTGAAAGAGAATGCAGTTAATAAAAAAAAAAAAACAGTTTTATTACCTTTTGTCCGCTGCTTCAAATCCCGAAAAGATAACAAGTTATCATCTGATACGATACCGACATTTGATAGCGATTAAATAGTTTATTTTTTAAAAAGATAGCATATAATCATTTACCACCAAAAGAGTATATCTCCAATGTAAGTTTACCCAAACTAAAAGTCTTCGTTGGCCTCCTTGATTTCATGCAGTAGGGCGTTATCGGGGTTCAAGCTTTGGAAGAGTTGATAATCAAAGGTTCCGTTTTCCATTAGGCGGATAGACATTCGATCGATAGCTATCACCGCCAAAACAGTTTGAATGTAGGCGTCAATCAAGTCATCAATCCCCAAACCCAGTTGATTAAAGTCTTTCCGATCCATCAGTATCAGTCTCGAAGTGTCAGTAGTCCAGCCACCATCGGGTAATTTGACAGAAAGATTTGTTCCAAGCATATCCCAGGTATTGGCTAAAGAAGAAGAAAAAAAAAAAGAAAAAAGAGTTTGTATACGCGAGATTAAAAGTAACAGATTAGCCCTTGTCATCACCATTTATTTACCATGAGGATCCAAATCGCCAGTTAATGGGAGACGTGCCTTTCGTCCGTAAATGCATATGGGTCGGAATCCTTGTGAGCTCCCTATATAATATTGTTAGTATAATCATGCCGATAAAAAACATTCTTGTTTCTTACCTGTCACCATCATACGAAGGTCACTAACAAATGTATTGCTTTTCTTGTTAGGGATTGTACCAACATGATAGAATTTGCCACTTCTTGTTACACTAGACCACGAAGCATTACCCACCAATGATTGGACGATAAACTAGTGGGTAGAATAAAATAGATGAGACTATAGTCTTTACTATTTTGGATACTGTTTATATTTACCTTGTCATAATGGTGGTCCTGTTTCAAAAAGTTGTTCAGTTCATCTTCGTTTGTGATAGTATACACGCCTTGACCTATTTTTTTTTTTTTTTTTTTTTTTTGATAATAAAAGTAAAATGAGTATAAAGTTTACTTTGTGTCTTTGTACTTTTTAAAGTTGTACCACTTGCCTGCATTACTATAGGGTACTTTTAATACAGCATGTCCACCCATTGATTGGATCCAAAGAGAGATTTCGCCTAGAGTGACATTGTTGATCGTTTCTGGTGTACGAATATTAAGTCCAGTGTCGACCAATTCTGAGTTATAAAAGTCATACGCACGGGCCGCCATCATTTTGTTCCTACCACCCGCCAAGCAGCTAATGATTTCATTCATGACGATTGTCTTGGTGCGAAGAGGAAACCGGTTCCAAGGCTTTTGAGTCAGATACCGGAAGCATGCACGAATAGGATGCCATTCTTTATCCACCAAGTCTCGTACGTAAAGCACACGATCCACCCATTTTACATTCGGATCAGGATCATCGTTGTTCCATTCTACTAACCAAACGTCCTCTTGAGAGACATCAGCCAATACCGAAGCATAACCAGAGGATTCCATAAGATTCTTGTCGTAAATCACCGCTAGTCCACCTAATGATCGATCCGCTTTTGATAATTGTTCTTGGAATGCTGATTCAATTACCAATCGATAGCCACCTTGTTCATTATGTTCATCAGTTTCTGATAAAAGAGGCATGGATTTTTGACCAGAGGGACACGAGTTGGTTTCAATTACAATCATTTGCCGTTGACCAGATGCTGTTGTCACGTTAAAAAGATCTGAGCCTATAAAAAGTAATAAAAATGGGAGCAAATTTTTATGTTAGTGGGAATAAAAATATGACATCTTATAATGTACTTACCAGCCCATTGAAAGTGAGTTGGTTGATATGATAATAACTTTTTGAGATAATCCGGCTTGACTTGAGGATTCAAATGGGTATATCGAGCAATAATTCTATCATTGCCCAGAGAGAAGAAGGATTGGACCAAAGGATGAATTTGCGCATTCAATACACGAGGATAAAAGTGGTGATCCGATTCAAATTCGCCTTGAGAGATAAGTCTTGGTACTTTTTCAGTTTCTTGAGGTGGTGTCTTTGGAGGGGATGGTGCTGTAGAAACAGAGGTCCGCCGTTGTTTTTTGGTTTCTGGTTGTTGTGTTTCATCACTAGAATCTGTTCTTGAAGATGCTTGTAATGATTCCGCCATTTTAATGGTTGTTGTAAGGTGTGTAATGTACTTTTATAAAAGGGAGGGGGGATAATATGTATAAGAATAAAGAATTAAACAAGAAAGACAGGGAAAGTGGTTGAAAAAAAAAAAAATGAAAGGGAAAGAGAGAGGATAAAATGGAATAAAAAAATGCCCTTTTATTTGTCTTCCGCCAGACACTGTGCAGGATGATCCAAAAAGGAAAAAAACACCTCACTCCTTTGGAGTACTTCTTATCCAATCGGTTCACACACGCCCTTTTTCCTGTCGAACTTTTTTTTTTTTTTCCCAACAGCTTAAATAATTGATCCAATAGGAAGCTTTTCAAGTTTGACATGTTGCATGCCTTACGTGTTATGCAGCGGTCAACTATCATATCTTTTCCCACATGATACACGAGTATATACAAACAGGCTTCCCCCGAACTACAGAAGCATGTTATCACTAACTTTTCCTTCCAAATTCTTCCTGTGATACTCCTCTTCCTCACTTGGTCCTTTAATAAAATCTAACCATCATCCTCATGATCAATACACCCTATGATAGTGTCTATATTTATTCTATTAAAAGATATCTAATAACAATTGTAGTTACTTTTTATATATAGAATTGATCTTTTGAATGAAGGATATTGATATACAGGCATCCTTGGTTGATCACAGAAACCATAGTAGTTCTTTCTTCCAAATACGGTTTTTCAATTTATTCAAATCCCGATACGACACGTTGAAATGTATGATTCTGAGTTTTTTTTGTTTTCCTTCCTTTTCTTTTCTCATCTTGTAACTTGACTTTTACAATATACTTTTTACGTGTCCCTTCTTTTGACAACCTTCATCCTATTCCTAATCATTCTTTTAAACTCCCTTCACCAAATCTCCCCTTCATCTCTATTTCCCGACTTTGGAATCGATTAAAAAGGTACTGTATAAAACTCGTCCATTGACCTGATGGACTTTTCTTTTTTACTGCAACTTCTCTTCTCCCCCCTCATTCTATCACCAATAAACTTATCATACAATTATGCATCAGGGAACTAACTATATAACTCTCTTTTTATTTTCTTTGGGTAGGTCTATAAACGTCAAACAAGATGCAGATGCTCACAAAGGTAACCACCAAATAAAAGAAAAAGAAAAGATCTTTTTTTGTTATACTTACTAACATTTAACGGGTCGTATCACATTTAGTTTGAATCTAAAAGTAATCGTGTTAAAGGTATTGCTTTCCACCCAAAACGACCATGGATTCTAGCCTCTTTACATAATGGCTGCGTGCAACTATGGGATTATCGTATGGGTACCCTATTGGAACGCTTTGATGAACACGACGGTAAGTAACAACTGATATTCGTAATACATGATACAAGTATAAAAGGACTAACATTGTTATTATTATAATAATATAATAGGACCTGTCCGTGGTATCTCCTTCCACCCAACTCAACCTCTCTTTGTCTCTGGTGGTGACGACTACAAGATTAAAGTATGGAACCATAAAACCCGTCGATGTCTCTTCACTCTGAATGGTCATCTCGACTATGTCCGTACCGTATTCTTCCACCATGAATACCCTTGGATTATCTCAGCATCCGACGATCAAACTATTCGTATCTGGAATTGGCAATCTCGCACCTGTATCGCCATTCTCACCGGACACAATCATTATGTTATGTGTGCTCAATTCCATCCCAAGAATGACCTTGTTGTATCTGCTTCTATGGACCAAACTGTGCGGGTATGGGATATCAGTGGTCTTGTCAAGAAAAACCAAGCTCCTTCAGCCATGTCTTTTGAAGATCCTTTTGCTCGACAAAACACTCAGGCGGACTTGTTTGGATCTACTGATGTGATGGTGAAATATGTATTGGAGGGTCATGATCATGGTGTCAATTGGGTGTCCTTCCATCCTACTCTTCCTTTAATCGTGTCTTCTGGTGATGATCGACAAGTCAAACTCTGGAGAATGAATGGCAAGTAGGAGGAGGAGGAGGAGGAGGAGGAGGGGGGGGGGGAAATGGTACAAAGTGATTAGATACTAACACATGCTTGTCTTTTGATTTGTTTATAGACTCCAAGGCATGGGAAGTGGATAGCTGCCGTGGTCACTTTAACAATGTCTCAAGTGCTATTTTCCATCCTCGGCAAGAACTGATCTTATCTGATGGTGAAGATAAATCCATTCGGGTATGGGATATGACAAAACGAACAGCGGTAGCAACATTCCGACGGGATCATGATCGCTTTTGGGTACTGACTGCTCATCCAGAGTTGAATCTTTTTGCTGCAGGTAATAGGGAAATTAGTTGTATAAATAATGAACCATCCTTCCTCATTCACTCATTTCTTTTATTTTACTATTATTATATACTTAGGTCACGATAGTGGTTTGATCGTCTTCAAGCTCGAACGTGAACGTCCCGCCTTCCAGGTCCACCAAAATCAACTGTATTACGTCAAGGACAAAATCGTCCATGTCCATGATTTTGGAAGTACCGCCGACCAAGAAGTACTCAGTGCGCGTAAATTGGGCTCTCAATATATTCAACCTCGAACCTTGTCTTACAATCCTGCGGAGCGTGCTGTGTTGATTACCTCCGTAAGTGCTCCTTCCACCACAAAAAGATATAGCACTATATAAACATACTAACTCTTCTAATCTTTATATTAATAGCCTCATGAAGGTGGCATTTATGAGCTATACCATCTTCCCAAAAACTTGTCTGGATCTTTGAAAGAACCTATGGATGAATCTAAACGTGGTACCGGCCACTCTGCTCTCTTTATCGCCCGTAATCGGTTTGCTGTATTGGACAAGGTCAATCAACAAATTCAAATCCATGATCTTACTAACACTATCACCAAGTCCTTCAAGACACCTGTTCCTGTAAACGAAATCTTTTATGCCGGTACTGGTAGCTTAATTATGGCCACTCCAACTTCGGTGATCTTGTTTGACCTTCAGCAACGTCGGGTGCTGGCTGAACTCCCTGTGGCTACTGTCAAGTATGTTGTATGGTCCAATGATCAAAATATGGTCGCCTTGTTAAGTAAACATAGTAAGTTGAAAACTATCTTATAATACCATTCTCTGGAAACCCCATCTGACTCATAATTCCTTTTATTTATTTCAGCCATCACTCTTGCCGACAAGGATTTGAAACAGATATGCCAAATTCACGAAACTATCCGCATCAAGAGCGGTACTTGGGATGATTCTGGTGTCTTTTTATACTGCACACTCAATCATATTAAGTATGCGTTGCCTCAAGGGTAAGTCTAATATAAAAACGGAAATCATGGACGATAGTGTATGATGGGATAATTAACATCCCTTCTTCTTCTTTTAGTGACAGTGGCATTATTCGTACCTTGGATCAACCTGTATATTTGACTCGTATCAAGGGTAAAACTCTGTATATTTTGGATCGGGGTGGCAAGGCTCGCTCTATCACCATTGATCCTACCGAATATCGATTCAAGCTGGCTCTTATCAAACGTCAATATGAAGAAGTACTTCATATCATCCGCAATTCTAACCTGGTGGGTCAATCCATTATCGCATACTTGCAAAAGAAGGGCTATCCAGAGGTAAGTAGATGTGGGTGAGCAATGAAGAAGAAGGAAACAAAGTCAAGCGTATGTCCTGACCTATTACTCTCTATAGATTGCTTTACATTTTGTTCGTGATGAAAAAACGCGATTTGAACTTGCTTTGGAATGCGGTAACTTGGACATTGCTCTAGAAACTGCCAAATCTATGGACAAGACTGACTGCTGGATGAAACTCAGTGCTGAAGCCTTGCGTCAAGGGAACTACAAGGTAGGTTACTGAAAAAGTCCAAATAATGAATGTAATCACCTATTAACGTTTCTTCATAATCCTTTTTTTAGATTGTGGAATTGGCTTATCAACGAACTCAAAACTATGATCGTCTCTCCTTCATGTACTTATCAACAGGGAATGAAACCAACCTTCGTCAAATGATGAAGATTGCTGAACTTCGTGGTGATCCTATGTCTCGCTTCCAAAATGCTCTTTATCTTGGTGACACCGAAGAACGAATCCGACTACTTCAAGATGTAAACCAATGCAAGTACACTCAGATCAGCATCTATTGAATAATTGCACACATACTAATAACTTTTTTTTTTCTTACTTGATATAGTGCCTCTTGCTTACATGACTGCCAAAGCCAATGGTCTCACAGAACGTGCTCAAGCTATTCTTGCCGCTGCTGGAAAGACAGAAGAAGATATCAACCTTGGTTCGATGACTTTAAAACCTTCCATTCCTCGACCTACCGTGACCACACAACTTGAAGATCCAAACTGGCCTCTGCTAACTGTGTCCAAAAGTTACTTTGAAACTGCATTCACCAATTCTGTTGATGATGGATCGAACAATCTTGCCACTGGTCCTACATTCAAATTTGATGACAGCATTGATAACATGGGTGACATTGATGGCGAATGGGGGGCTGACGATGATGTACTTGATCTGGCTGGTGGTAGGAGCAAAAACAACAACATTGACGATGATCTATTTGACGCTGGCGATCAAGAGCCCTTGGATATTGATGGTGACGAAGAAGGTGGTGGATGGGGTCTCGACGATGATGATATCAAAGGGGATATTGATGCTGAAATTAGTCGTGCCGCTGCAAAAGAATCGGCTGACTTTGTACCTCCCACTTTTGGAACTAGCGAAAGTGCTCAATGGATTCAAAACTCTCCTCTGGCAGCCGATCATATTGCTACAGGTTCATTCGAATCTGCCATGCAGGTAACCTCGAAAAAAAAAAACAAAAACAAAAACAAAAAAAAACGATAGCCCTCTTTTACTCACTTGTATTTGTTTAGACCCTAAATCGCCAAGCTGGTATTGTCAACTTTGAACCGCTCAAGAACCACTTTTTATCTATCTATGAATCTTCCCGTGCCTATCTGTCACCAATGGCTTCCAATCCACCACTCCAATTCCACCTACGACGCCAACCCAACGAATCGACTATTCGAACCAGTTTACCTCCAGCATTATACAACGTCGACAATCTCAGCCGTATGCTCCAAGTTGGCTATCGACTCTTCTCTTCTGGACGACTTGCTGCCATTTCTGTCCAATTCAAGACAGTATTACATGCCGCCTTATTCACTGTGGCCTCGGACCAAAAGGAAGCGGACGAAGTGGGATTATTGATCGACATTTGTAGGGAATATATCACCGGTGTGGCATTAGAACAAGCACGACGATCAATCACTGCCGCTGCTGCATCAGATCCAAAACAACAAAAGCGGGCATTGGAATTGGCGGCCTACTTTACACACTGTCAACTACAATCAGCACATTTACAGGTGGCTCTCCGACAGGCGACCAAGCAGGCATTCAGATTCAGAAACTTTAGTACAGCGTCCCAGTTTGCCCGGCGTTTGCTTGAACTGGCTCCAGCGGCTGCCATTGCTGAAGAGGTAATGACAAAAAGAAGAAGAAAAAAGGAATGTATTAGTAACTGAACCATTTTACTTTTTACTTAGACACGAAAAATTCAAGCTGCATGCGAACAAAACATGGGTGATGAAACGGAACTGGCTTACGATCAATACAATCCATTTGTAATGTGCTGTATTACTTATGAACCAATTTATAAAGGATCGCCCAAGGCTACCTGTCCATTCTGTGAAGCTTCGTACAAATCTGAATTGGCGGGCAAACTATGTACTGTTTGTGATCTGGCTCAAATTGGCTCCCAAGCTTCTGGTCTTCGTGTGTTGGTATAAACTTACCTTCTCCTACCTATTGTTATCCCTACTTGATAGTTGTGTTATATACATTCCCCCCTTTTCTTGCACCGTCCCTTCCCCCTCTCATACACATATCATACACCTTCCATCTACCTATTATATTATCTTTCCCTTCCTACTTTTTTTTTATTATTATTTTATTTCCCTTCTACTTTAACAATATGAAAACACAAGTAATAAAATGATTGTTTATCTTTATCTGACTTTTTATATATATGATATACATAGTGCCTTGATCAAAGAATTAGTATTGCACTGAACTATATGGGTCATACTGTCGCTGTTTGACAATATTGAGACCCAATTCATGCGCCCATAGCCAGTACATTATTATTCGATCACCCATGACCACCCCTCCATTCCAATCAACAAATACATATCATATAATACACTTTGTTAGGCAAATATATGCATCATAACAGTGTTTTATTTATTTATTGTCACATCATCAAAACAAAGTATTATATTAAAACTAAATTGTAAATACCCACCACCATTAGCAAATAATACCCCCCCCCCAAATTTTCGGCAGTGACCCGAATAAGTGTGTGTAGATCCAATTGAAGCACGTTCCCTTAGTTTACATAGTTGATCTTGTTCATTTTATCCAACCCAATAGCATCGAGTCGGATAGATTAATGTAACCAAAGCAAAAGGGTCACTAAATCATTTGCTTCATGTATCTTGATTGCTTCATGTCGTTTTGTTGTTGATACAATAGTATTCCTACTTGTAGATTGGTAAAAAAAAAAAAAAAAAAAAAAAAAAAAAAAAAAAAAAAAAAAAAAAAAAAAAAAAAGAGAGAAATGAGTTAAAAACTTATTTTACCTGTGTTATTGAATTCGCCTCCATGTTCTTGATCACAAAGTGGAAGGACCAGTAAAGTTTTCTTCAAGTTAATCTTGTTGTCCAAACTTGCTTTATCATTGTAATCCTATCTCTTCAAAGAGCCTAGAGATGATGTCCAAGTTGCTAATGGTGAATAATAAAAAAGAGGGAGGGAAGGGAAAAATCCATCGAAGAGGTTGAGACAATTCGGAATTTGAATATTGTATTTTTGGATCAAGTCAGTCGTTCGACAAAACTTAATTTTAGCTCAACTATGCATGCCCTTGAAGCCATGATGATAAATGTCTATATGGTGTTTCGTCTTTGATATCCCCTTACCATTCAGGGATCTGCAGAAAAACAAATAAATAAAACGATGATAGCCCATCGCTACATTAAAAAGAAAAGGAATATACGAGATTGAACAAATTCATGCTTGTGGATCCTAAAGTCAAATGGTATGGGAGTACGACAATGCAATGCTTTTTCCATCTTCCCCCCCCTTTTTTGGTCAGTTTGTGTAGGGGAAGAACAAAAGGAGAGTGTGAGAGAAAAACAGCTTATAAATCATCATCTACAAGAAAGAAGTAAACGGGGTCACTCATCATTCAAATCCATCAAAGAGTTGCCAAAAGGGAGTGAGGGCGTGAAAAAGGGGCAATAGGATTTCCAGACACACACCTTTGATTGGCGGGATTTGAAAGTTAAAATAAATGAAATCGTTATTTTTTTTTTTTTTTTAAACCAGCGGGTCCCTATTCTCTTTTTCTTTCTACTATTTCTCCATCGTCATATTCCCGATATATACACCATTCCCATCCACCTTTTACAACTATACTTTAACACGAACATATATCTTTATTAATTATACATATATCTTCTTATTGTTATATTTACGTCAATTCATTGGTTAATGGAACACTTACAACTGAAAGTATCCAGACTTGAAACTCTTTGGTCCTGCCTGGGAACTTGCGCCGATTCTATCACCATTGGGGACAAGCTAAAGGTAATCATAGTATAAACATTCAGTAGCAAGGATTGTGACCATCTAACTAGTAGGGTATTTCTTTCTTATGATATGTAGCATGTCATGCTTGAACTTGACAAGGTACTTGAATATGAAGAATGGCGAAAACAAGTCTTGGTAGCAAATATTGAAGATATCATGGTAATGGCAAAAGAGAAACAAAGATATAAAAGTATCATAATAAATCAACTCTTTTAATATATTATATAGGCAAGCATCGAATGTGGGTGTCAAATACTCGGTATATCTTTGGACAGTTTACTTACCTCCAACATAATGAATGAAAGTATGATTGGAATCGATGGTTATCAGGACTGGGAATTCTATGCGACTCTTTGTGTAATGACTCCTACAATGGAACGACAAAAGGCACTGACAATACTGAACAATAGATTGGCTAATGTAAGGAAATGATATTGTATGCAAGTTTATATGATATTTAACATGATCATGTCCATTTACTGTATCATAGGAAATCCGACAAAGAAAAGCACACGTTAAAGAATGGTTATCAACAATCAAATCTTTATGTCATGATCTTGATTTGACTCCTCCTGTGGATTTACATAAAAATTACGATGATGATCTATGTTGGGGGACTGTACAGAAAGTACGTAAGTATAAAAAAAGTTATATATACAATGTTACTAACTAACTTTTTCATTTTGTATACAATCAGATTAGCTGTACTATGCGTGATCTTGCTCAGAAACAGGTACTTTATCCAGAAAAAGAAATAAAAACAATAATAACAACAACTTACCTCAAACACTTTTGATAGACAACAAACAAATTCCGATTTGAACAACTTGTCCATACTATTCACTATTATTGGTCTATTCTCGATGAACCCATTAATGTTGACGATCCAATCGACATTGCCTTACACAATTTATGCGACACTGTCACTATTACACCGGATCACGCCTTTGACATGAATCAACCTCCTCCATCAATCATTGATCAACAACACACCACCACCGATCCTGTCTTTTTGTACTACCGTCACCCTTTACCTTATCCATTATCTTTGCGGAATGATCTTATGACGGTTTTACAAGCAAAAGCACATGATCTCTCCACATTGTACAACATTCGACTTGCCGACTTTAATCATTATGTCAACAGTATTCAAACATTGTGGGAAGAATTGAATGTACCGGCTGAAAAACGTTGCACGATTTATCATTCTTTGCATGGGGACAATTTGATCAAGGTAAGAAAACAACAACAACAACAACAGTATTTGTTTCTTCTTTTACTAACTCGTCCCTTTATTATTTATAGCTTCAAACCAACTTTGATGCAATGAAAACTATTGTGCAGACGATGACAGATGAATATATTGACACTGTAAGTTATATAATGTAGACTCCAGCACTTGAATTCTCGAAACTTATTATCCTTTTTTTCTTTCTTTTTGATATCATTAGATCCGCAAAGAATTGGAACAACTTTGGGATGACTGTTTGTTAACACAAGATGAACGGGACGAATTTTTGGCTGCTCTTTACCGGGAAGGTATGTATGATGATTCAATCACCATCAACTCTTTTATTAACATTCCCCCCCCCCTTTTTTTTTTTAAATGATAGCAAATACCATGGATGCTGTGCGTGCGATCATGGATAAACATATGGAGTACTTGAAATATATACGAACAGCAAGTCAGGATGTGGCCAAAATCATGAAGGAAAGAAAGGAATTGATCCAGGTAAGCAAATATTAATACTATCTTGTTGTATGTAGCTTGACCATATTCTCTTTTTATGTAGAAAATGATCAACTTTGAAACCGCAGCGTCCGATCCTAAACGACTCTTCCAAGCATCTTTCCAACTGTTGGAAGAAGAACGATGGCGAAAAACGTGCTTCCCTACTTTACTGCAACTAGACGATCTCCTCATTAAAGCCGTACAAGAACTCGAATGGATCTCTGAAAAACACTTTTTGGTTGGAAATCGGCGCTACCTGGATATACTAAGGGACGAAATTGCGGATAGAACAGCCAACCAGACCTTCTTTGGATTTCTAAACACCGAACCTAATCACGATCGACCTGTACGAAGTAAATCTCGGCCTAATTCACTGTATGCAAGCACACATTCTGTCAGCATTACAACTAACACCACAAAGAAATCAAAGACGTCGACTGTACCACTCTCTGAATCACCAACTCAAGATATGCCGCCTTTTAATGATATTCAACCCCAAAACCGACGAAATAGTAGTGGGGCATTAAAACGACGCTCATCACCTACCAACAATAATACCAGCATACTCAATACCACTGATTCACCACAACCTATTCCATCTACTTCCACAGCAAGGCGAATGCAACCATCCTTATCAACAAGGCCCAAGAAACTCTTTGATGCCAAAAAGAGACTCAGCAGTCAATCTATACCAATACAGCAGCAGCAGCAACAAACACCAATCATACCACAACAATACAAATCAAAATCATATCCGGTCTCTCGAACGAAAAGCACACTTATCAAAAACAAGAAGAGCATCAATAACATATCCGTAAAAACCAACCTAGATCAAGACAATAGAAGATCACCATCTGGTAGACAGGCTGAGGACGATCAACAACGACTAGAACCTTCTTCTCCACCCACTACTTCTCCTCCTCCTCCTCCTCCTCGATCTAAAGCATCCCAAATCCCTGTGCGTGCCCAGCCATCAACTCATCGACCATCCTCTACTTCACCTACTTCTCGGCAACAAGAACAACAACAGCTTACGGTACAATGTGCTTAATTCCAATCTTTATATCATTGGCTTCCTCCCTTTGCCTTGCATTTGTAGTATAGTTTTAGTTCTAGTTATCTTTATTTTTATTCTTTTACATCAATAAAACTCCACAGTCATCGCTATTAAAAACGTTTATCATCAAACAACAACAACATTTGGACTTTGGGGCTTATCATACTTCTAACTAAATGACTTTTCAAGTAAAACGTTGTACTCCTGCGTCGACCTTTAAACATATATAGGCACATTGGGTAAACCTGTCGTACTGCTGCATACACTGATGAGTCGATGGGCGGGGTTTAAACATGGGATGAAATAACGCTTGCATGAACTTCATTACCAAGCTGTAACAGATCGTTTATGTACACATGTATAAATCCTTATCATGTTTTAGTAAAGTAGAAAAGCAAAAGATAATAACGTGTATAAAAGAGTTATGCAATAAAAAGGGAATCATGCACGGGAAAATGTCTTGATCATATCTGTCGGGATTTAAATGTTGGCCAGTGGGAAGAAGAAAAGCGGAGATGCAGATCTGTCATTTTGTTCCCCCTCTTTCGCAAAGGTCATATTTGTGTAAGTGAAGAAGAAGCCCAAGAAATAAAAATACAACATGCAACATGGAATAGTAGCAAGAAGTGGATGGATGGGCTATTCGATATCAAGGATTGGATATATTAGATGGATGGATGATGGATCAAATTGGATGAATTGAATGGATGGATTTAGGGACGACCAGCATACATTGAAACAACAGGATTAACTAGAATTCGATATGGAACAAAGAGACGAAAAACGATATAAACAATCACAACACGACGACACATTCCTTGCTACTATTACCAGACAATCAACTTGCGATTAATTTCTTGATATTGACCCACCCCATCTACAACCTATTCTTTTTTATATATATATATAGATAAAACATGTCTAGAAACTCCACCCTTGTGCCCGGTGTCTCTCGTTACAGCCGATCTGCCATCTACGCCAAGAAGGCCTTATACAAGCGCAACAAGTACACCACTGCTGCTCCTGCCAAACAAGAAGCTGCCGACAAGACTGTTGAAGTCAAGGGTGCCAAGAACGGTGGTAAGCGTACTGTCCCCGCCAACAAGGCCAGCAAATTCTACCCTGCCGAAGACATTCCTCAACCCAAAAAGTCTCGCAAGGTCGCCAAGGCTGCCGGTCTCCGTGCTTCCATTGCTCCTGGGTCTGTAGTCATCCTCTTGGCCGGTCGTCACCGTGGAAAGCGTGTGGTCGTCTTGAAGCAATTGGACTCTGGTCTCCTCCTCGTCACTGGTCCTTTCCGTGTCAACGGTGTGCCTCTCCGTCGTGTAGATCAAGCTTACGTGATCGCCACCTCCACCAAGATCGAAATCGGTGCTGTCGATGCCAAGTTTAACGACGACTACTTCAAGAAGACCGCTGCTGCCAAGTCTCAAGAATTCCTCGCTTCTCAAGAACAAGGTGCCAAGGCTGTGTCTGCTTCCAAGGCTGAAGACCAAAAGTCTGTGGATAAGGCTATTCTCGATGCTGTAGTCAAGACCCCCTTCCTCCGTCAATACTTGTCTGCCAAGTTTGGTTTGTCCAAGGGTCAATTCCCCCACAACATGAAGTTTTAAATAGTTTAGTTAGATAAATCCCTCACCCATCCCCCCCTCATCATCATCCCTTCTCACTAGTGTTTATGCTTTAGGCCACTGACTCCCATTAAAAGTCTCTCATATCTTTTACTTTTTTTTTTTTTTACTGGTCTATGTTAATAATAAAAAAACAAATTAATGTCTTTTGTAGTGATTGAAATCACGGAGAAGCGCATGAATTGCGGTGGTATCTCCGTAAACTTCGAATCCCGACACTGTTGTTAAAATCCCGCTCAGCCTACACGAGCCAGTTTGGAACATTCATGGTAATAGTGTAGAGGTATCAAGAATGTTACTGGGTAAACTTCTACAAAATAATGTATAGTTTTGTAAAAAGTAATCGTTTTGAAATTGTCTACTCCTTGCCACTCTGGTTTGACACAGATGAGGATCAGTGAGATCGACGTGGCGGGGATTAAAAACCCCTCCTCAAAATTGGACTTTTTTTTTTTTTTTTTCTTCTCTTTTTCTCTTCTCTTTTCGTTTGACAATCTACTGCCAACTTATGTATTTTATTCACCGTCAAAATGACTTCCTCACGGAGACCAAGCCTAAGCTATGGAGAAGAATCTTTTGAATTTGTTGCTCCCACCACTGTCTCTTATCTCGAACGTCTAGTAACAAGCATTGAAGAAACATTACTGTCATGGGAAATCAAGAACCACTCTCCTTGTATGCTCTCCTTCAAGACCAACTCTCTGGGGACAGATTCAAGTGACACCTCCACGGGCTCTGTCAAGTACTCGAAGCATCAAACCATAGCGGCGGGCAACGACACTTACAAATTGACCTTTTATCACCACCCTCAATCGACGTCAAATCAACAACAGCAGCAGCAGCAACTATTATTACTGGAAAATTATTACCAATTCAGCACCAGATTCTCTCACTCTCTTCATCGCTGGTCGGGCATGGGTCGTTTATTGATTCTAGCACCTGTTACATTTGATCAAAAACAACATGGATCTGCCTTTACGAAAAACAACAGCGACCAACAGCAAACTCAAAACAACATGTTACTCTCGGCTTGTGCGATTGCCTTCAAAAACATCTCTTTTACTGGTATTCCGGTGTTTATACCTGTTGGTCACGCACGACACGACCACTATGTAGGATATATGCTTCAAGACGTGGGTAAAGACAAGACTTTAGAAGTACGATTCAACTCCGCACTTGTATCACCTCCACCGCCTCTTGACAATTTGGATCAACTCTTCAGGCATCATTTGAACATTGATCGTTTGGATAATGGTAATACCATGATTGAAACATATTCATACATAAACTCATGGACTATTATTCTACTTTGCTATAACAATAGGTCTTCCACCTTTTTCTCCGACTGAAAACCTCGACATCTCCAAAGAAATTGTATTCATCTATCATTACAAGAATTGGTATAACAAGTATTGGAAACAATGGGACGACAAAAGTACAAGTGGATTTGGCAACAGCAATCTTGCAATGAGTGGTGATGATGATAATAGGAGCTGCTGCAAGACTTTGTCTTTTGGTCCTTACAACGATCCTTTACGAACCATAACCCTCAATGCGATCTTTGGTCCCGACACATCTAAAGAACATCACCACGGACTGGGCAGCAGGAACATGGATGGATCAGCAGCTGACACTTGGTTACTTTTCACAGAATTTGCACCTCCCTCTCAACAACATACCTCTTTATCGGCACTACTCAGCGATACAATATCATCATGGTACAACGACCCTTCCAGCAACGATGGGGTCCTATGCTCAGACCGGAAAACTACAAAAAAGGAATCATCATCAAGGCAGCGCAACTCTGCAAGCATCATGCGAAACATACTACATGCGATGGTTCAAGGCGGATCAACATCACAACAACAAGCGAATCCTCCGGTCCCTGCCAATAATGCCCAAATGGACTCGATTATGGATACACTCTTCAACACATCACACCGTACCAGCATAAACAACATACAAAAGACCAATCATATCAAACTACGGGACGAAAACAACGACCTATTAGTCTATGCACCTTGGGCTCTAGGACTACGACTGAAGCATGATGCAGCTGTACCTTGGAAATCACTATTATGGAATCTGATGGTCTGTGAACTTGATTTGATGCAAAATATGGATAAAGGTGGACACAGCACATCTTTTATGAATTTTGTGCGGGCTCTGTGGATTAAAATAGTTCGACATCTTCGATGGCATTGGGAAAACCTCATACCTATTCCTGACGTTGACTGTTATTTGTATCGACCGGGTCAGAAACCATGTGATGATATGGCGACTTTGGGAATTGATCTCAGCTTTAATATCGTAAGTAGATTATTGCATGTCCTCCTTGTTATCAACTCTTTGTATTGTTTAATTAATAGTTGCACCAAAAACTGTCCATGATCAATTGCTGCATTCACCAAAGCATCAAAGACCTACCAACTGACGATCCACTCTTGACATCATCTACTGCTGGAAACCCTACGATAGGAACAAGCACCAAAACGAATCATCCCAGTAATGTCTCGGTGAAGAAGACTTTGTCGATACCGGTAGATGCAAAGGTACAGTAGGAAATGAATAGAAAAGAAAAAAAAAAAAAAACGAATACATCTTTTGATTATTAACACTATTTACTTTTTTGTAGGGAAAACGATCTTCTAAACTCGACGAAGGTGACTACTTGATTGACTCCATGGACAGCACTGGCGGCAATGAAACAGTGATTCATCGATCAAATCGCTCCATCGAATCTAAGAAAGAGGATCAACAAGAATCCTCCTATTCATGCTCATTCTCCACCACCTCCGATACTTCTTTAACGTCATCTTCCTTGCATGAATCTTTTGTTGGATTAGACTATTCGACCAGTGCGGAGTCTGATCTTGGTCAACATCGAATCACTCTCCCTCGTGGCACCTCCGATGACTGGTCGACTGATATCATTAGCAAGAAAAGCGAAAAGCTCCTGGACCATGATGCATTCGAAGGAAGAAGCCACCAACATGAATCTCTCTTGCTTCTAAAGACTAATACGCCACTCTGGGTACCCTACACACAGGTAAAAAGAAAAAGAAGAAAAAGAAGATCTAGTGTACTCACCAACGATGGTTTGATATACTTTTTTTTTTTTTTTTTTTTTTTTTTTCTTTTAGTGCTCAGGTTTTATGACCGAAGACATGATACAGCAACAAGCCGAAACTCTTGAACAAATGGGGACGTCGAAGGATGCCACTCAACAGCGCGCCAAACTGCAATCAGCCCAACTATCATCTGGTAAGAACATCACTATCAACTAAAGAAAAAACATAATGATACTCATATGATTATGTTTAACACAATCTAGATATGCAGTCCTTCAAAGCTGCCAATCCACATGCGGTACTTGAAGACTTTGTTAGATGGTATTCGCCAAAGGACTGGGTGGAAAAAAGGACTAATGACGATTTGCACGGATGCCTTAGCGCAAGGATGTCTGAACCGGGCAATATATGGCAAACTTTATGGAAGGTAAAATGCTCACTAATCTTTTTACTACTAAGCATATCACTTAACATGCGCTTTTTAATTATCATTGTTATATAGACTTCAGCTAGGATTCCTGCGTCACGCCAACCATCATTATTCAACCTCGCCCAAGAAGGGGAAAAGGCTTTAAAGTATCTAGAACACCTGGCAGGACACGAAGTCTTTACAATGTAAGTATGATTATTGTAGATGCACCCTTATTTAACTGTATCTTCTTCAATATAGGTTGCTGCCGACAATGGGATTAATCATGTATGACACATTGGCTAGTCATCCTGCTGTAAAGTATATACGGCCCGTCGCTTCGGGGTTGGCTCAACTTGGCGATGAACTCATCCGCTTTCCCTGGGATTCATTGCGGTAGATAAAAAAAAAGGATCTATTATGCAAATGCTTAGCTAATGTATTTTTTTTTTTTTTTTTTTTGTAGTAATGGCACGTGTGGTGTTGAAGATATTGTCTCCAAAGTCAAACATGTAGAATCTATTCTTTGTCATGCAATCTCTTTGTTGCAAAAGGTAATTTATCTGCCCTCACTCATGATCCATAGCTGACTTTTCCCTCCCCCCTTTTTTTTTCTTTTATGCAGCTCCACAAGCAGTGTGATCTTGTTGAAAGATTATTGACTGATTCTCAAACTCAAGTGGAGGACAAAGACGAACGGGCGGTAGTGCATGATTTATACAAAAACCAAGGTAATCTATCTATCTATCGAAACTTTTAAATCATTACTCAACCCCCCTTTTTTTTTTTGGCTATATCATAGGCATGACGATGGTTACACCCACATACAAGGAATATGTATCCTACCTAAATATCAATTCCCCTAGTATAGATAATCCATTACCCCAAAGACAATATGTATTAGTGAAAACCAATGAAGTACGGCTGTTACATATGTTTAGTGGACATGGCCAAAAATAAACAATTCAAATCCCGAAACATTGATTTATTCCGCTCCTTTTTTAAAAAAAAAAATTCCCACCTTGTTTCTTCTCTCTTTGTCTCACTTTTTTTTATTCTATTTATTACTTCTTTTTATTTGCTTATAATGTGGCGAAAGGAACAGCACTTTGTTACCATTCACAAGACTGTGGATACTACACCTGCTCCTGATAATACAAGTTACTCACATTCTGGATCTCTGCCTGATAGTAAATCAATGTCAAACCTTGGATCAACCATATGGTGCTGTCGAACGAACAATAACGATGGTACTGTAATGTACCAAGGCCAAGAATTCGACGTTTTTAAAAGTGAACCCACCATCCATACCAATCCTGATGACGATCCCTGTACTTCTCGGGCAAGCACCAGACTATCGATCAACACAAGTAGCAAATACGGCCCTCCATTCCTTCAACATTGTCCTTCCATCAACAATAAACGAAAAGCCCAACAAGACCTGACTCGGTGTGACAAACATTGTCGGCTGGATAATAATACTCGTCATTTGGGGACTCTATTTTTTCTCCATACTTCGCCAAGAGGTGCTCCAGTCGACCTCTTCAAACCCAGTGATGATAAAAGTAGTAATTGCTTTTGTACTCAACATACTATCTACTCTTAAAAAAACGATTAGATCTGCTTTTGTCTGTATAGATTTATTATGCCCTTTCCCATCCCATTGTATTATAGTTTATTTACCATCCCCTTCCTCTTTTTTTAATTCTTATCAATAAAGACACTCTGATTTGACTTGATCCTGATTGGATTGATACTCCGAATATACCGATATGACTTCTTGGGACCTGAATTGGTTGTACCAGTTATGTTAACAAATGATGAACACTGGGTGTGACAATACTAACATGATGTCCCTCTCTCTTTTAAATCTTTAGATTCTACCTACATTTTCCAAAGTGACAATCTCACTATAAACCCATTACCTTTATATATATATGTAATCCATTGATCCCTCCCATATATATATATATATATATATATATATTAGTTGCATACATTTAAATTAAAGACAGAATAATAAAAAGATACTTAAAAGGAGATAGTTTATTGTTTTGACTAGTCTGTTTTGTTAAAGTGGGGTAATGACAAACGACGATATTCATCCACGGCCAAGTAAATGGGAAGGGTAACAGAAGGGGAGAGGAATAATGTAAAAATGACTAGACTATATACTAAAAGAGAAGGAGAAGAAGTATTAAGCAGCATCCATGCGATCGAGATCACATACACACAGACCACATCCGAGCTGATACTTGATTGGGCAGGGTGTTGCAAAAAAGTCTTGAAGAGTTGAGTCAAGATTTCTTGTGGAGTGGATACTGTCATGATGGTACGAGTCCATTGTTGAGAGATCAAATAGAGATTCGCCACGGATCCGATAGTGTAGAGGGCGATGATGGTGTATGATTTGGCGTATGATCCTTTTCCTGATAATGTTCGAGTGGTAGTGGCGAGATAAACCAGAGGCAATACTAAAAGACCGTGCATGATAAGAAGGTTGGGTAGAAAATCATCAGAATCAGTCAACTGAGGAGTACGTTGGACAGTGATCAGACCGCCGATGCTGGATATAAAAAGAGATCCAATCAATGCCCAGGAAGGTGTTACTGACGATGTGTTGTTGTTGTTGTGTTGTTGGTAAGCCAGACATACAGCAAAGAAGAGAGCGGAGGAGGTCGAAATGGCCACTACTTGTCCGAAAATCATATATGCCCAAACATAAGGTATTTGTCGACGATATCCTATTCATCATAGACAATATATATATATATATATATGTATTAGTATCCCCCTTTTTTCCAAGATACACGCCCATATAACATACCTTCCATAGCAATGAGTGGTGTCCAAACAGCCACTGTGAAACTACATAGTTGAATACTCCAAAGCCAGGCCCAATCACCAGTACAAACAGTTCTCCACGCATCATCAAAAAGAGCCACCCCGTGAAGCCATTGTGACATTAGATTGATCGACAAGGTTTGTTCCACACCATAATACGCTTTCCAAGTCGAGTAGCTGTGAGCAAAGAAGGCAAACATGTATGACCAAGTGGCAATAAATGACGCCCCGGCAAGTCCCAGGAATACAAGTCGTCCTTTCAAACTGGAAGGCGAGCAAGTGGATTCGATGGTTTGTGATAATTGAGACGAGATGCGCCAAGTCAACAAGCCAATTAGTACAAAGTAAGAACCAAGAATGGCCAAGTCCAAAGGATATTCTGGTATGGTCATGACGTGCGTTGGAAGAACCGAAAAGAAGAAGAAGAAAAGAAAAGGTTTAGTTTGCGGAGTTGAGATTAAAAATTACTTTTTTTTACATGTTGGTTTTACCTGGGGGGGGGCATCACTATACTATTGGGACTGTATCCATATGTTGGACTGTATCCGTTTCAAATAGAGTTGAGAGCAGAGTCATTAGGTGTTGGGTATATGTTATACACTGTGTTATCAAAGTTGTCTGGTTTTGGTTCAGTCTGGGTGAGGACCTTTTGTGCCGAATGATCAAGGTGTATTGGTAACTAGTAAACAAGCACCCAAGGTAAGCCATCAAAAGCACCAGTGTTATATCGGAACCTATTATTGTTGTTGATAATCTTGGGTTGATCTGGTGGCGTTATACACAAGTTGAACACGCATTCCTACACAAAAGATACAAGAGCAAAGTTTTCTGTTTAGTTCATTTCACTCTATCGTAATCAAGAGTCCTACTTTGTCAAAAGTCAGTAGAGTCGAAGAGATTGATTAAAAAGTTTGCCACTGGAAAGAGAAGGCGAATAAAGGGGGAGGGCGCCCAACAAGTTGCATGTCGTCTGATTTTACATCCCGCCAGCGAATCAAATCAAAGGAACCAAGTGGATCTTCCATGAAACGGCAAAACACTTTTGTAAACCTGGGATATCGGGTTATGTATTTAAACTCCCGATCAATGCGGAAAAGCAAAAGGAGGTCAAATCCAATAATATTTATCCATCGTCCCATCATCTTTGCCCCTTACATTAAGATGATCCTATATTTAAAATAAAAAAAAACCAAAGAGATAATAAGAATGACAGTTTTATTATAAAAAAGGATGAGATATATAAGATAAAAAATGATCAAGACAATATATGCTGATGGGAGTATGAGGAATGAGATGATGAAAAAGTAGAATGATAAGTAGTGGTAGGTAGATGCATAAAAAAAAAAAGTAATACTAAAAAGGGAAGAAGTATGGGAGGAGAGGAAGGTTCAGGCACCAAGATCGTTGCTTGATGTAAAGAATGGATTTTTAATAAAAAGAGGATTCTTACTAAAAGACAACCGGATTCCACCTTTAACAGAATTAGTTAAACCATGGCCTTGAAGTTCATTCAGAGCATTGGTGGCAAGTACGACGTCATCGAATTCCACAAAACACATAGGACCTTGAGGCTTGTTGCGGAAGCACATACGTTTATATCCCTTACATTGGCTAAACAATTCATTCAGTTCGTCTTCGTTGGTGTTGGATGGTAAGTTGCCGACATATAAAGTATTACAAGGTGGGTTCTGATCAGCAGGATTAATGGAAGATCGATGATATTGTTGTTGATTAGTAGATGATGAGCGGACATCAGTCAAATTGTTGGCTTGCATTGACAAAGAGTTCATACGTGAAGACATCAAGTCGTCCAAAATAGGTGAGGTACCAAATAGACGATCATTTGATACTGGTGTTGATTTGGACAGGTAATCGTATGAATTCTCGTCATTGGTCACTTTTGTTGATGTGTTTGTTGTATTGAAAGGTGACATTTGATATGGATGATTGTAAAAGTTGTTCACTTTTGATAGAGGAGATGGACCCATCATTAGATTATTACTAGTAGTTTGATTGAATGCCATGTTGTTGTTGTTGTTGTTGTTGTTGCTTCCACCACCAGAGCTGAGACTACCAAAAGGACGAGGAGATATAAAGCTGATATCAGAGGGACGACGACGACCATCGAATGAGTTTGATCGTACATTTCCAAATAATGAATCCGGGAATACAGGTGTTGTTGCTGTGTTATTGTTGGATACAAAAGGATCATTCAAAAAGGGATCAGTCTTGTAATCAGTAGCCGGAGAGAGGAGATCGCTTGGCAGAGGAGAGAATGCATCATAAGATTCCGAGTTGGTGGGATATCGTCCTAGTTTCTTGGAGAGAAGACTCATAGTACCATCAAATAGATCCAGAGCACCTTCATTAGTTGTTGATTCCGATTCCCCTATCGAATCAGTGTTGATTGTACCTGAAGTTGATGATAAAGAGCTACTTTCACCAGAAATCATTAAAGCTGGTGTTGTACAAGGAGGTGTATTAGATGAAGTAGGTGATCCAATCGACTGTTGATGTTGTAATAATGATGATGGAACAAGTGTGCCTACCGGTGCCACTGATCCACGCTTGACATGTAGATTCTTCTTTGCCATTTCAGCCTTGAGTACAGTGCCTTTGTCTTGATCCACCTTTTTACCACCAAGTATATCAGCTGCTTCCATTGCTTCCAAACGAGTGCGGAATCTTGCAAATCCAATCTACCAATACAAAACAAAAAGGAAGACCAAGTTAGTAAACCAATATGATATACCTATATACCTTTAATTTACCATTTGTTTTTTTCCACCATTTGAGCCTACAGAGTTATCATCTTCTTGGTCCTTGCAATGCCATTTCAAAGATGCCGCTTCAAAGCCAGGACAAAACATAAACATGTTTTGGAATTCTCGTTCTGTCATATCGTCAGGGAAACCCACCACAAAGATAGTCGTGACATCGTCCGTCAAAGAAGGAATAGTCATGCTTGTCTGTTGATGGAAAAAGGTATTTGGTGAGGATGAGAGTGGATGAAGTGCTGTAGTGGTAGAGAATAGCAAAGGATGGATATTGGTGGTATTGTTAATAGTTGTCTGTTCCATCTTTTTCAACTTGTTGTTATTTAAACGAATGACAAGGGGAAGAATTGGTCCAATTATAAATATAAAAAGAGAAAGAAATCCACTGTAATAACAAAGAAGAAGGATATGACTTTATATATAAAATACACTACACAACAAGTAAGAGAGATACAATGAGAGGGTTAAAAAAAAAAAAAAAAGTGCAGGAAGAAGTGAAGAAGAAGTGAATGAGAGATTGAGACAGAGGGACATAGAAATGAGGGGAATTAAAATCCCGCAAGTGAAACGGACGAATGGAATGAAAAACACTTTTTTTTTTTTTTAACTTTTTAAAGAAATGGCCCGTAATATGACGTAATGATGGTACCTCTTACCTTTCACAAGAGAGGGAATCAAAGTACTGTATGACCTGCAAGCATAGTCATATCAAAATGGGCTTCATGGTATCAAGAGACTGGAGAGTGTTCCTCCCCCCCAAAAAATTTTTTTGTGACGGACATTGAAATATCATGAAACCAAAACGGCTTTGATCACTTTTTTTTTATTTCTTCTTCTTCCTTTCCCACTCTCACGATTATGTCTATTGACGCCTCCGCTTATTCCGACCCCAATTACTTTAATGTATCCTTACAAACTCCCATGCTGGTGGGTATTGCAGGTGGTGCTCAAGCAGGCAAGGTAAATGGACTTCATAATTAACCATGGTCTTTTTTTTCTTACTAACTTTAATCTTTGCCTTTTAGTTTGAAGTCTGCGAATTCCTCATGAATAAATTTAAAGGAAGTCATCATGAAACCAAGGTTGCGATTCTTAGTCTCACAGACTTTTACCGTGACCTGACTGCCGACGAACGTATCCAGTTTGAACGTGGTGAATTTAACCTGGATCATCCAAGTAAGTATATATATATATATATATATATATATAAATGAATTAGGGTGGGATTAGTACTGATTTGACCTTGTAGATGTATTTGACTTTGACTTTTTGGAAATCACATTAAAAAGGCTATTACAAAATAAGGCAGCGGATGTACCAGTATGGAATCATGCCACTCATTCTAGGTAGGTTGATAAATAAACATCACAATATGGGTCATTACTAACTTGTGGATTAATAGAAAAGGACTTCGTCGAATTCATGCTGTGGATGTCTTGTTATTGGAAGGTACTCTTGCATTATATCCAAAGAATTTGCGTGACTTGATGTTTATGAAGGTCTTTATTGATGTGGATAGTGATCAACGATTGATCCAAAGAGGTAATGGAACATTAGGTCTATAAAAGAAAGGACTAGAATTGAATGGAATGTTTTAGTTTGTTTTAACCTTATTGTTATTATTTTAATGTAGCCAAAAAGTTAACACAAGGAAACGGTCGAACAATGGCAATCAAGGAACTATTGACTGAATATGTAAACTTTGTCAAACCCATGTTTGATGAATTTGTCGCGCCGGTAAGTAAGGAGTAGATATATGGTTCGAATCCAATTCTAATGTTATAATTTGTATATATAGTCAAAAAAGTATGCTGATATCATTATTCCTCGAGGATATGAAAACAAACCTGCGTTACAAGTCTTGGAACACCACTTGGAGGACCACTTGCATACAAGATCTTTATCTACTACTACTACTACTACTACTTCATCTCCTGCATCATTGTCATCATCAACACCTCTTGCTATAGACACCAACACTAAGCTCTCTCCAGTCAAGAAACTCGATAACAGTAATGAATTCGAACGATCATCTTCTCCTTTGTCTATCAAATCGAACCACACTGACATTCTGGCCATCTCTGCTGAAAGCCGATACAAGGATATTCCCGAATGAAAATTCTCCATTCTTCTCCCTCCTTATAATTATATATAACAATAAAGTAATCATTGATTCCTTCCCCTTCTCCTCCACTTTTAGCGTTAGTTATAATACTTACTTCTTTGTATTTGTTTTTGTTTACCATACTTCATTATTAATAAATCTACTTATTTTGCGCATCATGTGAAATCTAGTAACAAGTTAATGTAGACTTTAGTCTGGGAAAATCGGACGAAAGGATGAAATTGACGTTGACCAAGAGATCCTTTGTATGGTGATACAGTGTAGAAAAAAAAAAAAAAAAAGGTACATCCCGTTGTTTTAAAATCCCGCTCTCTCGCAGGTGGTTGAAATATAAAAGAGCCATTTATGCAACCAGTGTATTCTTCCCTCTTTTCCTCTCGCATCTTTTTTTTTTTTTTTTTTATTTATTTTATTTTATTTTTAAAAAAACCCTCTTTTACAAATTTACTTTTTTTTTTTTTTTTTTTATTTGCCTCTTTTACTACTCATGGCACCCATACTTTTAAAACTCCAAGGAGTTTCCAATCTATTCGACAATGTGAATGACGATAACGACGAACTCCATGATGCTTGGCGAGTGTATACAAAAGCAAAAGAAGCTTTGGAAAATGGCTCAAGATTGGAAAACATGTCCTGGCGACGGTGGTTTCGACACGTCCAGAAACAAACCGAACCCACTTCCATCTTACTCATGACGAAACAACAACAACAAGTTGCACCTACGATAAACCTGGAAAAACAGTATAGACGGAACCTTCTTTTACAACAAAAAGATCAATGTCAACGACTATTACTGGCAGATGCTACACCCACCAATAATTTACCTGCAGCTTTTGTTGACCATCAATACCAGCCTCCACCGCAACTGACTCCAGCAATGTGTAGCGGGTCTTCAATAATGGCTTGTTTTGGAAATGACGATGATAAGACTGGTCAGACGATGTATTCTTTTGACGACAACAACTATAGTATCCACCCAGCCATGTATGTCGCCTCTGACGAATCATCCTCTTCATTCAACAACTATCCAATCTTCTCCACTCATCATCCTACTATCATCACTACTGCATTTACATCATTATCATCACTACAGCAAACAACAACATCTATCAATCGGCCAATCAACAAGAAAACGAAAAAGCAGCGAATGCGACGGCCTTTACCAGTGATTAATGCCGATGGACATGGAAAATCAAGATGTGATGATTGTGGTACCAGCTCAACTCCTTTATGGCGTCGATATCAAAACAGAAACCTTTGTAATGCATGTGGACTGTAGTAAGTACTTGAAATGATCATGTATGTGTTGTTGTTTTTGATCACCTACATCTCTTTTTTATTACATCTAGTTGGAAATTGCATAATACTCCAAGACCTGGTCATTTGACAACTCTATATCACAATGATGGTCACGGTGATACCTCTCAACAGGCTATACCTCAATGTACCAACTGTGGAACTATGACTACACCTCTTTGGCGTCGCAATGAATTGGATGGATCTCCTCTTTGTAATGCTTGTGGATTATAGTAAGTTTTAATTAGGTGATCAAAATAGAAAACGGATGACTAACTCTTTTGTTTTTTTTTTTTTTTAATTTAGTGCCAAACTTCATCAGGAGACAAGACCCTTATCAATGAAAACTAATGTTATCAAGAAACGCCAACGACTGTCTTGAAATCAGGGGGGGGGATAACTATCTTGGTTTTAGTTTAGTAAATGTAGTTATAGTTGCTATTAGTTTATGATATCAATAAATGAATAGATACAATCATCATGTTTAGTTATCGGGATTGATAAGGATGGGGTGTGTGCGATAAATCCTGAGGCGGGATTTGAATTTGGGACAAGCCAATATTGTGTGTGCATGGAAGAAGGGTTTGATCGATCGAAAACGATTTTCAAGACATAAATAGGTAGTAGAACTTTCTTTCTTTTTGAATCTCCTTTTTCATTTTCTTTATAGAAATAGATATCAGATTTCATTATCAGGTTATATACTTGTTCCGAGAAAATAGATTATATGATTTGAGATGAATCATGCTTGATAATTGGGATTCCACAAAAGTGTCATTTTTAAAATCCCGCTTACAAAATTTATAAATAGAAAAATTAGTTCACCCCGATGATTCCGTCGGCTTTCTTCCCGTTATTACATTCTCAATCTCAAAGAAATGAATACTATCGAATCAAGTGAACAACAAATCTATGCCTTTGATAAAGGAACAAGTACAGTTTACCTAGGACAAACTGAACAAGGATCGCATATCTACTCGGGTGAAGCTTTGAAGGTAAAAAAAAAAAAAAAAAAAAAAAAGATCAAAATGGAACTTCCGACACTAAATGATCTTTCTCTTTCTCTTTTGTCTATATATATATATATATAGAATTTTGCTGTGGGTGAAGTACCTAATGTAAGTTGTATATAAATGGATGGGATGGATAAGAAAAAAAAAAAAAAAAGAAACTGACAAGATCCATTCATGTAGGGTGGCTATGTTGTATGTGTAATGTTTGATTCTGTACTTGATCATTACTCTCAACGATACCAATCGGACCCTGTCGCTCTGAACGCCTTCTTCCTCCGTAAATCTCAAGTAGGCAGCATCATTGTTGAAATCCAAGACCTCAAGACGAATCGTAAAGGATACTGTGTCAGCAAAGCCGTGATCAAACAAACTCGCCAACCCACCAGCGCTCCTTTACACTCCTTGGCCGATTACCATCCAGCAGACTATATCGACAAGGTGGTAGGTATTTTCACCATGGGCAATATGAATCATGAACAAGGCGTGTCCTGGAACCATCACGAAAGTCTACCATTACGACCTGATCATCGTGATCTCGTCCCTCTCCACTTTGAACACATGGATGATTTGGTGTATGTTCATGTTGATCCACGCTATTTACCCGAAGACACACAACCTCGACCCATGGAAATGCATCAAACCATTGAATTTCGTGATCAACGACCCAACGATTTCAAATCTCTGGCTTACTGGTGTGATATGTTTGTGCCTCCTCCTAACACATTAGGTCACTCGGTGCTGAATGGCAAATTGTGGTGTGCGACCATGCAAATGGAAGTCCAATTCAAAAAGAAATGCTCACCGGGGTTGAAAAAGGTGTCGGGATCGTTTGTTACAACTACTTTGAAGAACAGTCGGTTTGATATTGATGGTTGGATCAGGGATACCGATGGTGAACTTTTGGCAACTACTAGGTAAGTCTTAATAATGATTGACAAAGTAGAGAAATACTCATCTCTCTCTCTTTTTTTTTTATTTATTGTTGTTGCTGTAGACATCAATGCTTGGCCTTACCTTGGGAAAGAAACACTCCTAAAAAATCAAAACTTTGAATACCTGATATCCTACTATAGATCTCCACCCTATCCCCTTGTATTATCTACTTTTTAATAATAAAAGCATCTTTTGTTTACATAATCTTATGTAGAATTCATGCAAAACAGACAATCGGGGTTTGCATTCACACGGATTTTTTTGCGATCAAAACGGGATTTGAATTATTTCACCATAGTTTTGAACAAACATACCACTTGAATCATGTCAGGTCATGATGTATCACAAAAGGAACCACACCCTTGATCACTTGACGAAGAAAGACAGATGTCTTAAAATGGTAGCCCATATATATAAAGACGGGATTCAGGATTAGAATTCCGGGATTTGAAAATCGGCATGAGATAAAACTACGCCCGCATATAGAATGAGAGGTTTGTTCTATCTTTTTCATTTCTTATCAAATGAATGGTCATGAACAAACGGA
The DNA here is from genome assembly GCA_025330725.1 of Chlamydoabsidia padenii. Taxonomy (NCBI): domain Eukaryota; kingdom Fungi; phylum Mucoromycota; class Mucoromycetes; order Mucorales; family Cunninghamellaceae; genus Chlamydoabsidia; species Chlamydoabsidia padenii. The sequence continues at coordinate 676,161 of JAIWND010000008.1, read as the reverse complement.
ACCAAACTGCCATGTGGGACCACACTTTGTGAGATGTTTACATTGAGTTGTGTCACCAACTATACATAAAAGTATTCATCCGTAATCCAATTGTCCCGGATAGAACGTTTCCATTATCAGCGGTTTACTATTGTTTTCACCGTCGGCGTTTGAATCTTACTGTCAATTAAAATGATATCATGCAAAAGAGCCAATGCATTTCATGGTGTTTTCACAGTGCATGATGATCACCATCATAAAGAATGAAGTCGAGACAAAAAAGAAAAAAGAAAAAAGGTGATGTAATAGGGTAGGGTAATCCAACACAGTAGGGGTGAAAGTGCATTCCAATGTATCCCTGATATGAAAAAAAAAAAAAATAGGAGGCTGAATATATTTGCCACCCTCCGACGATCAATGCATGTTCTCAAGCCGTCGCTAATATGAGTCAAGGAAAAAGATGACTTGGACAAGAAAGGAGAGACAAGCCAAATGGCTAAAATTAGTCGTGCTGCTTTTTTCCTAGCTATACACGTTTGCATAAACAAACAAACACGCACACCAAAACAAACAAACAAGGCATACGTAAACTCGATTCCTAAAACTAAATGAATCAGCGTATCTGGTCTTGAATCAGGTACGGGCATGTCAAACCAATCTTCCAGAAAGAGACACTTTTATGTTTTAAATCCCGACGTCCTATTGTCTCTTTTACAAGTTAGTATCAATCATAATGGCAGCACGTTTTATTGTATTCCATAGAGAACATACCATCTATTAAAGATGTGAGGATATTAAATTGATTTATCGTTACGGGGCAACTGAAACCACAAAAAAACTGGGATAAAGAAGGCACGGGCAAATGAATGTTACACATATCGGAATTGGAATATTTATAATGAACAAAAGGAGGGGGGGACAAGGATGAAACTATGTGAGCCAATGGCAAGACCCCAAATGGTGTCGCGTGAGGTATTGTTTGCATGAAGGTTTGGTTTTTTTTTTTACTTTTTGACGAGGAGATATGATTTAGGAGAGAGAAGCAAAAAAAAAATATTTTCAATGACCGATATGTGGAAAGTATATAAAAAATCTTAAATACAAATATCTTTGTTCTTTCCTTCTCTTTCACTTTGTTACCACTTTTTTTTTAAAAAAAATAAACAAACCATGTCTACTGCCGTGATCTCTTCAGGAACTCTTTATGAACCCCGCTCTTACAATACCAATCAACAACCAACCACAGATCGATTACAAGCTACAGGAGACGATGCTGATAAGAAAAAGAAGAAAGTTATCCGACAGGTAAAATCATCACCATCATCACTCTCTTGTTTTAACTCTTACCTTTTTTTTTTTTTTTTTTTTTGTCTAAAAGGCGGTAGGTTTGGTTGTTATTGATCCCGCCACCAAACGAGTCCTCATGTTATCGAGCAAGAAACGGGAAAATGCCTATGTGATACCAAAAGGGGATTGTATTATGGAACCACAAGTAGAAAGTTATGAAGATGCTGCCTACCGGGTCTTGATGGAAGCTGGGATCAAAGCACATGGATTATCAAGACGAATTGCTGTTTATACCGACGCTAATAAAAAGGGCAAGATCGTGGGTCATCATGCTATGTTTGAATGTACATCCTTCAGTCTTATGCAACCGCCTGCCAATTTTGATCGTACTCGTGTATGGGTAAGTAGCTTTATAAAATAAATAAATAAAAAAAAGAATGTATTGTATCAAGACAAGTCTAATGATTATATCTTTTCTAAACTGTATAGGTCGCTTATGATGTTGCTTTGCGTGCTACGGAAGATCGCCCTTTATCTCTAATGGCTTTGAAAAACTCTACCTTGGCTCGCCAATGATCCTCCTTTGGAATAATATATACACTAGCCTTCCATCCCCTTCTATCCCTTGATCATCCTCATCCCTTTCCCAATTCCATCATCATTTAATCTAACAATCAATCATTTTTACATATACATCTTTTTATTATGATTAATAAACAACTAAACTATCTATCTATCTATTTAATAACAATAATAATAAATGTCTTGTATATCTTTATAATACCAGTCGCCCAAATGAGGTAATGTCGTCTTGATACATAGATGTTGTTCTTCTCCAATTCCTCCTAAATAAATAAAAAGTTGCCCAGGTACTTGTAGAAAAGTATAAAAACAAGTCGCCATAAACTATAAAAAGCAAAAGGAGTAACCAGTTATCGTTTTTTGATTTGTTCTTTTCTATTCCTTCTGTACTTCATTTTCTTTACTTACCAATTTAACCGAGACTCCAATCAACGTTCCTGTGGATGACCTTTCACCTTTTTTTTGTACCACCTAAAGTTAATAGAACTGAGTTAGTAATGTGGAGATATAAAAAAAAAAATGACCTCCTTTGTTCACCCCCCCTCCTTTTATGTATGACATCCTTCTTTTCTTCTTGAACTTACCTTTATAAGTGGGTGACGAAGTCATTGTTCCGTCGAGTATCCCCAGCAGGTATTTCTATTGTGTGCAAAGAGATGTCTCCCCCTATTTTTTTAAAAAAAAGAAATATACAAATGAATATTTCCCTAATGTTTGGTTTTTCATTACCAGCTGAGTGACTCAAACCAGTGACGAGACAAACCCGAGTATGCATGAATAAACAAACAAACTGTGTCTTTGATCGATCACCTATCGGCATTGTCCTCCCCACACGTGTCTTTTGTTCTATTTTTATGTTACCTTGTTTTAGGTTGTTATATAGCAGTGGATCACGTTGGTAGTGATGAATCCCATATTCTAAATTAACAAGTAATGATAGGCGGTGGATAAAAAGAAGACCTTTTTTATTTTTACATCGGCGTTTTAAAAACATTAATATGCATTATATGACATCCCAAAGATCCTCCAAGGCACAACAGACCTTCCCACAGGCAACTGATGCTGATAATGCGTATTTAGATATACCTACAATTGTGTATTTGAAAGAAGGCCCTATGATTAGATTATGGTCCTTTTTTTTTTTTTTTTTTTTTTTTTTTTTTTTTTTTGAAAAAATATATTTCATGTTGCATCTCTTACCTATTTTCTTGTCCGAATAAGAGTTAGCAAAGGTATCTTCGCCTTTCGCCATGGCACCAATCGCAATCACCAGAGGTCGTTCATCCAAATCCAAATCCTTAAAGTAGTTGCACAGTTTGACTCTGGGTGCATTCCATGATAAAGCTAAAAGAGGGATGTGAGTATTAGTACATATAAACAAGTTGGTGGTGTTTTGATCTCACCTAATTTGATAGCATTATCAGGTATGTGTTTCGCCATAGGTCCTTGAATGATTTCCAATAATCTCTTCCCACCATTCTGTGTTGCAATAAACCGGGATTCCAGTAACTTGACTAGATTGATATCATTATATAAAACAAGGTTAAAGACACCCTTGCAAATCATCATCATCATCATCGCCCTCAACACCGAGTTGTTCTTTATATATCACTTACTCATAAGCCCTGAGAATCGTTTCATGGTTCTTGGGATACGGCATTCGGGATTAATACGGATCAACACATCTTTGGAAGTATGAATATACACCTATATCAAGAGTAAGGTTAGTTTCAAGTCAATTATATATTTGTGTTGTAATACATACGTACCTCCAAGTGACCAGCTTTGTTTAATGGACTATCCAAAAGAGTAAGAAGACACTAGAAGAAGGATTAGTATAGGTATGTGAGAGGAGGGAGTGGGTGACATTGTTATCCTACTTACTTGATGGACAATATCAGGGCGCGCTTCAGAAATATCCCTTCCAAGCCGTTTCAATACCGATTGGTGGTCATCGCAATTCAATAATTTTAGTTTGTGTTCGTGGTGAGGTACAGTCAAACGAGCGACTTCCAAGGAGGCGTTTTCTAAAACAATAATGACTTTTCGTTTAGGTGGGGTAGCAGTTGTTTCATCAGTTGAAGCTTTTCGTTTTAAGGGAGTAAGGTGGACTGTTGTTTCTTCCTTCTGGACTATCGATCCTGTGTCTTGTTCCATCTTGACTATCGATCCCGTACCTTGTTCCATCTTGACTATCGATCCCGTGCCTTGTTCCATCTCGTAGTGGTGTTTGACGGTATATAATTGAGTGGAGAAGAAGCGGAGAGGAAGAAGGGACGAAGAAAAAAAAAAAAAAAAAAGTCGGGGCATGCTTTTATGCGGAGTCACAGAGATCAAAAAACCCTCCCCCCCCCATTGCTTGCTCTTGTCAGGTATAAGAGTGTAGTTGACACACTCATCTAAGCCTGATCTGATGAACACCTTGTTCAAGACTGTGTCCCTACTTGTCACCTCTGTTAGACCACTTCCATCAAAATATACTTTTTCCAAATCCGGTGCTCCATATCGGGGATTAAAAATAGGTCAATAAAATTCTATACAAAGGATCATCATCACCAATACTACATACTCCAACCCAGTATTTGCACCATCCGGATGATCAGACAAAGTGAATCGGTGTAACAGCATTTTACATAATCCCATCGCCCCATAACAATCTACACTTGGTGATCCCCTCCACACATATCATCCTTTTACAAGTAATCAAGAAGTGTCCTGATTGGTTTTATTTCTATAAAATGTATTTTAAATATAAAACAATAAAGTAGTCCATGGTATTATAAAGTATGATCCATTAGTGATGAGTTGGTTTTGAACCTACACACACAAGATAATTCAAATTTTAATTCATCATTCATGCATTTGTGTCACTTTTATGTTCTTACCATCTACACGCAAATTTCTAGTAGCTGAAGGAATACGTACTGTGATTCCATCCAATTCTTGATTCATTTCGATTTGACATCCAAGTCTTGATCTATTATATAAAGTAAAACCAGTTAGTTCACTTTTATTCAGTAGTCCCCACTGTCACTTACGTATCTGTCAACCCAAAGGCTAAATCCAGCATATCATTCTCTTCATCTGAAGGTTCCTCCATTTTATTATAGTATTCTTCATCACAAATCACATGACAGGTTGAGCAAGCCAAGGATCCTTCACAAGCACCTATATTAAAATAGGGTTATATACATACATTTGCCTATTCCACTCCTCCATGACTTACATTCAAGATCAATATCGTATCGTTGCGCAAGATCTAACATGGTATCACCTTCTGTCGCTTTGACATTGATCGTTTCGCCTTCAGGAGTAATAAAGTGAACAGTAAAAGGTCTATACACATAATCAAATTATAAAAAAGTATGGTCAGTCCATTGTTCATGATTCTTGACTATACCTTTACCCGTCACCTTTGGATACACCAGGCTTGCCATGGAGTAAACCTATAAAGTCATATCAATGAAAAAGTGAGCTCATTCCACGGTTTTTATAAATAAATAAAAAAGTGGGTTGGGGTGTTTGTACTTACTGTTTGTCGTCGAGAAGAATGCCTTGACACTATTCTGTTTCCAGTGGTATGATTGTTGCATTGTCGCTTTATAAAGTGAGGCCTTGGGACTGAAAAGACGTAGCAGAGTCATCGCGGGTGACGAATAAAACTAGTAAAGGTAAGTAAAAGAAGTAAAGAAGAAGAACGAAAAAAAAAAAAAAAAAAAAAAAAAAAAAAAAAAAAAGTAAAAGAGGGTTCGTTTTTTAAATTCCGCAACTTACAGTACTTTTTTTTTTTCCCTATTCGCGGAGATCCGGAAGATCATGTCAAATAGATGTTACCCTCCACATATATATCATTATCATCATTTTTTCCCGTAACCTTTTTTGATAACAAATTATACTTTTTATTTACACATTAACACATTTAAACTATTGTAATCTAAACACTATTCTAAGGGCGATCCAGTCTAGTCCCATTAAGTCGATTTAGAGCATAAATAAAAGTGGATTTTGGTGGTCGACTGAGATCACATAGTCTATGGCCATAGGGTGACGCCCTAAAAAGAGTATCTAAAGGAGATTCAAGGAAGGAATAATGTTCCTTACCTAGTCCTTCAATGGGAGTCTTTGTAATAGGTCGATCCATCAACTGGTCGAGTAAAGTGGTATATTCGTTTATGGTGAGTGGTTGGTTTAGTTGTTGGAGATAGAGGAGTCCACACTTGATTGACAGTAACATGGCTTGTTCCACCAAATGATCGTTCAAATTGATTATCAATTCCGAATAACCTTTAAAGTTGATATGTCCATGCTTTTCCACAGACACCTTGCAATTGTTCATATAGCGCGGGAGGACAAGTTGTCGAGAATGGACCGGGCCATAATCATGCAACGTCGTGTCTAAAAAAAAAAAAAAGATAAAAAGTAAATGGTTTGTTAGTAAGAGTCGACTAATAAAATGAGGCTCCTTACCATTGCTAAGAGACGATAAAGAACGATGATTCAACGCAATCCTCTTGGCTTCATTGGTTACATCACTATGTATAAAGTAAAAGACAAAGGGTTAGTATGTTATACTAGTCTTCCCAAATATGCATTTATGATTTAGTTACCCAGCATGGTAGTTTCGCATTTCGATGACCAAGTCGGCAAGTTCCAAGAAATCAAAGCAGGCCCCTGTTACCATGATGGCTGATACCCCCTTGTCGTTGTAGAGTTGCTTGATTCTGGCTGTCAAAGGAATGATAGGTTCATGATCACCTGTCACCAGTTGTCGCATCCGCAGATCGCTTACCAAAAAGTTGGTGGCGCAAGTATCTTCGTCATAGAGGAATAACTTGGATCCACATTCCACCATTTCTTGAATACCTGCTGCCATGGATGTTGAGCCGCTTGCGTTTTTCGTCGAGAATGCGGTGGTGTCTGCACCAAAAGGTAAACTTTTAATAAATGGACTGATGTTCACCCCTTCAATCCAGCGTCTAACACATACAAAAGGTGAGGATTCTTCATGTATTTCGAGTATCGGTTCTGTTTCTTCATTTACCCATCTTCTGATCGTATCTTGACGGCTGTTTTGTCCGTTGCCAAGTATTCACGTCCGTCGCCCGGTATGTGATTGTAGATACCCATTTCCAATGCACGTAGTAAAGTAGATTTTCCCTAACAAGATATCATAAGAGTTAGTAAGAGTCATCATCCTAGGATTTTCATGAGCGACTTACATGATAGCCACCGCCCTATTATGTATCGGTAATAGTTCAAAAAAAACAGATTATGCATGATATTAGTAATATTTTGATTTCCCGCCCCCACCTTCGAGTGAGACAAACCTACCGTGATGACAGTAATGCCTGGAGGGATTCCCATGCCTTGAATTTGCTTGCCACTTGGTAATGTCATAGAGACTTTCAAAGAATCCGGAGATTGGAAGGGAACAAGTCGACTTCTATTAAGATTGGGGGTGTCCTTGTCTCCAGCTGCACGGGAGAGAATGGCACCATCAGGTATAAACGCAATCAAACCTAGTTAGCATTAAAAAAAAAGGCATGTTAAAAGCAGGGTTTTGATAATGATTCATTTATATACCTTGATCACGTAAACTAGATCGGATCCATTCTTGATCTTCAATACAGGTGACAAAGGCCAATGCTTTGTCGAGATCCATAGCAGAAGCAACGAGAAAGTCTTGAATAAAGGAGGGTAGATAGATCAATAAAGCATGAATAACCTTTTTGATTACTATAGTACGACCTGTAAGGTTGATAATCGAAAAGAACATTTGTTAGTATTAGAGAATAAATTTTGTTTTAGAGGTCTGCTTACACTTGGCTGGTAGTGAGAATTTGAGTCGAATGTCAACACCACCTTCATAAACCACCACATCGTTTCGTTCCAAAACTTGTTGAGGATGGCTGTCAGTGGAGAAAGTACCTCCTTTCACCTGACCATCAAATCTACCATCCTTACCATCTTGGGGGTCCCACTGGAGATTGGTTTCGATGATCCGCCCAATATAGTCCGCGAAAGCTGTGGCCCTATACAAATTAAAAAGAAAAAGACAGGCAGGATTCAGTAAACACCCGTTTGCTTGATAATATTGTTTTTACCTAATGCGTGTCGAGTAAAGTTCTGGAGGGTAATTTGTACTTTCTGGATGGAGATAGACGGAGAAGGTACTTGATCCAGCATAAGGATCGCCTTGAATAAAAGTAAACATGAGATCAAAGAGTGATCCTCTGTATACGTCTAGAAGAGAATGGTTCAATTAGTTCATATCCTTCGTAGAATGAATTCCTACTTGCCATTTTTCAGTGAGTTGTATGCACCATAACTCCTTCCATCAAGAGACAAGAGTGTCTTTTCCAAGTCTTCTAGGCCTATAAAAGATATAATCAAAGTGGTGAATAAATCAAAGGTATCGATCGAATCACATATTTCTTTTACTTTTGGAGTTTCGATAAGTGGATCTAGGATTTCCATCACCTGAGACGCTATCAGTGTAAGATGCTTTTCGATATCGTTTCCACATGGTTGTAAAGCAAAGAAAGAGAAGGAACTGGGCTGGCTTCCCACCTCATTTAAAAAGAATCCAAAATTTCAACTCCCGCTTTGTCCTTCCTGGCGTAAAAATTTTATCATTATTTTTTTATTAACTCTTCTTCTTCTTCTTTTTTTACAATAAGCGCCATGCCTGAACAAACGACCGCGACGAATGTATCACCTCCCTCTTATCGTGTCAAGGTATATAATTTAGATGAAAATACTATCTGGGTTGATAAAGGTACTGGAATCTGTGTTTACTTGGAGGTAAGAAAAATATCCATCCATGGTTGCAGTATACTAATAGTTGTTTATGATGCTTTTTGTTTTTATTTTTTTTAAATAGGGTCATGGTGACGATCCTGATGAAATATTTGTGCGATCGGAAATCGACTCAACACCATTAGTAAGCTCTAGTGTGTTTACTGAAAGAACATATCACAAGGAATCAGGCAAGTGAAAAAAAAAAAAAAAAAAAGAGAGATGGATGAATAAAATGAAGGGATATATACTACTGCACTTGAAGAACAAGTGTGGATAATAGGAAAATGGTTTAAATAACATTATTTGTTTGTTGACATAGAGACGGTGATTTTATGGACTGACGTGGAAAAGAATGATCTTGCAATAAGCTTTGAAGACGCTGAAGGTCGTGACGATATATGGTAAGAAAGCAACAGTAATAAGCCCGCACACTCATGTATCTTACTTTTAATCTCTCTTATTACATAGGCAACGTATTTGCAATAAACGAGGTGTCGATCAACACACTGACACTTTACAAGAAGTACTAGGCGATGAACAAAGTGATACTGATACTGTCTTGCAAACGGAACAAACCTTACCAACACCTACCATGACGAATTTGGGCAAGATTGTCAAAGTACTGGAAAACAGCTCACTATACCATAATGATGGTTTGGCTAAATTCATATTGAAGGATGTAAGTGAAATTATAAAGACAAGAATGGGTGGGATCAAACATCATGTTACTAACTAAACATGTTGTTATTTAGGACTATGTCAGCAAACTGTTTCCCATCTTTGAAGCATGCGAAAAGTCGAATAATATCAAACGAATCCATCAACTATTCACTATTATCAAGTCGATTAGTAAGTAGTAGATATCATCCAATCAATAAACGCAATACTAATTATACCTTTAATACTACACTATAGTTTTACTAAGTGACAAAATGTTGATTGAACACATCATCAATGACGAAAACATCATACCTGTCGCAAGTATTCTCGAATGTAAGTGGATCAAGTGGAATGATACATGTAACTAACAGTGGTTATATATAGATGACACGGCAACACCATCAATGAAGGCAAATCATCGGGAAATACTCAAAGCACACTCACAAATGGAACCTGTAAAGTTAAAAAGAAATATAATCGGTTATTATCTCATCTTACTCATTATGGCCACTCATTACAGGTCGTAGCTCTGGACGATGTGACAACCCTCTTGATATTACGACAAACTTACCGATTCCAGTATATGAAGGATGTGATTATGGCGCGATACCTAGACGAATCACTGTCTTCTATGCTACAAACACTCATTGGGTCCAACCACGTCGAAGCCTTGAACCATATTCAATACAACACCAAATTCCTGGAGGATTTATTTGGTATGATTAAGCGACATGATACTGACGATATTGAACGAACAAAGGCAGTTCAGGCGGTTTTACAAATATGCACCATCAGCAAATCACTACAACCACCCAACTCACGAGTACAATTATACAGGTAAAGGAAGAGATTCCCTTTGAAAAAAAAAAAAAAAAAAAGGATCTTGTCAACTTTTTTATTTATTTATATGTATTATTAGAATCTTGGCTCGACATGGTTTGTTTATTCCTATTGAAATTGCTTTATCCTCTGACGATCCGGGTATGCGCAAAGCTGGTGCTGGCGCCTTGTGCTCTATTGTGGATATGGATGTCTCTCTCTTGCGCACTCATATCCTATCCCAACAACCAAAGGATGATGCCGACGATTATGCTGATGATACCGACGATGATGATAATACGGGGGGCAACAAGAGGGATTTGCTACAATGTGTCATCAACCGATTCACTAGTGAACTTGATTCTGGTCTCAAATTCCAATATGGCGATATTCTCAAAATAACATTGGAACTTAATACAAACCCACCACCTGGGGCTTTGGCGACTTCAAAGGTAAGAAGAAGAAGAAGAAGAAGAAGAAGAAGAAGGGATACTAACATACATTCTTCTTTTATACTTAAGAATCTACGAAAACAAATACCTGGCATCGATGATCTTCTTACTGTGTTTTACGATAAATATGCTCCTTCTGTACTTCAACCTCTTATGGATATTGAAAACAAGCCCATGAAACTAGATGGTAACATACGAATTAGCAACCAACCCTGATCATATATCTCTAATCTAATCCATTCTCTTTTTTAATGATTAGGTCCGATCGAGGTACTGGAACTCGAGAGAGATCAAGGCGAAGTATACTCCCATTTACTTGACTTTCTTTGCTTTGCTGTACAACAACATGGTCACCGAAGTAAATACTGGATGTTATCGGGTGATTGCTTTGTAAAAGTGGCTCAACTATATCGATCTCGGCTGAACTGGGTGAAAATAGGTAAAAAGAGAGAAAAAAGGAAAGATAAACCAACAAAATAGGGATCAATTGACACTATTCTAATAGCTGCTCTACGCTTCTTCCGAGTCTGCGTTGGACTATTGGATGACTTTTATAATCGACACCTTATCAAACACAATGTCTTTGAATCAACTATACGATTACTTTTGGACACTGATGGAAAAGGAAATGTACTGAATTCAAATTGCCTCGAACTCTTGGAATTCATTCATCTTGTAAATGACAATATACATAATAGGATAATTACTCATATAATCACTTTTTTTTTTCTTTCTTTTATCTTACTCTAGGAAAACCCGAAACTACTGGTGACTCATTTGATCGAACGCTTTGGATCAGTACTTGATACCGTTGACTATATATCAACATGCAAAGTACTACAAGAACGATATAACAGTAATCAAGCGCATCTCAACACACTAACCTCTCTTCCACTCTCTGACCACTCGGAAACTGGGTAAGTAAAAACTAAATAATCACCCTCATCAGATTAGTCACCAACCTTCTTTTTTGATAACAACTATAATATGAATCACAAAAGCAACGACGACAATACATCATCAATGGATCGATACGAAGAAGGATACTTTAATGAATCAGATGACGAAGACGATCAAAAACTGGATGACTTTGGGGTTAAAATTGACCAGTTTTTATCATCAGTATCACCACCACCACCACCAGCAACCATTCCTCCTGTAGTAGAGGTACAACTTGATAAAATTCCCAGTGACGATGATGATGACGACCACGACGAAGAAATGAGTGAAGACACCACTACCATCGACAATGAAACCAGCAAAGACAGTGGTCATAATGAACCATCCTATCCTTTAAGGCCACTGAAAAATAAACGCGATGATGATGATGACGATGAAGACGACGTCCTGGCGGCAAAGGTGGCCAAACATTCGGATAAAGACCAACCTTCTGTATCAAAACGAAATGGGTCTTTGATTAAAAAACATTAGTATACATAGTATCTCCTTTTAGCATAGTTTACAAATATATACATTTAACATAATAAACTTGATTGTTTTTTTTTTATTGGTGTCTCTATCTGTGTGTGATGTGTTTTATGTACGAATCTTTATGTGATATGCTTGTCCATTAGATTTTATATTACCCCTCTCCATTCTTTGACATTTTCAAGTCCCGCTATTCATGCAAGGATAAATCTTATACCCGCCCGGCTGTTTGTTTTCCAGGCGGATGGTCATAGATCTGTCACATGATTGTCCTCCTCCCACGCAATTCCATCCATCTGACTGACAGACAAGTATGGCTACTCATTTTATTAATTCTTATCCTTGATCATCGTGATGAGATAACACTTTTCATTGAACATCACTTGCCGAGTTGTGAATCCTGGACCACTTGGTATCCACACTGTCACAGGATCCAACTAAATGCCAAACCTGATTCTCGGCCTTGACAATCTACCAATTCCATTTCGGAACCCGACTTGCATGAATCAATGTTTTGGGCTGTCGTTACCATATCAGGAATGGATGAGATCCAACAAAGACAAATATATCGTACACAAATAAACTTGGGGTTTTTATTAAGAGATTTCTTCATAACTAATGTATGAGAAGCAAAATAAAAGAATAAAAAGGCATGATACACCATTCCACACTATGTATAATGCAGGTATAGTGATATGCACAGTAAATACAAAGATATATAAACTAAAAGACTAAAAAGAGAGAGGGAGAGATTCGCATAAATATACAGACGACATCAAAAGTAAAAAGAGATAAATATATACAATAGAAAAGGAGATATAAAAAAAAAGGGGGGGGGATAAAAGAGTAGGAGGGGAAGGGGAGAGGAGATGATAGCTATAGATAAGTCCTTGTTGTCGTCCAATCACCATGTATCCAAAAAAGCATATAATAGTACCCAAGCATCATCCAAAGAGAATCCAGGTAAACTCCCCTCCACCATCAGTAAGAGAGTTCAACGGAATTCATAAGTGCCAAAAGAGCGTTGAGGGACATAGGTTAATGACAATTCTTGATACCATTGAGTGAAATGTCGATAAAAGTACATGCCAGAGATAGTATTGGTGGATCGTTGGAAGCACACATAATAGAATCCGGCAAAACTGGCACCTTCAATATTGTCGACATGATGATCAGGTACCAAAAACTTTTCCTTCCATCGCATGTAAACAAAGTCTTCGTTTTTAGGATCGTATACAAAGCCATCTTGATTAAATACCGAGGCATACTGTTGGAAGGAGGGGAATCGTTTCTAACATTGTCATGATAAAGCCAAATTAGTAGTCCATTAAAAAAAAAAAAAAAAAAAAAAAAAAAAAAAAAAAAAAAGTGATATCTTGATCAATCTTTACCCAATGTGCAACGTCAATATAATGTTGGGCTTGCCATTTCCTAGTCAAGAAGGAATACTTGGGTCCGATGATTTCACCTTCAAAATAAGTCTAAATATACCATTAATATAATACCAAAAAAAAAAAGAGAGGTGGTTTAGTGGGGGGGGGGTTCAAGTGTTGTTTGTATCCCGGGGGAAAGGAGGAGGGGGTTAATACTTACCGTCAGTTCCGGGAATTCAGCCGTTAAGCCCTTGATATTGAGATAACCACACAAGGTGCTTTCCTCCAGATTGACGTTCTGCATTATCAAATAAAAAAAAAAAAGTGGGAGTCATTTTGTTGTTGTTGTTGTTGTTGTTATTTTTCCCATGACAAGTTTCCCCATTCTTTCCTTCAACTTTATTTTTCTTACCTGTATATCAACTACTACATCGTACTTGTTTTCACCACATTTCTGAGACCCTGTAAAACGAGAGCCAGCGTACAGGTTACCAAGATGTGCGTTACGAATCCGGTGGTGAGATAGATCTGTCCAACTGGTATCACTATTGCGTTGAGGATTTAATAAGGATCGATGTTGCTTTTGTTGCTTTAAACTAAACCCATCATCTGGGTGACTGGTGACTGGTGATGATGAATTTGAGGACGGTGAGGTGTTGCCACTGGTGGATGGATGACACTTTTTTGTTGGTTTAGCACAAATGTCAAGGGATGGGAATGTGGGTGAAGTAATAGGAGAGGTGTTTGAAGAAGGAATTGGCATTACAATGAAGAACAAGTAGATCTGTTGATGATAAAAAAAAAAAAAAAAAGAAAGATGGAGAAGAGAAGGGTGAGAAAAAGAAATTTTTTGTTTTCTTCTAGATGACTTTTCATTGGTCTTGTGTGTTTATTTTTAAATCCCGACATTAGTCGGTCAATGCCAATCAAACTACTTGAACCAATCATAGACTGTTCCTTCATTCTGATACTACCCTTTCCACCATATCTTTTTTTTCTCCCTCTTTCCTTGCCTTACCTTCTAAACGCAAGAGAGACAGGATGGAAGAAAATAGACCATGGCTCGCTTTTCCTCCTTACTTCAAATCCCGACATGAAGTGTGGACAATGTGCCCCATAGTCAATATTGCATTAGTCGGATTGTTTGGATCAAAACGAAATAATGTTCCGAGAAAAAAAAAAACTTGAATCGTGTCGCAAATTGAATGATTACATCAGCTAGCTAAAGGGCATCGTTATTGTAGCAAGGTAATTTACTGCATGTATAAATTTTTATTTCCCGATGATGACACCTTTATGATGTTGAGATAACTTTTGGTTAATGGACATGCGTACTACTTTATTAGTATTAGTTATTATGTTTGCTTTTCGATGGAGCAGAGGAGTACACAACTCAGCATGATTGATGATCAATAGATTCTTTGGTTGGGAGATGACTTATACGGGGTTTGAAAAAAGTTGACTAGAATGCATGGGGCTATTTTTGGTTCCTGAATCCCACGCTAGGCTTGGGGGGGGGGTAGTTCTGTTTGTCTTTATGGATATAAATACATATGATTATAGCCGGTATTTATAAATGTTTATGTGATAAACATAGACTTCATATTATATAGAAAGAACTAAAAGTGGTCATCAAACAAATAAGAGAGATCATTGCTTTCTGTTCTAAACTCTATTTAATTTTTTCTGTTGCGCAACCATGATTGATTTCCATATTGGCTTTGAAAACGTGTGCGGGTTTCCTCTTTATAATGGATCATATAGTTGAGAATGGTGGAATGAAATCGCACAGACATATAGTCCTATCAAATCCTTTCCCATCAGAATGTCAATCAAATAGATGGGTTACAAAAGACAAGACAAGCAAAGATGTAGATCATCAACATCATCATGATACATGTATTTGAGTATCTATGTTTAAATGTCTGTCTTTGTAGTAAATTAGGATTGGCATTCTATTGATGTTGTCTTTAGTTTGATCATCATCATCAGAGAGGTAGAAAAACAATCATGTAAGATGTCTAACCGACGCGCATAATATATCCTTCATACACCTTTTTAAGGTTACCGCTCACACTTCTTGGAAAAGAAAGATCCCCTAAACTCCTACATCAGCCTTCCCCTCTCTCTCTATTTTTTCACTTGTCGAACGACATGATTAGATACAGATGAGTTGAAAAGAATCCACTTTGATTATAAACGCAAGTCCAAGGGGAAAGTCAAAAAAAGACCGGGGGTCGAAATCATGCAAAATTAAAAAAAAAAGCGGGATTTGAATAATGTACCTCCCGCCACATCTATTTATATAAAGTCAAAATGTATAAACCCGGTGTTTGACAAAAAAAGTGATTCGATACACAAACTGACCGGATGGAATATCACTATATACACATACTGTAGCACAAATCTTTTCTTTGCATCGCTTTTATTCCGTGCAAACGTACATTGCATCAAGGAATAACTGAATCCAGGGGTCAAAGGGGATAGCAGGGACTTCGGAATTCGAAACAATGCATGTAAGGACTGGTCTATTACAAACGACTACATATCAACAACAGTTATAACAACAATAACAAAAAGCATACATACCACTGTCATTGCTGCTTTGTTTGGAAATATCCATTTAAATGGCAATAAAGCATCTTATCATCCTCATACAGCTAAAAAAAAATGGGGCTTCTTTCTTGGAATTCAGTTCGTATCACCGTTAATCACTTTAAAGAGACATTAGAAGAGGAGGAACAGTGGAAAGGCACAATAAAGTATTTTTAAAATCAACCCGTTTAAGCTATTTGGCTGTGTCAGCCAAAAATAGTGATTTTCTGGATTTAAAACGCCGATTTTCCAATAAAAAGGGGAGAGGGACTTTATAATTTTCTTCCTTTCTTTCTATTCTTTATCACTTTTTTTTTTTTTTTATTTTTAAAAAAATCCAGTTCCTTTTCTACATTCACTTTATTTTTATTTGACTTCCATCTCCTCTTTCCCCCCCCTTTTTAATCTTATATACCATGTTGCCAAAATTATTCATTCTTGCCGCCACCGCTCTTTTGAGTGTCAATGCTCAAACCTCCTCTTCTACCCCTAGTGCTCCCTTTGCTTTCAAGGAAACTTATCCTTCCGGTGGATCCAAGCCTACCCCCAAGCCTGAATGGATGGAATTGATTAAAAATGCTAATATCACCAACGCTCCCGTGGTCAAGGCTGGTGCCAATGGTAAAAAAAATAAAAATAAAAATAAAAATAAAAAAAAGTGGTGGGGGAATTGTGTCTAACCTTGTTTTTATTATAGGACCTACCCAATCTGGTAGCGCGGATCCTTATTGCGACTGGACCTTCACTGGTTGTACTCGTCCTGACGATATTGTTGCTTGTCCTAAAGGTCAATGGGGTATTACTTATGATGATGGACCTACCGCTTTCAGTGGCAAGTTGTATGACTTTTTGGATACTACCCAACAAAAGTCTACTCTCTTTATGATTGGTGGTCAAGTCGTGGCTTTCCCTGATCTTGTCACTCGTGCTTACAAATCCGGCCATGAACTCGCCATGCACACCTGGTCTCACTCTTACCTTACCACTGAAACTAACGAACAAATTGTTGCTGAATTGATGTGGACTGCCACTGCTATCAAGGAAGTCACTGGTGTCACTCCTCGCTTCTACCGTCCTGTAAGTGATTCAAAAGATTTCCCCCCTATCAAAATCAGTTTACTAACCCTCTCTCTCTCTCTCTTGTATATCTATTATAGCCTTATGGTGATATCGATGATCGTGTCCGCTCCATTGGTCATGCTCTTGGCTTCACTCGTAAGTAATGGCACAAGACCGATGTAGGTCATAAAACTAACTAACTCTCTTTTTTTTTTTTTTTTTTTTTTTTTTTTTTTTTTTTTTTTTTCTTCTGTATTTTAGCTGTCATCTGGAACCACGATACTGATGACTGGAAGGTCGCTGAAGACAAGACTTTTGATGAAAAATGGATTGATGGTAATGCTACCAAGTGGGCCAGTGATGCTGCCTCTGCCACTGTCGGTGGTATCTCTCTTGAACACGATCTCTACCAAAAGACTGTGGATGCTGCTATTCGTATCTTGCCTACTCTTCAAGTAAGTCATCATTATTGCCCTTTGATCTTTACTTGCTGACACTCTCTTTTTGACTTTTTATAGAAAGCTTACAAGGTGACCACTGTCGGTCAATGTGTTGGTCAACAATCTTACAAGGAAGGTAGCGCCAATGTCACTACACCTGCTGTCACCTCTGTTACTCCTTCTTCCTCTGTTACTCCCAAGGCTACTACTCCTGCTGCCAACGCCAACGCTGCTGCCGTGTCCCCTGCCGGTGCCTCTTCTTCTTCTGCTCCTGTAAAGGCTGATAGCGGTGCTTCTCGTGCCACCATCAGCTCCGCTGTCTTGGTGTTGGGTGCCTCTGCTGCTTACATGCTTCTTTAAACCTCCCTCATACACTTTTTCCTCTCATCCTTTCTGTATTAAAATAAATTATATTGTATACTAGATCTATCTATTCCTACCTAGTCTTAACTTTTGTCTATCCAATAAAACTTGTCTTTTTAATTTGTCATGTTTCTTATAGGAAAGGTAAATATCATATAACCGGGGTATGGTGTACCGAAAAGGACATTCATGCTGATTTCAAATCCCGATAAACTAAAAATAAATCGTATGTTTCACTCCCACGCCGTTCTCTTTTCTTTTTTCTTTATTTTTATATTTATCCAAGATGGGATCACTCAACAACAATGACTTGCCTCAGCATATTCCTGTAGATATGGGTCTGGCTCCTAATGCTCAGCCTTACAAACCACATTCACCAAGTATACAAACTCAGCAACAGCAGCAACCTAGTCATCATCAGCATGGCCAACATAGTCTTTCACCTGAACAACTTGGTGTGGTGGGGTATGTCCGAGATGTTGCTGGATTTGTCAAAGATACTGTGAATGATATACGGGAAGATCGTCAACGCCGCCGGTCCGTTGATGCGGCTCGACAAGATGGAACTAGTTTGATTCAACAAGAACAAGAAGAAAAAGCTACCTCGTCACCTCCATTAGCTCAACAACAACTTGCATCCAGTCCTTTGGCAAATGTAGTTACTGGTATTTTTCCTGGTATCAGTGGTCAACCTCAAACAGCACAGCACAGCACCTCTCCTCCTCCTTGTACTCATGCTGATGCCTTGCGACATGATCTTCGGGAACAACTGCAACATTCTGCTGATAAGGAACATAGACTACTATAGTTAGTTAGTTATAGAATAGTTTATTGTTTATTTGGTTATATTGTTATAGGGTGTAATAAAAATAAAACGATGAGGTTGTTTATTATATTATGTAATGTTGTGCGTATGGTGTCCTATTCTACAAATTAATAAATACCTATTCGATCCTATCACCTAAAGTGCTTGTCCAAAGTATTCTTCTTAGACAAAGTATCACGCTTCATAGCTAACAGTTCATTCTACAAAAAAAAAAAAAAAAAAAAAAAAGAGGGGGTGATCAGTATACCGAGACAATGAGGAGTGTTTTACATACCAAACGGTCATTTCTGCGAGTGCAAAGCTTATTAAAAAGTAGAACAATGAGTTTTATGCATGCGTAACATACATCCCCCTCCCCTTTCCCGCCACACCCGTATGTTTAATCCCCCCCTTTATTGTGGTAGCCCCCCCCCTCCTTTTTTTTTTTCTTTTTCTTACCATGACATCGTCCATACTGATTGCTACACGTCGGCCATGACTATAATCATAAAGAAGAAAGTGAGTTCACTTTAGGTTACATGGGCTCCTTTTTACCTGGCAAAATTTTCAACATCGAGTCCAAAGGTTTCTAGTTAAATAAGGTGAGTCGCTTTCTTTTGGTGGCATATTATTTACTTACCCATTTGCTTAAAGACAACTTCGGCAAGGGAGTCGATAAATTCAGGACCACTACGTATTCCTAACTGTGCACCTAAACATTTAAAAAAAAAAAGGGTGGTTTCAGTGTACTGGGTGATTTGACTAGTTCTATTACCTTCGGCATTAGCGATTTCAGTGACCACTGAGTGTACTTGGTCGCGCAAGGCTCGCTGTTGATTCAATACCAGTTTTTAATCAATGAAAAAAGAGTTGGTAATAAATTCATGTATTGTGTTTAATTGCCTTACCCTTTGATCTCGTTGAGTCGACGACATTGGTTTGCAACAAGTTTGGAGGAAAGAAGGGAAAAGAAAAAAAAAAATCCACGATCTCATCCTTGCTTTCAACAAATTTCAACCCCCGCTTCCATTTCCACTGCCAAACAAAGTTTAATCCTTTTCGTTTTCCACTCTTTCTCTTTCACTGATCCAACACATTGTTAAAAAAAAAACAAGATCATGTCACACTATCGTGAAGGCGAATTGGGCAAGCAGGCTACTAAATACAATGTAAGTGATAAACAAAGAAAAGAAAAAAGATGGACTAGACGTGATTTACTCATTTTGTATGTTTGTGTTTTTTAATACCAGGGTCTCTTTTCTGAAAAGGACTGGAAATGTACTTTGTAAGTCTCCCTTTGTGATGGATCAACTATATCTTGTATTAACCAACTTTCTTCTTCTTCTAGTTGCAACAACATTAATTGGGCGAAACGTGAAGTCTGTAATCAGTGCTCTAATCCTAAACCTGGATCCAAAGCAAGTGCTGGGCGACGTGAAGGTGCTGGTGGTGGATTCATGGAACGACAAGAAGATGAAGATGATCTAATCAGAAGAAAACGACAACAACGATATGACGAAGATGACGAATGGGACGAATTTGGTCGAAGAATCAAAAAGTCAACACATGCTACGGAGGGTGGTGATGCAATAAAACAACCCACTGGTAAAGTCCCCAACAATGACGACGACGACGACGATGATGATGATGATGGTGGGAAATACAGTGCATGGAATGATATATTATCAGATGACGAAGAAAACAACAAGGACGAGAAACCCTCAAGTCATCAGCGATCAAGGTCACCTCCTAGAAGACAATCCTCCTCTTCAACAAGTCGCCAAAGATCAAGATCACCCTCAAGACGACAATCCTCTTCTTCTTCTTCTTCAAGAAGATACCAAAGATCAAGATCACCTTCTGTAACAACATCCTCAACATCCTCCTCCTCTAGATATCATCGTCGAAGATCAAGATCTCGCTCTAGGTCACCCAGTGGATCGTCTCGATATCATCGTCATGACTATGAACGCCGCCACAGTCGACACCGATCTAGATCATCATCATCACCAAGAAGAAGAAGATCAACTAATGATAGTAGTCGACATTCCCGCCGATGATTGCCATTATTCTTATTTGGGCAAGGCTTTGGGTGATAGAATATGTGTAAGTACCAGGGAAATGAGTCATGGGTTTAACTAATCCTCTTTCTTTTTTTGTGATGATAGTATTGCTATGATGTTATACTGATGTTGTTTACAGTCAATAAAACAAATGATTGGTTCTTGGCGGTCTAAAAAGGTGTGTGTGTACGTAGGTCTGCAGTGTTGCTTTGCATAGGGTTTAGATGGTCTTGGCTATTCTATATAAATTCAACCCTCATTTTTTTTTTATTCCTCTTCTTTTCCTTCTTCTTTATATACTTTAATAATACTCTTACACTATGGCTTTGACTGGATCTGATTTGTTTAAATTCATATTTGGTAAGACAAGAAACTAAGTTGGAAATCATTGGAATAGCTAACGCGATCTGCTCTTTTGTACTTAGCTATTATCCTTCCTCCTCTTGGTGTCTTCTTTGAAAAAGGTAACCTAATAGATCATGTCATGAAGAACTTGCAATGCAATGGTACTAACTTGATGTACTTTTTTTTTTATTTGGTTAGGTTGTAACAGTGACTTCTTCATCAACATTGCTCTTACTATTCTTGGATTCATCCCTGGTAAGTATTATTAAGAATACATCATAAAAGAAAAGGGGGGGGACTTGATTCATAAAAAGTACTCATTGTTTTATTCTTTTATTATAGGTATCATCCATGCCTTTTACATTATACTGAAATACTAGTATTTAGTTAAACACATCTTTTTAAATTACTTTTATGTACGATGACCTTGACTTTAAGGATCTTCGAATTGTATACTCTTCCTTCTATTCCTATTAGTTTATAATAATGTTTTTTTTTAGTAATAAATATCTTGTATACTCGATAATACTTATTTGATAAACAATGGGTACCATGACTTTTTAACATTTGGGTTGATTAGGCTAGCACCTTTGTATTTGGGCTGAACATTGCTTGATCTTGCTCTTTTTTGTAAACGACTAGGGGAAACGGAGTCGGCAATTGAAATAGTGTTATGACAGGTTTGTGCTGCATGAATTTCCCGTTTTGGCTTGGACGGCTTTTCGGTGGGTGTCAATGTAATGCGACATTGGCTTTGCTGTTGAATGTGTCGTGTGATCTACATTGTGCCATGTTCAAACATAATGAGAAACAAAAAATATAAAGTCCTTTATCTACTTGTCATAGGATACCTTGATCAAAAGAGTTTGGATGAACTGTCTTGTCTTTTGTTCATCCTCGACAAAAGAGCACGTTAGTACCAATAGATGTGGCGGTTCTCCTACTATGATCTGTACAATACATGCATATCATATGTATTGCAAGCAGCAAAACAAAGAAAAGCTGTAAGTAACGATAACCCCAATTCATACATAACGAAAACTATGTAATGTCGAGCACAATTAGTTATAGCATTATATCATACATACTTTACATGTATTATCTATATGAAAAATTGTTGTGTCAATATGGCCATGCACAAAATGATCGTGCAACCAATGACCGAGAAAGGTCTTGGGATCGGCGTTCCAATATATTTGATTCTGCATAAATCGGAGTTAGTTTGTTATGACCATCATCCGTTCGTTCATTTATCTTACATAGAGTGAATCAAGTGATGATTGACTAACCCATTGGTATAGCTGGGAATCCACAACAACAGAAAAAGTTAGTCGGTCTTCTTTTTGATACTGAATGTAAACGACACTCGTCTTTTGCTCAGAGAAACAGACTTGGATCAAATCATCCAGTTGTTCTAGTTTGTTTTCTTCCATTTTCTATTTATGAAAAGAGGGAGATTGAATGAAAGACAAAATTCCGAGAATCATCATCGTAAGGCATCATAAGGAGTTTGTTTTTTTTGTTCCTTCTTCTAGTCGTCTTGGTGTGAGAGCATGATCTAAAAATAGCAAGGAGAGTAATTCATGCATGATTTTTAAATCCCGAGGTTCACTCACTCTTTCTTTTTTCTACTTCTTCCCTAAACTTACTTCTCTAATGATATGCCTAATGACCATCGACTTGACTATGTGACACAGAAAAGTCGAATATCATTCGTTAAGGGAAAAGGAGAAAAAGTGGGTGAAACTCAAGTTCAAAATGTATTGAAAAAAGAACCATGCTGACGTTAACCAAATGTATATCATACAAACATAACGCATACACAAAAATATATTTGCAGCATTGCGGATCACTTGTTGGTACAATCAAGCATGAGCTATTCATCTTATATAAGGGACGTTCTTCATTCTATGATAAGGTAGAGTGTCCTGTCACCAAATTCAGGGGTAAATATGAATGCAGAATTTGAATAGTCAAACACCGCCCATCCGCTTGCATAAAAGTCATTATTCTCATCTTCACAATACTATGCATGCGGAAAATTCGCATATAACACGTGATTAATCTATAAAGCAGCTTTTATCAGGTTCACAAGGTCGATCATGAACCATAAAACCTTGAACTGTAATGACAATAAAAAAAAAAATACAGTAAAAGGAGACAAGCAAACTTTTAGTATCACAGACTACATGATTTATTCTATCTCCAAAAACCGAGTATTATGAGCCAATGTAGAAGAGTTAAATGTAAAAGCATATTGCGGGTGGTAATAGCTTGCATAGGCGGCAGCATGAACAGCAGCTGTGATCCCAGAGTGTGGTATCACTACTGGCATCGAGCCATGCGGCGGTGTTTGAAAATTGTAGGGGGAGCATGATTTTTGTAATTTTTTGGGAGTTGGAAAGTAAGGGTGGCACGAGTGTAAGGATAAAATGCCTCTTTTTCTTTTCTTTGTGGTGCTGCTGTATGTTGTTGATGCATCATAAGGTCGATGCTGGCAACCTGATGATCGTTTCACTAGCGGAGTTGAAATCCAGCATTCGCATTGTCGAACCCAGGAGCAAAAACGAAAACAGTGTACATGAAGAGAATAATCTAATGCATCCAGGTACTCCATTTCCATCCAATTCAATTCTCGAAGTGGTATTCCTGATACTTCTGACCATGTCTGGTTGGTATAAAGAAAGAAAAAAAAAAGAATGAGCCATATTGTCACCTTTCCTCATAGGCAGTGAGTTACCTTGTTTGTAAAAGTATTATCATCCAGGTACTTGTTGGCTAGAATAAGAGCGATGGTGAAAAGTCGGAGTTCGGAGTTCGGAAGTGTGGGGTAGATCGATTTTAATTGGTCAAGATAATACAGGGCCAATAATACACATCCCGATGATATTTGAGTATCTTTGAATAGTTTGTAACAGAACTGTCGAAAGAGATTTGTGTTTGCGATAGCATATTTTGATAATGTATATTTGCTTTGTTTTGCCCATATTCGTGGTATGAGACTGACGGTGAGATCGGCCAATTGCCAAGAGTCATAACATGATAGTAATCTACATTGAAAAATGCCTTGAGGTCCCATGATTAGAAAGAAATAAAGTAAAAAGAATGGTGTAGGTGAAGTGGCGCCTTTTTATATTGGAAATGGTTTGAGGGAGTCAGTTCTTGAACAACTTAATCGTCCCTTTCGTTCTGTCCACACATATGCCCTCCCCCTTGATTTTTGATTTATACAAAAAGAGTCCCAGCCAAAACCAAAAAAAAGTTACATTCCAATAGTCTCTTCCCCTTCGTTTTTACCTGTAGTCATCATTGTTTGTATATCGACTCCTGTAAATCTTTTATCTTATTTCAATAGTACCCTTTTCTTTTCATTCTTTTCTTTCACTTGCTTCCCCCCCTTTTTTTTGACAAAGGTAACAAGTAGAATGATTTTCACTGTATATAGCGAGTATATTATGCATGGTGCAATTTTTCAAATGGCGCTAATTTTCAAAAACCGACATACGTCCACTTTTTTTTCGCCACTTTTTTTTTCTTCCTTTCTAATCTCTTTCTCCCCTTAATCCTTCCCTCCTCCTCAAACATATTCAGAAAAACTCTTTGATATGGATAAAACAGCAACTTGGAATGACTCTCTTTAACTGGAAAAGTTATTGCTCAATTACTTGGATCAACTGGACACAGCATTTGATGACGAAATCTATAAACTGGGTAAACTAGATTGGTCAATATCAAGCAAGTTGGTTGAACATTCTACTGTTGTACAATAAACTAATATGTCATGTCTTTTTTTTTTTTTTTTTAACTCTTAGATAGTGGCCCCTTGATACGAATGAAAATTGGTCCAACCTTGTCTATCTTTATTCCTGGACGTGGTCAAAATCTCTATGGTTTTCCAGAAGGAGGATTAATCAACTCTAGCTTTCTTCTGTCTTGGTGCGACAAAAGGTAGTATTGTTTTATTGAGCATGGTACTGTCATACTAATCGAATATTTGTTTATTATTCTCATTCTGACTTAGGAAAACAAGGGTGATGATGCTCTTCAACAAAGGGGTTAATATCTTAGGTAAGGGGGGGGCAAAAAAGGCGGGAGAAAGTATAATCAACTATGCGAAAGGGAGATGGACATAAAAAAAAAAGGGATGGAATACCTGTATAGGACACTGATATGAATATATGTATACTGTGATTTGTTATAGGGACGAAACATCAGGCCATGTATAATCAACCGATCGATCACTGTTATACATCCATCCCTCGTCATATAAAAGGTAAGGATATTGATACGCATACATACATACACATTATGCTAATCTAGTTATTTATATTGATAAGGTGCTGTAGATGATGAAGGTGTAACTCTCCATGGTGAATGGTACTCTCCCATGCGTGTAACTGGCATCCCATGAATGTAAACAAACAAGTCCAAGAGAAATGTATCCTACTTGGATCGAAAACCAGGTCAGTGAATAATCAAGGGGGGTATTGGTTATAATGTGTAGTTCTTAATCTCTCTCTTTTTTTATTAAAAAAATACCTATGTGTAAGTTTACTTGTATTGTCTTCTTGGCCGACCCTGTGCACCAATCTGCAGGTAATACCGTCCTCAAGAAATGCCAAAAACAGGTTTTTATTTTTATTTTACTGATCCACTCTACTTATTGACAGCATGGAACATGTCGGTTGGAATGTATTTTTCTGAAGGAGTGGCCTTGGATTTGACATATCTTCAATACAATCTATCCTGATAGGGGTGCTCTTCCTACTAGGTAAGTGAAACAACAAAAACTTATTATAATAACCTAATCCATTTAACTAAATTGAAGCAAAATTTACTTAATAGATTCCAAGGACCAAGATTGACATTATCCAGGGTACCATCTATCCAGCCTTCCAACTTATTGCAACATATCAAGATATATTCTGTGGACAATCACTTGGAGTCACGATGCCATACAACATAACTCAGTCAAGACCTTGTGGGAGCCAAGACATCATTGATGCAGCCATAACCTTCATCCAAATCGTCTCTATCAACATTAGCGTAACAACACGGGAACTTTATATTCAGTAGGGGGGGTGAAACAAGACAATAGCACCACTTAACATGATTCTCACCACCTGATCTTTGTACTTGGAACATTGGGTTACTCACATCACTTTACCTGATGAAGTCGACGATACAAGACAAAAACGTCTCTTGGGCCGTTGCAACTATACCGGAGTTCCAGGTGACGGACATTGTATCAACGGGATAGTCCATCTATGAAAACGCTGGGTTTATAACATAAGGTCTCAAATCTTGCGGACTCTATACCGTTTATCTGCTCCAGGTCAATTGGATCTCGGCTACTAAAGAGCTCTTCTGTAACGTGCGGGGGAGGGGGTCGACAATGAATAGCTTATGCTTTGGTGTTTTGTGTATCTCTATTATGGGCGAACGACGGAAGGATGGTGGTCGTGATCGGAGATAACTCTGTGGTAACATCCTCGGGACAGCTTTACGGTTGGTCGATCAAGACTAATGGTCTATCTTTGTGGGAACCAATCAAATCGGTGCCAACTGAATCCAATAGCGTGGTGCATCATCCCCGCCACGACGAATGATCGAACGAACAAAGATGTTTTGATCTTCCTTTTGACATCAATATCTCTACTGTTACTGGATATCATCTCTATTTGGATTACAAACATTATCATCAACTTGACACCCCTCCTTACTATAGTCTTTACCCATTCCACTAGTTATTATTGGCTTCCCTTTATCTACTTATAAATTTTATACAATAAAAATCGGTCTTTTTTAACATACATATTAGGATTAAGGTTTTCGTCTGGGACTTTGTAAGCAATTACTCTTGATTGTTTATCTGATCTTTTTGTTTCTCTCGAGATAACAAGACGGGGTTTGTGTTTGTACTAGGCATCGAACGAAATGATATGGAAAGAAAGTACATAAAAGGTGATAATCTGCTCTCTTAGTATTATCAGATTTATGGAAACACAAAGAGGTTACTATTTAGGTACGATCATGATGTATGTGGATTGTTGATCTGATAGCAAATTGATCTATTTATGCAGTTACATACCCCGCTCGTGCCACGTTTCTCGATTTTGAATCGTGTTCCTGAGCAGCATGGGCCTGACTATCAGATCACTACTTTTTTTTTTTTTTTTTACAACTCAGAGCCCGTCACTTCAAGTCTATAAAAGTAGACCTCTTAAGCCTTTATCTTTTTGTTTCAACTCGATCTTATTGTCATCATGCGATTTTCGGTTTTATCTCTTTCTCTCCTTGCCCTCTTTTTGTTTGTTTGTCTAGGAGTGAATGGTAACACTTCCGTTGTGGTTCTCGAGGTAAACAAGTAAACTTTTTCTATGCACGTCAAACTAAAAAGGTAATCATTTTATTGATGATCATAGACAAACATACTGGTTCGAAGAAAATCTGGCACTGCCAAGGCATCTCCAGAGCAAGCACCTGTCCAAAAAGCAGCCAAGGCATCTACTATCTGGGCTTCACCTGCTATTCTACAAGATGGTACTTTGTTTTATATAGTTATCTCTATCTCTACTCTTCTATGGTGTACTGGAAAAGGTGTAGATATGGTTCTAGATCAACAGGAACGTAAAGCCGAGCATCAGGCCCGTCGTTAAGGAACTAGTCCCTCTCTCTGTATGTCCTCTTACTACTTTATATCTTAATCCCCACCTATATAGTCTCTGTATAGTACCTTGTATTTTTATCATCACCCAAATATCTTCGTATATAAATAAACTATATCCTGCCCTTTTTCTTTACATTACTTTATCTAAGCAAAACCGGATAAAAGAAAAAGAGAAATGGTCGCGTGGTGTGTTGTGACCCCACTCTATGTAATGGTTACTCTTTTGGTAGATGATTTCGTGATATGCCTTTAGTGGAAAAAAATGATTGCTTTGCATTTTAGAGAAGGTACTTAATGACCCATTATACTGGTAAGAAATGTTCGTCATCTTTTAAGAAAAGGAGTGCTCAGGAAAAGGGAAAGCGAACCATATATAGATGATCCGTTCATGCGTTTCCAATCCCGATGGGTCACCAAAAAGTGGTTCCTATCGGCGTTTTAAATTTGGTTGAACCATTTTTTCCCTTTTCTTCCCTCTTTCTTTTCTTCTCCACAATTAGTATACTGCCTTCCACTACAACCCTATGACTTTTGAAGATTAACATATCTTGTACTCTGGATTACGTAAGTGTGTTCCACGTTTGCTAATCTACTGTTCTACTCACCTCTTTTTACAAGGATTCTTCCATAGGAAACACCAAACTTTACATTACTACTGGATTGAAAAAAAACAACAACCTCCGAATGGATTGG
This sequence comes from Chlamydoabsidia padenii, assembly GCA_025330725.1. Taxonomy (NCBI): domain Eukaryota; kingdom Fungi; phylum Mucoromycota; class Mucoromycetes; order Mucorales; family Cunninghamellaceae; genus Chlamydoabsidia; species Chlamydoabsidia padenii. Next base: position 647,747 of record JAIWND010000008.1, on the reverse strand, counting down.
ACTCTATCTTTACTCGACCTGAATCACAAACTGCTCTCTCAACTTTTACGTAAGGCAAAATAAACGTAAACAAAGAATGGGATTTGTCATGTCAAGAAATATACTGACGTCTTCAAATCTCACCAAACATGATCACCTTTTGCTAACACGGATATTCTTATTCTAGTGTCCCACTGGTTTAACCCACAATAAAACAAACAAACCTCAAGTTGATGCCTCCAGTGTGTAAGTAGTATGTTTGTCTATATGTAAAGAAAATACCACTCACGCTCCTCCTTACACTTTCTTTTTTTTTATTTATATATTACCCGTGGGTATCTTATCTGCACCAGGCGCTACGATTGAAATCTTTGACTTATGCACCCGTTTGGATTTGACAAACAAGATCAACCAAGGCGTCAGTAATATAATGTCTTTGGGCACTCGATGGATTCTCTTTAATCTCGAGTAATGTTTGCTGATACGATCAAAACAGTAAGAACAATCTACAAAAATAAGTAATGCTTATCATTTACCCCCGCCTTTTTTTGTGTAGGGTATGGGTAGTCGATGGTATGTTAATCAATATGACGATAAATCATCAACCTTTCATCACGGTAGATGATGGCCTGGCTATACTAGGGAAAGGGATGTGAGTGGCGAGATCCTCCATCACTCATGTCCTGGCACTGACGCCTGTGTGAGTAATGGAAACTAACTCGATGGATAAAATTTATCCCCAGCTTTGACTGTACCTCTCATTGTTTAATAGGGTTTTGGTCATCTCTTATTTTGATACTTGATTGGGCGGTTGGGTGGTACAAGATGACTGACCCACGTGAAATGGACATGGATGTGGCCCAGGCGCCATGCTGACTTTATTATCTACAGAACTCAAGTATACACAAAGGTGTTCTTATTGGATATATCACGAAGATCAAGAATGTGGGCCAAGTTATTGTCATTGATATAGTATAGAACTAATAGATTAGATAAAACAATGTTAATAAAGTCTGTTTGTTTATGATTTATATCTATATATACAGTGTTTCTACGATTACCTGTCGCATTTTTTGAAATTGGTGTCGCACTTGAAAAAAATCAGTATTGCTCCAGCTACAACAACAACAACAAAAAAAAATTGTTGTACCGTACAGCGAAATCGGGATTTGAAAAAACCATACAACAAAACATTTTCTTCACTAAAACCATCATAACTCATGCATCAATAAACCTTTTTGCTTTTTTTGTTGTTGTATTGGATAGCTGAGGTTCTCATTTATTATTAGAGATAAAGAAAAGCACAAGTCATTACATACAAAGTTGAGAAAGGAAACTTTCCCTCAAACCTCTTCTTTTTTGAAAAAAGAGCGTACAGCAAAAATTTCTCTTCACTAAAATCATCATAAATCATGCATCAATGGATCTTTTTTGTTCCGTTTTTCTCAATGGAGAGCTGAGAGTCTTATCTATTATCAGAAGGCAACAGCAAAAGGAAAAAAAAAAAAGCATCCAGCACCACCTGCGGACCAAAAGGTTACCGAGGTCGTTTGCATGAAATTCAGGACATGGAAGTAGTTGATAATGTAAAATACACACAAAGTAATAAAAAATAAAATAGGCTATAAATCAAAAGTTTGGTTAAAAAAAAAAAAGAAGTGTTTTTATTCAAGAAGAAGACTATAAAGGTATAAGGGAGGTGGACATAAACAAGAATTAAACTATAAAGACTACAAGTTTCCAATACAAAGAGATAATCAATACAAAGAAGGATTCAATAGAAGAGGTAGAATATACACAAGAAGTGGAAGGGGAATGTGACAAATAATAAAAAGAATGGGTAACCAAAGGAAGATATGTGGGCAAGGTAGCTAGAGATTATTTTCGTCTTCATCATCCGTGTCATCTTGACTGTCATACGGGTTACAGGGACCAGCACTGGTACCTTTGGAGGTTCGGCGACGCTTAGAGGGTGTAAACAGCACGTTTGGAGATACTTCAGGACAGACAGACTGAGGTAGATCATGGGCGGGCACCAAGTTGGCCAAAACCGAATGACTTTCTTTTTTTGAGATAGCAGGCAGAAGGATATCCTTCATGGCACAGTGATGGTTTTTCCAAACATAAAGAGCATCCAATGTGTCAATAAATTCAGGGAGGTTGGCAACATATACAGGTAATTCCAAGTTTGAGAAAAAGCGAGCCACAAATGCATCTTCATACTGGGAGACAGAGAACATATAACCGGTAGAGCCTGTAAACATAAAAAAAAACAAAAAAGAATTATTTTCCTATTTGTTTTCATTATTTACTTTACCTATCCAATCCATTGCTAAGGTTGAGAGTCGTGGAATCATGTCATTGGCAATAGGATAAGTCAACCATTTGGTCAAGAGAGCCTTGTTCGTTCGGATATTTTTCGCCTGTTGTTTCGAAGATAAATTCATCACCTTGTCCTTCTTCCATTCATTCGTGCTGAGTTCCAAGTCTTTCGATTCAATGATCATGTCGATTCGTCGCCCCGTCATCATAAAACCGGCACCAAATGTCTTTGTATTTGCTTTGCAAATTTCCTTGGAGGCTTTGCTCATAATTTCACCGCTAAGAAGAAGAAAAAACAACAGTATATGTGTTAACTTCACAGTATTATCAATTTTTTTTTTCACTTACTCCTTCAGGTCCAGATGAGTGTCTTCTAAAATAATGTCCAAGATTTGTGCCATTTTTCGATAAAAAGTGAGTTCACTAGCGATTGGAGTATAAGATCCAGCATCGCCAATACATGACCTGAGCACCACCGACATTACATCGAGAACTTGCAATAATTGTTGGTCTTGTTCATCGGCGTCATACAGATTGAGTTTCACTCGGCAGATCGCTTGGTTGAGGTTTTTCTTCTTGATGATTCCATCGCTGTCTTTTCCTAGCTGGGGGGGGGTTAAAAAAAGTAGAAAGTGTTAGCACAAGCATCATCACCTGCATTTTTTTTCTTAAACATACCTCAATCACCTTGGCAAAGAGTTGTCGTGATTCCGTTCGTAGCCCTGGAGCTGTGATGATAGGTGATGAAGTAGGTGCGAGCAGAGCTTCATTGTTCTTGATGTGTTTAGCAAAGAGGGACTTTGTTGTGGGATTCATGCAATCAATTACGTGTGATGTCGACAACCTAAAAAATGCACAGTTAGAATGTAATGAATGATATGGATTTTCTTTTTTCCTTACTTCAGAGCAATAACGTCCTTGGATGCCAAGTTACCTTGAAGAATCAGCGAAGCCGACATTTTGTCCAATTGTTGTGCGAGACTCTTTGGTTGGAAAGTATCAGTGATTGATTTGAGGTCAGCGTAGTCAGCCAAACACATATCATTGGTGAGCTATTTTTTCATTATTAAAATAAAGGTGAGTAATAAAATAATGATGGCCAAGTCCATGCTTACTTACAGCTTTCAATGCCATACGATATACTTCGTGACGGAATTTCACATGATCAATAGAAGGCAAGGATATAGGGTCGGTGGCGTCGAATATACGGTCAAAATGTCGGCGCTGGGAAGAGGAAGACGATGGTTGCTAATTTGAACGAGTGACCACAGTAAAAAAAAATATACAAATAAAAAGGATTCAGTACGTTGTATCACATGGAAGGCAAATAATAGCAAAAACACATACTTACAATATCATCAAGAGTGTTGTCAGATGTCAAGACTTCCTTTTCGTTCCTATTTGAAAAATTCAAAATATTCAAAGGGTGTTGTTAGTCTCCACTTGAGTAATAATATAGACAATCGTCACATTACCTTTTATTGATGAAGACAGCATTGGATGGATTGAAGTTCTGTTGGCCATAGTTTACTATTGAAATCTTACTACTGCTGCGGGATGAATCAGACCTTGAATCGTTGTCTTGATTTGTTGTACCAGCATATGCTTGTTTCAATTGATTGACTACACCCTTTTTTTAAAAAGAAAAAATGTTTTAGTCGCTTCATTTCATCAATAATATTCTAATTACCTTCCAGTTTTTGAGCCATTGTTTTGCTTTGGTTTTCTTTTCCCTATTCACGCTATTGAGGGCGGAGATATCTTGCAAAGCCAGGTAAAGATCATTTTGAAGAGCACTAAAAGGTGTAAGAGGTGGAATCTGGCGGACGTGTTCCACAATCAATGCAGCGTCCCAGTTGCTTGGTTCGTTTTCCAAAAGATACGCCAATAACATGATAAAAAAAGAACAGCGTTGAAGTCCACTTGAACTGATTTTCCTATTTAAATCACAGCCACTCCTACATTCAGACGCCGACGTTTAGGTGTTGAAATTTATTTTTCCTTTTGTTTTTTTCACTCACTGCGTTACCTTGGACCTTTTCTCCTAACCTCAGGCTTGTATACTTTGATGGATGGAAAACCGCAAGTCATGGATGTTACCAGTAGCAAGTGGAACTGCTCTTGGTTAGTATTCAATCTCGTAGAGGGCGTAACCGGTCCCAAAAGGAGCGGCTTACATCTGCGCTTTACAGCCTCAGCAGCTGTTGAACAAATGTTATTGATACTTCTTCTTTGGAAGGGGTTGAAGTGGCATTCCGGCTGTCGTTTGATGTTCAATAAATCATCCTGTTTTTGTGCAGGTTGGTGGTTTGATATCTGCGGATTGTTATACACATTAATCAGGGTATCGTCCTTTGTTATCTGTTTGGATTGGAGGAATTCAGAGCGATCGGTGCGCCGTGACCTCGCACTCGGTATACCGGGTTTCCTTTGGTATCATGCAATAGTGGCTGCTGTTTTTTTAATCCTTCATTGTGTATAAGCTTGGGGGGAGTTTTTTTGTAAGTATCATTTTGCAATTTTTATTTTGGAACGGCAATAATCTCTCTCTCTTTTTTTTTTTTTTTTTTTTTTTTTTTTTTTTTTTTTTTTTTTTTTTTTTTTTTTTTAGTAAGCCATGGAATCCCTTTGACTTTGAAACTCTTCTTCGAACTTCATGCTTGTATACTCTGATGGATGGAAAACCGCATGTCATGGATGTTACCAGTAGCAAGTGGAACTGCTCTTGGTTAGTATTCAATCTCGTAGAGGGCGTAACCGGTCCCAAAAGGAGCGGCTTACATCTGCGCTTTACAGCCTCAGCAGCTGTTGAACAAATGTTATTGATACTTCTTCTTTGGAAGGGGTTGAAGTGGCATTCCGGCTGTCGTTTGATGTTCAATAAATCATCCTGTTTTTGTGCAGGTTGGTGGTTTGATATCTGCGGATTGTTATACACATTAATCAGGGTATCGTCCTTTGTTATCTGTTTGGATTGGAGGAATTCAGAGCGATCGGTGCGCCGTGACCTCGCACTCGGTATACCGGGTTTCCTTTGGTATCATGCAATAGTGGCTGCTGTTTTTTTATCCTTCATTGTGTATAAGCTTGGGGGGAGTTTTTTTGTAAGTATCATTTTGCAATTTTTATTTTGGAACGGCAATAATCTCTCTCTTTTTTTTTATTTTTATTTTTTATTTTTTATAGTAAGCCATGGAATTCATCTATCCTCTTCCCCTATGCTGGTATGGCACCAAGAACTGTATAGACCTCACTTCAAGAAATCAATTATTTGGATCCACATTCATTACCATTCGGATGGTGATGATTTTGCTCTTTATTATACATGTGTTTAGTCCCCTGCTCACCTCCCACCTTTACCTTTTTATGTTACCATTCCCTCCTCTTCTCATATCGTTACCAATTGAAACACCTGAATAAATGAATAATATCTTATCAATTGTGATTATGTTTTGTTGACTTGCTGTTGATGCCATGTGTGTGTGTGTGTGTGTGTGTAGTTTTCTATAGATAGTAGATTATGTAGTCTATAGTTTTATTCTTGTTTTATGTGCACCTTCCTTTTCTTTCCTCCTTTGTATTGTTATATAGTCTTCTTGAATGGACACACTTTTTTATACCAAACTTTTGTGTGCATTTTGCCTAGATGTACGGTACAACAAAATCGGGATTTGAAAAAACCGTACAACAAAAAAATGTCTTCATTAAAAATATCATAACTCATGCATCAATAAACCTTTTTGCTTTTTTTGTTGTTGTATTGGATAGCTGAAGTTCTCATTTATTATTAGAGATAAAGAAAAGCACAAGTCGTTACATACAAAATTGAGGAAGGGAACTTTCCCTCAGACCTCTTCTTTTTTGAAAAAAAGAGCGTACAGCAAAAATTTCTCTTCACTAAAATCATCATAAATCATGCATCAATGGATCTTTTTTGTTCCGTTTTTCTCAATGGAGAGCTGAGAGTCTTATCTATTATCAGAATCAACAGCAAAAGGAAAAAAAAAAGCATCCAGCACCACCTGCGGACCAAAAGGTTACCGAGGTCGTTTGCATGAAATTCAGGACATGGAAGTAGTTGATAATGCAAAATACACACAAAGTAATAAAAAATAAAATAGGCTATAAATCAAAAGTTTGGTTAAAAAAAAGAAGTGTTTTTATTCAAGAAGAAGACTATAAAGGTATAAGGGAGGTGGACATAAACAAGAATTAAACTATAAAGACTACAAGTTTCCAATACAAAGAGATAATCAATACAAAGAAGGATTCAATAGAAGAGGTAGAATATACACAAGAAGTGGAAGGGGAATGTGACAAGCAATAAAAAGAATGGGTAACCAAGGAAATGTGGGATGGTTCGACCCTCTCGTTTTTTTTTCACAGCCAAATTTTCATTTTTAAACCTCACTTCTCTTTTCGCGATGATTAAATGTTCGGATTTCCTTTCTTGAATAGTGAGGTTAAAATGTTGAGGTCTGATGAGCGCAACCTATTATGATTGATAAATAGGGTAATTGAGCGACTCAGCCTAACATAAAATTGAGAATGTAGAATTGTGTGACATTAAGTCGGCAGTTGTAATATCGAGAGTCCAGATTCATTTCTTCCACAGGAAAAGGATACCTGTATTGAAGTAACTTGAATGGTAATTGTTATAGTTGTTGTATTGGAAACAAGTCTGTCCATAACGAAAGATTGTTTTGGGCATGCTTGGTTTACTGAGAGAAAAAACCTACACCACCAAAAAAATAAAAAAAAATAAAAAAAAGTTAAACTCCGCTAGCTCGAGAGGTACACCAATTTCAGTTTTCAAAAGTAAGTTTTTCCTTTCTCTTTCTGTTTCTTTTTATTTATCTCATTGTACCCCATTCCTCTCCTTTACATTCTTCGTCTTTTTATATTATATTTTTTATATCTGTTTGCAGTCACTTGATCTTTGAATAGACATCTCTACACCATTATTATATGATATTATCAACACTCTTTTTGACGTTTGTCGTTGGGTCAGGAACCATTCAAGCTTCTGAAACCAGTCAACCATCCCTCATTCGTCTTCCTTTTGTTGAAAGAAGTAATTCTTTGGGCAATTTTGCTAGACGAGATGGATACAAAAGCTTGCTTTACAACTCTCATGGCACTCAATACCTGGTGACTCTCTCCATTGGCACGCCTGGTCAAAAATTCACAGTAACACTAGATACTGGAAGGTAAAAATTAAAACAATGATTGGAATGATATAATACTCATGATTGATCAATTACGTTATTATAATAGTGGTGACTTGTGGGTACCTTCAACTGAGTGCCCTGCCTTGGTATGTCCTGTATCTCGATTCGACCCCACAGCATCCTCCACCTATAATACCACTAACATACCCTTTAATATCACCTATGGCATTGGTACAGCAAACGGAACGTATGTCAAAGACACAGTAACGATTGGCGGCGTAGCAGTCCAGCAACAACAACTAGCCCTGGCAGCTTACTCCACCAGCGTCTTTACCCGAATGTCATCACAAGGTCTACGCAACACAACCGCAAACGATCCAGTTCCCGCGGATGGTCTTCTTGGTCTTGGTTATCCTGGCCTCACTGCGATTGCTCATCAAAAAAACGGCTCGGCTTATACACCTTTTGTTTTTAACCTCGTGCAACAAAACCTGATTCAAGATCCTGTCTTCTCTATCTATCTCAACAGGGCAGATGAACGGAACTGGGCGGGGGAAATCATCTTTGGTGGGGTCGATTCAACAAAGTATTCGGGTAATATCAGCTATGTGCCCGTGCAACAAATTACAGCCGGCTCATCTACTTCATCTTCTGCTGTTACTGGATATATGTTTTGGGTGGTCTATGGTCAAGGTGTCACGGTTACAGGTGGTCAATACCCGACAACAAATATCAAGTATGAATCACCATTACCCACCATCATCGACACTGGTACCACTCTCTCCTATCTACCTGCAGAAATGGTCAAGGCTATTGTTGAAGCTGTGGCTGGTCCAGGAATCTATCAACAAGATCAAAACACCGGCATGTATAAACTCGACTGTGGGCTCACAAATCAAAATATCAACATCCAGCTCCAAATGACGCCAACATCTGCAGCAACAGACTCTCCTGTGGTTATCAATACCGCCATAAATGATGCCATTCTTCAAGATCAAACTGGTTCTTGCTACTTGGCGATTGCTCCTTCTGAAGGTACCTCACCTTTTGGTGCCAACTCTGCCCTCATTGGTCAATCCATCCTCCGCAGCGCCTACATGGTGTTTGATATGGGCAAGAATCGTATCGGGTTTGCACAAACTATCTTTACGCCTGGAAGCAGCACGGATGGCTCTAATGGTACCAATTATGGCTCATCAAGTGGTGGTGGCGGTGGATCTAATGGCTCAAATGGGAATGCCGCAGGTCAAAGTGGCACGTCACCTTCTTCGGTAGTCTCTACTTTAAATGTAATGATTAGTATATTAGTAATGATTTGTCTTTATGTATCCTAGTTATTTATATATCTTGTAATTTTATTTTTTGTACTGATTGGGAATCTAATAAAAAAACTTATCTTGTTAACTTTGTATATGTATGTCTTCTGGGGGATACTCTGGGCAAGAATAACTTGAATAGGCGGGCTCATGCGTAACTTTGATTTTGAAGTAATTAATCGGCGAATGAACAATTCAGTCAACGATAATACCGATATGAGTGGCCCATATTCTCTTTCCAAGAATTGTTGCCACCGAATAAGTACTTGAATAAAATTTTTGCTGTTACTGATGATGGTGTAAAAGCTGGGTAATCGATATTGATCGCCATTTTGTAAATCCCTTTCTTCAAAATGTTTATTGCTGCATTTTGATCCCGCCCCCGCGAAGCAAATCCATTTTTTCTTCCAATGCAATCAGAGTTGATACAGACCACGATTCCTGAATTCAGTTTGGTGCTGTCCCGCCGCAGTGGGTGAACAACCCGAGAGTCACAGAGACAACATAGTTTCGATGTAAGACATTCATTAGTTTCATGGACTGTTGCCTTTTCCTCGAGAAATTGTTGTAACTTGGCTGTGCTTCGCCGTTGGTATCCTTTTATTCTTGAACCATGACCTTGGCCAGCATCCCCATAAAACATAACTAGTTTGGCTTGACGGGATTTGAACTTGGGATCCACTGGGTTTCATATTAATGCTTTTGCCGCAGATGCATGGGCCTTGTTGTTGAATCTTTCCGTACCATGGTTTTGCTTCTTGATCCATGGGGATTGGTGGTAGAATGTGTGAAGATATCTGTATTGCTGACTTTCATTTAAGGTCCCAATGTAAACATGGTGCTGATCGTCTTGGTTTTTATGCACTTGTTCAATCTCAGACAGATATCCTTCAACGGTTTGCTCTTTTTTTTTTTTTTTTTTCTTCATGACATGGCGGCAATAGTCGGTTCTTGATTGACTACTGATTCTTTTAGCTCGTATATTTTTAAAGTGAACCTTCATCAACTTGTATACTTGCTTTGTATTATAATTATCCATTTCTTCTTCCAGGGGTATGTACAAAACAATGAAGTACTCACATTTCATTGTTCACAACAACGAGATTTAATTTATGCAAGGGAAGGCGGTGTTTTAAGTTCAGATCCCGATTCTGCATGAATTTCCCAATCCAGCAAACCATGTGTCGTTGCCAGGGGTGACCTTGGAGAGGACCAATTCACGTTTGAAAAAAAAAATCCAGAGTCTTTTCATCATGATATGGTTTCCATGGCCTACCCACCAACCCCTGATTATGCAGATTCGAATCCAGATTCATTCAAATTCACCTCTACCCATATGGCCCACTTTGTTATATTTACCCTCCCCCACATCTAGCCCTAACTCTATGCCAAGGTTGTCATTGTCGTTGCCGTTGGTGATGCAGTTGATTGAGCAAGTTAAGAGCTGTTTTGAGTAAAGATATTGTGTAATGAGAGTGAGAGAGGAAGAAAGAAGACAATGTTTAGATATTTTGAATCAGTGGGCTGACAGAGCCACTCTTGGGGTAAAATATGCCTAATCAACAAAAAATTAAATCCTTGTTTTGAGTCCGAAGGTGAAATTTGAACATCGAAAATAATGTGAATCCGTATCACTCTTGTTAATGCAAATACTCTCTTTGGCCTTCCGCTGCAAAGCAATACATTCGAGCTATATATAGAATGAACTAAAATCACTGGTATGGTTATCATTAGTGAAAAATATAAAGGGAGTACCTTTTGCATTGAAGAGTGTTGGCGCTGAAGAGATAGACCAGACTAACTCACGTCTTGACTTTGTGATCAAAACGGTGCAGAGAAATTTCACTTTCTTTATTAATGACGTCTCATGTTAGTAGGCATCAAAAAGGAAAACAAAAATGAATATGACAACTTCTTTCGATTCCTTCATTTTAAGATCTACTCTTCTTGGTACTACCTTTGGACTTATAGGATTCTTCTGCATGCTGGAAACAGACAACAAAAAATACATTGATATAATGAACAATACCAATTCAGATGAAGAAGATACTAATTTGACCGCAGGCAGTATTCTATTCCGCCTGTACGTGATTGAATCTAATGAAAAATAGATGGTATTGTAAGGCTCATCAGGTTACCAAATCTTTTCCTCCTTTTAACAGAGCCTCTCCATTGATCTCCTTGTCCTTGAAAAGTAATAAAATTTCTTGCGAAGATAATTTTGTACATCATTATATTGATGATGTCCTTGATGGTGATTTCTCCCAGGAACCGCTATTACAGCAGGAGTGGTAAATTCATGCAAAATTCAAATCCCGGCAAGTGTTTTTTGCTTTACAGGGCAAAGGGATGGTTGACGACATCCAAAAAAGAAAAGTCAACATAGGCATTGAAGCCTGATTAGGTTACTTTCGCTAAACCGTGGATCAACAAGTTTGATTTCGCGGCATACGAACTGAAACCGCCCAACAAAAGGGTTCCCGTCCCATTATCTGACTTTGTGAAACTAGGTGTGCCTCATCCTCATCCTCATCCTCATCTTCTTCTTCTTCATTATATTCTTCTTCATCATCCTTTTTTTTCGTGCTTTTAGTCCACTGCCAACATCAACACCTCCAACAAGAACACAGCAACAGCATCAGCAGCAGAAGTAACAACACCAATTGGGGGTAACCCGGGGGGGGGAGGCGTAGGTATTTTAGCTGTCCAGCTAATTTTGGTTGCACGGGCAAAAAAAAAGCATAAACTTTACACGATTTATCATGTATATAGGCGTTATTCGTCGTGATACATAAATTATTTATGATAGAAACATCTTTATTGATAAACGCATTTATATTGACCAGTAAACATATGATAAAACAAGACTTTATTGACATTAAGATTAAATATAACACTATATCTACAATAAAATCAATGTAAATCCAACCTACCACCATTGTTATCCACAAGACATCATATTTTGATCTTGCTGGACCAATGATTGATTTGACATTCATATATATCCCCAGTTGCATTCAAGAGGTGTACCATCGTCGCACTTGACCACCCAATCCACCCTCGACGTCCACCGCCTTTGCGATAGCATTATTCTTCTTTTTAACCAAAGCCTATTGCGTTCTATTCAGAGAACGTCATCCTTTTCCCCAGTTTGTTGTATCAGCCAAAAAAGAGATTCGTCCATAGTTGATTGGTAGGTATCGATTCTAAATCAACACAAAATAAAAAGTGTTAGTCTTAGAGTCTTGGTTAAGGTGACTTTCCAAGAAGAAAGAGGCAGTATACACTACTACCCTTTCTCTTCGTGCCTGTCTTTTACCTTGGCCGTGTTGATCCAAATTGGATGATTTCCAAGAGAGCCCATTACTATCACAGAGTCAGTTGCTTCGTCACCTCTTTTTGTTTATCTTCATCATTCAATCGTTACAACAAATGGGAGTTCCCTGTTGAAGAGGGCCAAGTTGATTGTCTTTGGAATGGGAAGGCAAAGAAGAAAGAAATGCTTTTTCGCCGAGTTATCAAAATCCCGCCACATTGCCAACTATAAAAACGCGATTTCTAAAATTCCTTCTCTTTCCTTCTCTTTCCTCTTTTTTTTTTTTTTTTTTTTGGATCCACTGAACTTGAATGTTAGTACTTTACTAGATTGTCTTACCTTATTGATGGAAAACTCTTCTTCAATTAGCTATAGCACATGCCCATGGACGATCGCTAACCCTTGTCGAATCGAGAGTTACTTTACACCCATCTTTGATCAAACGTAAGAACAACAACTAGTTCTTTGTTTAAATGCTAACCATCTTTTTTTCAACACATTAGTGGCAGTCAGCAAAATAGGCGCAATTAAAGCTTTAGTCAACACCAATCTGATCAGCGCATCACTCCTCCACCACGTCAAGAATACGAAGACAAAGCTCTCCTTACTTGATCCCCGTGTATGAACAACAGGTGGCAACAATTATGGATACGTTATCATCAATTATCTCATTCTATGCTACTGAAACCACCGAAACATCTTTTATCACCAGCACTGCACTTACATTCAAGGACCTCCCATTGTGCTCGGTCGACTGGTGATGATACGGATGAAAATTATATGATTACTGTTTTTTGATCAGTGGCACAACAGGATCACCAAAGGTGACCGTATTCCAACATGCCCGCGTAAACAGTAAGTAGAAGAATCATGTACTTTGTATACTCTCCACTAACTTACTCTCTTCTGTCCTTGGTAGAGATCTGCTAAGGCTGGACTCGGGTGGATTCTGAAAATGCTATGACAACCAAGATGGCTCAGGTTATGGGGCTTTATCCAGGTGTGTATTGAATCCCTCTATGGAACAAGACAAGGAACATAGATTACAAGCATATTTACCAATACCCCCATGACATTCGCCCAAGTACGCCGTCTTTGTTTTTATCTGGACTATACCAGCTATGGAAATAACAGCAACCTCCAGAAAACAAGATATCTAATTGATCCATAGTGATACTTATGTCCCTTTTACAATAGATGATCTCAAGTCCATTCAAGACGGTGTGGCCAAGCTTTAGTTATTTAGTCCTTTTAGTATTTAGATCTATATTAACCAATCAAATAATAAAAACCTACATGTTTATAAAAAGAAGACATTGGCCAAAATAATGTGTTTTTATTGACGTAAAATGGGTGGAGAAGAAGTATATATATAAATCAAGGGAACTATACTATAGGAAGGAGGGGGTTATTCGAATTTACATTGACTAGAATCCACCACGAGAAGGACCACGTCCTCGACCACCACGGAATCCACCACCTCGACCACCACGGCCACCTACAATAAAAAAAATAAAAAATAAAAATAGATTGTCAAGTTTTGGTTTATCCACCCCATAGTTCTACCCATTTCAGACTTACCTCTAACCACCGCCGTACCTCGACCTAAACCAAGACCCCGTCCTTTCATCGCACCTGGAGTGGCACGTTTGAACATGGGAGCATTCTTGAGCATGTCAGGCACAATGAAGAATCGCACACTGGAACCACGGATGTAGACTTGATCCAGTTGTGATACACGACCATCCCGAGCAGTCACTGTGATTTCCTTTAGTTGGATATTCATGTTGTCTTCGGCTGTATAGAGTCAAAAAGTAAGTTGAATAAGAAAAGGAGAGATCGATGCCGAAGAATAAAGTTGAAGAGAGGTTAGGTTGTCAAACAGATAGATTTGGTGATGGAGTCACGTTATTAGCAAATTGGATCGTTCGTTCAATTACAGGTAAGTGGATGTTGATAAAAGTCATCGTGTCATGAGAAGAAGAATAACGAAGAAGTTACATTGAGTACATCAGTCATCAGTCAGTTAATGATCTCCCCCCCCCCACTACACACACCCGTTTGCCCAAAGTGGAGATGCGATAAATCAAACCAAATAAATCTTACCTTCTAATAACTTGCCACGATAAAGTTGACCCGTTTTTAATTCCAAAGTGATGATGTGGCCTTGTGCTTCATGGAGAAGTTTAATGGGGACGCCGATCGACATGATATAGTGTTATGTTGTTGTAGAATAAAAGAAGAAGAGGGAAAGGGAGGGAGAAAAAAAAAATTGTAAAGGCGAAAAAATAATTTCATGACGACGTTTCTATGAGCGGGATTTAAATATTCTTTTTGGGAAGGTCGACTCAACCATCGCATGAAGATACAACAGAAACCTATTGGTAGAATCAAATTGTAATTATATATGATGTATATCTCACATTGTGGGAAGAGTAGTAATATTCCTAGTGGACTTTATTGTTGTTGTTTTTTTGCTACTGGATCGCCCTTTAAGGTGGGTTATTTCGCAGGAATCTGATTATTCTCAGTTCCAGAAAGATAATCATCCACATACAGTATAACTATAAGCCCACTAGTACTTGTTTTAATATGTGATTAGTTATCAGAATAAAAAGTAGTAGTATAAAGAAGGGGTACCCAGAGACCACTTCAATGTCGGGACTCAAAAGCTCATGCGCCTGAATTTACTCTGTAAAACTAAAGGATCATCATTAAATGGTCATGCCAATTAATAAAGAAAAAGCAAGATGTGTCTGGATATCTGATAAGATTGTAATTACATTTGATTAACGTCTGGAAGGATCACTGTCTGGTTTTCGATGATGGAACACGAATGGATCCTTCACATCTGAAAATTTTCAAATCCCGCCTTTGAAAGATAATTTTTCTTGGATGATCGTGTCGCGCACCTCTTTCTCTTCCTTTTCTACATTTCTGCAGCGCCTCTCCTTCCTCATCTTCATTAGTTGCAATGTATATCAAGCAGGTAAAACATTAACAATAAATAGCATACCAATAAAAGAATAATGGATCTAAACTGATCAAATTGTTTACCTGTCAACCTTAGATTACTATTCAAGGGTTCAAATCTTACAAGGACCAAACGACATTTGACCCCTTCAGCCCTCATCATAACGTTATTGGTAATAATATAAAACACTTGACCGCCTTACAAATACTGTATTGCCCAGCTAGTTGAATTAACTGTCTTTCTCCCCCCCCTTTTTTTGCTGGTGTAGTTGGCCGTAATGGATCAGGGAAAAGTAACTTCTTTGCAGGTAAGAAAAAAAGTAACCACGGTTAGAATCGGCATATCCTGTCAATGTCTTCTCATCTAATATAATCTTGATCATTCTTGCTTTATCTTCCTTATAGCTATTAGGTTTGTTTTGGGTGATGCTTACTTGAATCTTAGTAAAGAAGAACGACAAGCTCTCTTACACGTAAGCAATACGATACTCCAATAGACCCTCCTCCCACAACAGTATGACGAACATGATATAACTCTTTGTTTTTATATTGATCCCTATAGGAAGGCGTTGGCTCTGCCACGATATCTGCTTATGTGGAACTTGTATTCGACAATAGTGATGGCCGTTTACCTGTAAGTTACAATAACACTCATCCTTCTTTTTTGTAATCGTATTAACTGATATGTCTTTAACTCCCCTCTTAATAAACAATTAGGTGGACAAGCCCGAAGTGACCTTACGACGAAGCATTGGTTTATCCCTGGATGAATATTCTTTGGACAGCAAAGCAATCACGTAAGTCCTTCAATGATCTAAATTCGAAAAGACTGAAAACTTGCCATGAAATCTAACTTTTTTCTAAATAGGAAATCGGATGTCAAGAATCTCTTTGAAAGCATTGGTTTCTCAAGTGCTAATCCATACTTTGTTGTGCCACAGGGAAAAGTAAGTTGTGGGTTTAGGGATGTATTGGGATGAATAGGCTATATACTCATTCTCACTTTTGATTTTGAAGATCAACTCATTAACTGTCGCCAAGGATAAGGACCGATTGGAACTATTGAAGGATATTGCTGGTACTAGTGTTTATGAAGAAAAGCGAAGGGAAAGTACAGTATTAATGCAAGAAACAGGTAACAAACACACAAACACGCGGAACTCAGAGGGGAGAGGGATAAAACAGGTTGTAATAACTAACATACTTTGATAATTATTAGACAACAAAAGAACCAAGATCACTGAAGTACTTCAATATATTCAAGACCGCCTGGCCCAACTGGAAGAAGAAAAGGATGAACTATCTCAATACCAAGCCTTGGATCGTGACCGCCGCTCTTTGGAATACACCATCTATGCCCGGGAACAAATGGACACCAACGTCAAACTAGAAGAATTGGAAGAAAATCGTCAAAAGGATTTGGAAATTCGGGACTCTAAACGTGAAGAATACAACGACAATGAAACCTCTCTGAATGTAATGACATGAACAACAAAACTAGTTACATATATAAATAATCTAATCACTTTTTATCTTTCATAGGGACTCGAAAACAACAAACGGGATGTGACACAAGCTCTTCAAGTGAAGGAAATGGAAAAAACCGAACTTCAAGACGAATTGGATGACCTGATGAAACTTAGAACTCAATTGGAATTGCAAATCAAGGACTTGGAGGACAATCAGCTATCAGAATCAGAACTAGAGGTAACTACCATGTCATTATCCCCTTTGACCCCCCTACTAACTCTACTTTTTACTTTGATAGGCCAAAATTGCAGCACAGGTGAATCAACTGGATCAAGAAATAGCCCTTCAAGAACAAAAGGTCAACGAAATTACCCCTCGATACGAAGAACTAGAACAATCTGACAACACCTTGCGGAAACAGTAAGTAGATGTGTATATAACTGATATGGAAACAGACTGACTTACCAACTTTGTCACTGATTAGATTGGATACTCTGAAGATCGAATTGGAAGGTCTTTATGCAAAACAGGCTCGGTTATCGCAATTCAGCAATCGTGATGAACGGGATACTTGGCTACGAAATCAAATTCAAGAATTATCTACTATTCACAAGGACTTGGAAAAACAGGTAAAGGAAAACAGCAAACGTGTCAAGTAGGTATCATGTACTAATCCTTTCCTCACTTACGCCCACGTATGAACATTTATAGATCGAAACTTTGGCCGATGAAAAAGAAGCTGCCAGCGAACATCTTCTTCAAAAAACACAGCGAGTTCAAGATATTCAAGACAAGTTGACTGAACAACGCTCGGCCAAGGAGGGACTACTGGACCAAGAAGCAAACCTCAAGGAGAAACGGGATCAATTGACGGAAACAAGAAAGTAAGTATCAATACATTTATACTTTTACCTAATACTAACATAATACAACGCCTTTTTTTTTTTTTTTTTTTTTTGTTTTATCTTTTAGAAACTTATGGCGTGAAGAGGCTGGCCTAGACTCTGCGATCCAAACATGCAAAAACGAAATATACAAGGCTGAACGGGCATTATCTGGATCTATGGATAAGGTAAGATAAAGACAAAATAAAGATGCTCAGGGTAGGCATGACTTGATGAATTCCATATTATAATGTAGAACACAAGCATCGGTCTTTCGGCTATTAATCGAATCGTGGAACAACATAACATATCTGGTGTATTTGGTCCTCTCTATGAACTATTTGAAGTCGATGAGCGATTCCGAACAGCTGTTGAAGTGGCGGCTGGACCAAGGTAAAGAAACAGTCGAAGGAAATAGAAAACACATCACATAAACTAACTTTTGTTATTGTGATACAGTCTTTTCCATGTCGTGGTGGACACCGACGAGACTGCAACAAAGCTACTGAATGCCATGAACGCTGAAAAAGGGGGTCGTATCACATTTGTGCCATTAAATCGTATCAAGTCTACCTCAGTCGAATATCCTTCTGCCAACGATGCTATTCCCCTAATACAAAAGCTTCAATATGATGTAGCCTTCCAAAAGGTGTTTGAACAGGTAACTGAAATGAAGAAAAATGTCAATTGTCTGATCTAACGTTTTATACTGTAGGTGTTTTCTCGAACTCTTGTATGCCCTAGCTTAGAAGTTGCCGCCACTTATGCCAAATCTCGTGGGTTTACTGTGGTGACTTTGCATGGTGATCGGGTTGATGGCCGTGGTGCCTTCTCTGGTGGTTTTACAGATTACCGAAATTCAAGATTAGAAGCCGCCAAGAACATAAAAACTCAAACTGCTACTCTAAAACAAAATCAAGAACGTGGCAAGACCATCAAAGTGGAGGTGGAAAAACTGAATCAACAAGTTACCGAAGTCCTCAGCTCTCTGCAACTAGTGGAAAGCAAGAAAAAGAAGATGCAGATGCAACAAGAACCCGTGGAACTTATCGCCAAATTACAAAAGGAAGAAGACTACCTCGCCAAGTTGATCCAGTCCAAGGTAAGACAAAAAAAAAAAAAAAAAAAAAAAAAAAAAAAAAAAAAAAAAAAAAAAAAAAAAAAAAAAAAAAAAAAAAGAGGGGTAGTTATATCCAAAACAATAATACACTGCCAAATTACTAAACTTTATATGCTATGCATAAATAGGAAAAGTCTCTAGTCCAAGCGCGTATCAACATTCAACACTTGAAACAACAAATGGCTGGATATGAAGCAGAACTACAATCGGAACCTACTCAATCGTTATCAGAACAAGAACAACAAGTTGTAGCGAAGAACCGGGCAGCAATAGAGGATATTCGACAACAACTATCCAGTATCTCCGAATCCAGACTATCGGTAAGGAAAAAAGAAAAGAAACACGGCAGTTATATGATTACGGTGTTCTATTGTAACTAACTTTTATATATCTTATAGATGGAAAACGAAATTATTAGTCTCAAGGCATCACTGGAAAATGATCTGAAACGAAAACGAGATGGCCTGCTGAACAAGCGTAACCGTGTTGATGCTGATACCTCATCTGAAGAACTTGCTCAAAGAATCAAGGAACATAAGGCTGTGGTGCGTAAATTGGGTAGATTGGCCAAACGCATTACAGGTAATCCAAAATACTCAACATCTTCAACTCTGGTATGACTTTGCTGAACTATATTACTTTATCGTTTTTGTATAGAATTGGACACTGAAATCGACAATCACCAAGAACAACTTACAAGATACAGCGAAGAATACGATCATCTCAACGTAAGCATAAAAAATAACTCTTATAATAACAAACACCACTTAACTAATCAACTTTTTTTATTGATTATTAGGGTATACAACTTCAATTGGGACACGATATCAAACGGCTGGAGAAACATCTTGAACGTTACTTATACCGACGATCAATCATGCACCAGAAAAAGGAAGAATGTAATGCCAATATCCGTGATCTTGGTGTTTTGCCAGATGAAGCCTTTGACAAATTCAAGGGATATAGTGTCGAAAAGGTAAATGTTTGCCCGTCTTTGTGCAAAGATCATCCACCTCGTATGATAGACCATGATACTAAAAATCGTTACTTTTTATTGTATGTAGCTACTCCGACGATTACACAAAGCCAATGAATCCTTGAAGAAATACAGCCATGTCAACAAGAAAGCGTTCGAACAATACACCAGATTTACAAAGCAGCGGGAACAGCTCGATGCCCGTAAAGCTGAATTGGATACCTCCGCTGGGGTAAGTAGGGGTTGAAGGGCCATGGTTGATCTGTTATTAACTATATGTATATTTGCCTCTATTCTTTTAGTCCATTCGCTCACTGATTGAATCTCTTGATCAAAGAAAGAATGAAGCAATCGAACGCACCTTTGATCAAGTGTCTACTAACTTTACTGATGTGTTCGAAGCTTTGGTACCTGCTGGCCAAGGTAAACTGATTATGAACCGACATTACGAGGTAAGAAAAAGATGGCATGATTTACAACATATCTAAACTCACCATAACGGGATTTTGTTTAAAAAACATAACAGCTTTCTCAGGTTGACATGGACACAGATGGAGGAAGCACGCCCAATGCGATTGAACGATATAGCGGTGTAGCCATCCAGGTAAGGAAAAAAAAAGGATATATACGATGTGTTTCTATTCATGCACCCACTCACACCTGCTTACAATAGGTATCCTTTAATAGTCAATCTGATGAAGGTATGATCATGCAACAACTATCTGGTGGACAGAAATCCCTTGTTGCTTTGGCTCTTATCTTTGCCATTCAAAAATGCGATCCTGCACCCTTCTACTTGTTTGACGAAATTGATGCCAACTTGGATATGCAATACCGAACGGCGGTGGCTGAAATGATACACACTCTCTCCAAACAAGCCCAATTCATCACTACCACCTTCCGACCTGAACTCTTGGCCGAAGCTGATAAATTCTATGGTGTCACATTCCAAAACAAGGTATCACGTATTCATGCCATTAGTAAAGAATATGCACTAGGCTTTGTTGAAGAGGTAAGAAACACAGCAAGTTGAAAAAGAAAAGGAGAAATGCGCTAACAACTTATCTTTACCTTTATTCAAATAGGAACAAGCTCATTAGTTTAGTTTAGTTTATTTGATTGGTTTTTATAATATGATAATCATTATACTAGTTTATTCATTTAAAAAAGTAATAAAATATGCGGTGTGAAAAAATAGTTGGAAGAAATGATTAAAACCAGTGGTACCAAGGAAAAGATAGTCTGTTAGCACATGTGGCCAACCCCTTTTGTCTACGGAAGTGATGATCTTTTCTAGCCTTGCCCAAAATGGTGTGGGTGGAGTGCGATAATGTCCCAGCAGACGAAAAACAAAGTCTATTTCGGCATGAATCTTGTCAATGTGGGGTCCAACTATATCATATGTTTTAAAAGTATTGTTTAATGATGACTATACAGTATTAACAGATGATAATAGACTATATACAAATGACTATAATTAAACTATTATACAAAGAATATATAAAAAAAAGGAGGTAATAGATGTCGAGTAACTACACTATAATAAATGTCCATAGTAGGAAATATAAAAGAGATGATATATACAATCCGACATCAGAGAAGCCGAAGGTAAAATGGATATGCTATAGTCTAAATGCTCGTCTTTTCGTTGAATACACCAAAAATACAAGGACCCAAAGCGCAAAAGACAGCTACCAAGATGATTGTAAACCAAGAGGGACGGTCAAAGAGGACCATGTTCCCAGTTTTCATAATCTGTAATTGACCAGTACTGTTGGATGCTTCTTTTTGCCCTGCCAAGGTAGTCGAATCGGACAGTATGTTCTGTGGACCAGGGGCCAAGAAACCAAGATCAGATAAAACAGCATTAAGTTCACCTGTCAAAAACTTGATTTTTTCTTGTTGTTCCATCGTCTGATAAGTTCGTCGTAGTCGTGCCAGTTGTTTGTTTTTTTGGTGTTCCAAGTCTTGTCGCTGTTCATTGACATAGTTTGCGAGGTGAAGATGGATGCTGCGTTTCTGTTTCAATGTCAAGTCTTGTATCCGTTCAGCTATTTCCCGTGATGTCAACTTGGTTGCCGTGTTTTCCAAATCGGGCAGATGATGAGTGTCTTTTAGTGCACTAGTCGATGTGACAGGTGTTGGTGGTGATAGGGTGGTAGACAAGGTGGATGATGCCCAGTGATCCCGATGGGTTCGATAATATTGCTGAATACTTGTTTGTTCCCGTCTCCACGCCATAAACTTACACACCGTCGATTGACGCAACTGATCCACATGAGTATAAAACAAAACGTCCTTGAGGTGTATTAATTTCGAGTAGCCTATCGCCGAGTAGTGGTGCTGATTTGATATTGTCCCTGGATTGACTAGTTTGGTGCTGATGGAGAAAGGTGGGATGTCAGGAAGACCTTGGCGGCAAAGTTCCGATAGTTGTTCCAAAGTGTGTCCACACCCATAGATTGATATGCCATTGTTTCCAAGTTCTTGTAATACATTGCATTTGAGAGCATATTCTTGGTCGCGTGACAGGAGATCCGTCTTGACAAGCACAGGGATAATGTTGCAAAGATGGTGAATAGATCGAAGGTATTCAATATCGACGGGTTTGACTCTGTCCAGTATCATGTAAAGACAAACATCCACGTGAGAGTGACCACCATAATGATTGTGTAGCAAGCGAGCCATCCTGGGTGTGTTGGGTTGGCTAGGTGATATCATGTCATCGGTTTGCTGGAATTGTCGTTCAAGATATCTTGTTGTAGATTGAATCACGGTTTTGGCCTACATACAAATAAAAACATTAGTATATGCCTGTTATCTTTTCCTAGTCTTACATCAACAAAGGTACCATAACCGGGTGTATCAATAAAACAAATGTTTTTATCACAAAGGTCGATATCTTTATGTGACTGATATAAAGATGATGTGTTGTTTCTTTGAGATTGCCGCATGGTGCTTGCATACCATTCCTTGATTTCTGCCGATACATTCTTTTCGCCACCAAATGTTGATCCATCCATTACAATGCTGTCCATATTGTCTTTTGATTGGTCAATGGTTTTTGATGCTGGAGATATATGACCACTGATTTCAGGAACCACACCAAACGCTTGGATGAGTGATGTTTTTCCTATACCTAAAAAAGCCAAATCATATTCAAATTAGATAGTGTGAAAAGACAAGAGAAGAGAGAGAGAGAGAGAGACTTACCGGAATCCCCACATATCATGATGGATAAATGACCTACAGGATGATTGTCCGATTTCCCCGAGTCTACCAGCAAAAGTCCATCAGTAGTGTGATTCGAGTTGAGATAGCGTGGATTTGACGGCATGTTCATTTTGGGTACCACAAGATCATTTTCCCCCGCCTGCCATATTATTTTTGAATCATCGGGTCGATTATTAGGGCGCTGTTGAGTGGTATCGTCTGTAAAATAAGAGAAGGAGTCGTCGTCGTCGTCGTCGTCGTCGTCGTCATTATGATCAAAACCATTGTTTTCGTCATCGTCGTCACTGTTGGTTTGATCGTATGCCGCAGCAGTAAGCCATAAAGAAGATTGAGTTCCAGGTACTGTTGTTCCAGTAATGTGTTTTTGAGTATGAGTTAAGTGTTGATTATTACAAGAGCTGCTGGCATCAAGTTGTTGTTGTTGTTGTATTGTGGGCGTAGTAGAAGACAAGGTCACCTGAGAAGTTGTCGTAAGCAGCATCTCACAATTCAAGCTCTTAACGCCATAGTCATCAGTCATTGTTGAAGCCATTTCATCTAGCCCAGTGCCAGTTTGTCGTAATAAATCCCCATAGTTGAGTGTTGAATCTTTTTGTTGTTTCCCTTGTTGTCGGTTTTGAGACTGTAAAGTTGGAGTGTTGTGTTTGCGTCGAGTGGGTGAAGGCCGATTAGTCATGGGGTTGTTTTCAAGAACAAAGTCAAAGACCGTAAAGCAATAGTAAGAATGGAGAATGTCTTGGGTATAATTATGAAAAGTATTTATAAAAGAGAGAAGGAAGAAGAGTGAGAAAATAAGAAAAAATATAAAAATAGATTAACTAAAGGCGGGATTTTAATACCCGCCAGGAGATCGGCTGATGATGCGTTCTCAGTGAGATCGTCCACTATTAAAAGAAGTTTGGAAATACAATCAAGCAAGATATCTCCCACCATTACTGGAAATTGAATGATGGCGTAAACGATAAAGCTAATAGATTCATGTCATTGTTGGGTCGAGGAAAATAAAGCATATCGGCGTTTCAATTTTGGGCGATCTCAAGTGCGCCTTGCATGAATAGGATAACTCGACGGGTGCCCAATTCTTTTGAATAAGGAACACCAGTATGAAGGAATGAGATAAAAGAAAAAGTTTTAACACAAGAACAGTGGTCAGGGAGATTAAGGTTTCCCGTTTCCAGTAGACTAGGGTCCTGATCCGCCTATTCAAGAGAATATCATTCATACAAATCGTTAATCGTGATTAGAGTCTACAACTTTTCTTGAGGGGTGTCAGAGTAGATAAGTGTGTACAAAAGGGCGAATTTCAATCAAGATAAAGATAAGAGACATATAAACCCAATTATCACTTGTTTCATTAACCAACGGATCAAACAAAGAGAGTAGATGGGGCAAAAAATAACATGTTTTATTATAATATATTTTATCTGTTCGATAATAGTGTAAAAGGGGATGTGTTGGAATCTAATCTAAAGAAGTAATGTGATTACGTATTTGATCTATATAATGTTGACCATGAGCCACCATATTATGACCAGTAGACACAGTACCAATGTAGCCATCAGGTCGAATAAGCACCATAGTTGGACTCTTGGATTCGCTTCCCCCACAGCCATAATCCCGATGACATTGCGATTGATTCAGCTTGTCAATCACAATATGATCCCAAAGTTCGGCCATTTCCAACTTTGACGAACTTGATTTCATAAATGTCGCCAATTTGTCTGCAGTGGTGGTTGTAGCGATAATAAACTTGACGGTTCCGATCGTTTCCATAGTTGTTCTGGATTGACACCATTCGTAGACTTGTTCCACCTGTCGCAAAGTACTGGGCACAGTAAGATCGTGGGCCAAGACGAGAATGGAGAAGGTAAGCCAGTCGAGTCCGTCGAATAATCTTGTTTTTTTACCAGTGGTTGCATTAATCACCTTGGCATTAGGGGCTTGAGTACCAACACGATCAGAAGGAATGCTTTCATGTTGCCACACAAGAGGATTTATATTGTCACCCGTCTCAGTGACTAGGTGAGGATAGACAATACCAAAGCCAGTAGTGAATAGGCGACTTTTTTCCACGATTTGACAATACATATCCGATTGACCACTGGCTGCTGATTTTGCTGCTACTTTATCGATATCCACTACTTGTTTTGCCACCGCATGTCGTTCCAGAGTGTACGTTTTCAATACCTTTCGATCCAATAGTCCTTTTTCCACCAAACAAAGTTTCCAAATCTATAGTCACGTATAAAAAAGAGTTGGGCGGTGAGAGTGAAGCAAAAATTCACCATATTGGAGGAGGAGATTCTTACCAAGTTGAAGACGTCACCAAAGCCAGTATTGATGCCTTGACCCAAAGTAGGACTTTGACAATGAGCAGCGTCACCCAATAAAAATACCCGTTCATTCCAACCATCCATACATGTTGCCTGTCGTTGACCCACCACGTATGTTGACCAATACAGAGTACCAAGGAATTCAATACGATAAGGCATCAAAGCACGTTTTGCTTCACGCTGGATATCCTCCATTTGAATATTGTATCGAGTGTGTTGCTGTGATTTTCCAAGACCATTGTCGTCTTCCGTAAAGTGCACCAGAATACGAGTCAGTCCATTTTCCCTAGGAAACAAGTTGACTGTTTTGAAGGTATCACCTTGAAGTAAGCTGCATTATAAAAGAATGGGTTATCAAGAAGAAAAAGACAAGCGGGAGAAAAAGTCTTTTTTTTTTTTTTTTAAGGGATCTTCCGTTTTTAAAATCCCGACCACTTACCAAAAATCTTTTTTGCCAGGAAAGTTTGTTCGGATCAAGGCATCCATCACGCCACCTGCTATTTCCGTACTTGTACCATCATACCCAATCTGTAACTGTTGTCGAATACTACTATGAGCCCCATCACATCCAAGAATATACTTGCAAGCAATTTGTTGGCTGACTTTATCATGCAGATTAGACACTGTGGCAACAAGCGGATGGGTCGCCCCATTGTCTTCTGATATGTTTTGCTTTATGCTTGTGACCGTAGATGGTCTTTCCACCTGAACTTCATGATGGGATAAATGACTTTCAAGACTGGATTCAGTGATGTGTTGTCCGACGCATAAGAGATACCTAGAAAAAATAAATGTCAGTGTGTGTGTGTGTGTTACACCATTTTCAAACTCCTCTCCTTACGGGTATTTGGAATCGACATGATCAGGCACAAAAGGCATGGATTTTATCAGTTTCGAGTTATTGTACACACTGAGTTTGTCTACCCTGGCACCACTTGTCATTAATTCCCCTTCCAGACCGGCTCTTTCGAGCAACTCCATCGTACGTCCTTGCATATTGTCACCTCTTCCCCAATGATTGGGTTCAAATTCAGCATCTGGTCAAATCATCAAGGAAAAAAAAAAAAGGTGAGAATGGCCTTTGATGAAAGAACACTTTCAAAAAGTAACTTTTTTACCGAGAATTCGAACAGTCATCCCTGCTTGTCGAAGTAAAGATGCTGATAGTAACCCCACTGGGCCTGCACCGACAATAAGAACATCAATTGCTTCAGATGGAAATGGAGGCAATGGTATTTCAACAGTTCTAGTCATGTTTTTCTATATATTTTTTGATTTCAGGAAAGAAATATTGGACAAAGTTCTTTTATATATCCTCTTACAACTTTCATCGGGCGGGATTTAAAAATCATTAATGGCATGATTTTTGTTTTCAGGCACACCTCTATTTCCCAAGATAGATCATCATCCAACTTTTTATATCTTTTCCCAAGACCCATGTTTCATATAAGCGAATGACTTTTTAGGGCTTCCTTATCTATACAAGCAACGTTTCATCAAGTCCGTACTGTTCCTAATGTCTAAAAATGAAAACATTCGATAAAAGTTCTATTTCAGTATTAAATGATGGTTTTATTGTGTGTGTGTGTGTGTGTGTATAAAAAGAGGACAGGTAAACTAAACTAGTGATGATTATAATTAAAAGTAAAAAACAGTAATATTACGATACTACAACTATATAATGATACAAATATAGAGCCAGTCTACATTCCCAATCCACCCCGGAAAACTTCGCATTGCACCCCGTCCTTGTAAAAATCCCGCCCTTGTAATCCCCATTGATCAGGCTTGTTCATAAAAGACACCTTCTTTTCCCGTACCGCATCAATATCTATATCAGTTGTCTGTGGAGCCGGTCGAGCTTGTTGGCGGCAGTTGAAGGTGGATGTCGTTTGGTGAGCAATAGGTAAATCCAGTGTCCAAGAAGCAGTAAGTAGCAGTTCCATCTCCGCCCAGGTCTTGGTACCTGACTCCCGGTATCCCCGTGTGAGTTTCCATGATTCTCGGTCGGCTAAAATAAAATCACCTGCATGTCGAGCCGCCTGTAGCACCGTGTTGGTTTCTAATTGATCCCCCCTAACCGATTTTGACATCTTGAAGTTACCCGATGCATAATCATCATGTTGAGCGCAGGCAAGGTATACATCGTTGTCAGTCGCAAAGTTCGCAAGTTCTATCATCCTAGTATTCCCATTGTCATTGTCACTATAAACCAAAAACTGTTAGATGTCTGGTACATACATTGTCCTTTTTTTTTTGATTACCTGGATGTATCGTTTTGAGATTGAGTGTAAAACATTCCTTTTCGCCAAGACCTTGAGATTACTGCATTGTGCATGTTAGGAGTCCAAATAATGTCTGATTTCCAAATTAACAAAATAAAAAGTAAAGTCAGGTTAGTCAGATACACTGCCAAGATATTGTGAGTATATTGTATTACCATTCTTAACAGGTAAAACGTATTCACCACGAGCAAAACGAATACCAACGTTCTTGGCTTCATATTCATATACTGATGAGTGTTCAGGTTGATAAAGGGATTGGTGGATTTGTCTTGGCACAGTAATGATACGGTATGTCAAATAGTCAGATCGTCGGAATCTAAGACACAGATTTGGTAAGTAAAAACAAAAGGAAATGGTATTAAAGAGAGAGGGTTCTTTTTTTTTACCTATAAGTGTCCCGAAGAGATCGTCGTTGAGGTTCAGGATTCCACTCCACCAAAACAAGTTCCATTAAAGTCTTGGTGCTTTCAGCCATTAAAAAAGTACTGTCAATGGTATTTTGGAGTCGAGCATAATGATCGGCAGTGTATTCTTCAGGTCGACTGTTCATAATAATGGACAAGTAGTATTCAGGTACCACACCGGGATCCAGACAGGCATCAAAGAGTTGTTCTTGAGAGTAGCCAAAGGTTTGTGGTTGTTCACAATAAAGACAATCATACTTTGCTGTGGAGAGAAGATGGGTCTTGTTTTGAGCAAAGAGGAAGCCGTCCATGGTCGATGTCAGATAATTGGGTCCATTGGACGAGTACACAAAACAGAGTGTGATGGTCACCGTTAACAAGGCAAACGTAGATAGTGATCGCACAGAGAAGCTTGCAATGTAATTATAGTATTTGTTGGATGTAATACCGTTAGCTGATGTAAACCGTGCCGCCATTATTTCCAATAACTTAAGGAGAAGACAAAGAAAAAGAAGGAAAGAATAAACAAAATCAGCGCCTGTGATTGTATTTCACAAGCGGAATTTGAAATTCAGTAGTCTACCAGGTCGGTTGGCCTTTTGTGTGCATGATTGATGGATGCGACTTGTTAATTTATGATGCACAAAAGTAATCCTGAGAGAATCACGAATGATAATCATAAAGTGATTGATGGGAACAGTATCTTTGCGCACCATTGGATTTCCACCATCTAAAATGGCTGATTCCAAATTCGGAAGCGGAGTTTTGAATAGGATTGTCATTTTCATTTTTGCGACCTTAATCTTTTTCTTTCCTTTACCATCTTTTCTTTTTTTACTTGCACATTGTCATTGGATCAATATAGTTGTTATCTCTGTTATTGTTGGTGTTTTTTACTCTATAACTTCTATTACTCTCCTACCTGCAATAACCCTTTACCCTAACCAATTGCTCTTCTTTACTCGTCCACCAATCATTGTTGCTGTTACGTAGCCACTCAGGTCATCCACTCAACCATTTGTCCTTACCATAAACGCAATCACTATGGCACCTCCAATTTCTGTCAAAAGAACCGCCAAGAACATTGAATCTACGAAGAAGCAGCCCAAGCGCTTCAAGGTGGGACGAGCCTGCTGCTCTTGTCGGGTCAAAAAAATCAAGGTAACCAAAAAAATACACAAGCCCTGACCCTTCTTTTATTCCGCGGAAGCAATCTCCAATGTACTAATCCCCCTCCCCCTCATTGTTGTTATATATAGTGTGATGGTATTCAACCTTGTATGCAGGTAATATATCCGAAAAAGAAAAAACCCCCCCCCCCACAAATAGCCCCTGATTCACTTGCTTAATTTTATCATCCATCATTGATAACAGTGTAAAGGTAATACAATCGAGTTTTATGCCAACACATATATCTAACATTTATTTTCATAGCCCGTCGATTATCATGCACATTTTCTACTGATAGTGACTCTCCTGTACTGCCACAATTGGATATGGATTACAATGAACTCGGATCGGATCAAACAGAGAAGCAAACGACAAGGCACAAGAATAAAGTGGATTGCCCTTCTAACAACAATACACAGCAAGAACTATTGGAAAACACAATCAAGGCGTTGAATTACCTTGGTGACACATGGTCTGGAGAAGTCGATGGTGATGCTTGGTGTATTGACGAAATACGACTTGTAGATCAACAACATATCAACTCGACGACGACGAATCTTCACGACCTCTACCATCGGATTACATTACCATCACGAAAAAAACAAAAGCATCTCATCCGACTGTATTATCAGCACAAATACCCACTCTTCCATATGATACCTTGGGATGTGTTTATGCAACAATTTGATCAGCAGCAAGAACTTACGGTGTCGCCCCTTTTATTACTAGTCATACTTGCTCATGGTGCTCAACTTGTTAACACTGAAGAAGAAGAGGAACACTACTTTGAACAAGCCAAAGGTCTATTGGATTCTGTACTTGATACCCCTTGTCTCGATCTCGTGGTAGCTCTTTGTCTCATGTCACTATATGAACCTAGGCGTGGTGGGGACTATCGACAACCGTCACTCTATTACAGTGCCATTGCCTTTCGAATGTGCAATCAACTAGGTTATGGGCAACAACTTGACACATTGGATGATGGTCAACGGGAATTACGGAAACGGGTGACATGGGGATGTTACTGCCTGGATAAACTACAAGGAATATGTTATGGTGCTTCATGGATGCTACGACTGGATGATATGATCATGGTAGACTTGCCCAGGTGTTATTGGCCGAATGAAAATCAAGAACAATTGGAATCTTTTGTGGCCTTTATAAAATTAATGCAAATGGCCGAACAAAGTCTGTGTCCGAATCAATTCTCAAGACAACCCATGACCAAGGATTACTCAAATGCCTTACAATTGGACCAAACACTACTTGAATGGCTACAAGCATTACCTCTACACTTTCAATGGACATCTTTACCAACATCGAATCCATCATTGACTGATGTTGTTAATATACTAAAGGACCCACCAAGGACACCATGGATTGCTCAACTTCATCTACTCTTCAACGTAATCGAACAACGTATCCTTATTCCATTTGCCTTGTCATCCTCATCCTCAACTCAACTAGTATACCAACGATGTTTATCTGTGGCCAGTCATCTCACTCAACTCGTTCAATACATGGCGAATCAACCTACTTGGATATTGTCTTATGCTCTCACCAGTACGGCAATCATGCTGGCAACACGGGTGCACCTTTTGAACTGTGGTAACTATCAAAATGATGTGGTTACTAGACATGCTCGTAGTATGTATCAAAGGGGGATGCGATCTTTATCAACACTAATGCTATGTGACAAGCGTACGATTCCTGGTGTGGACTCTTTCTTAGCACGGGTAAAAGATGCATTGTATGTGGCGAACTCTCCGACAACGGCGAAATCAGCCCTTGTATTGCCTCCTCCTGAAAGCGACAATGTAACGGGGACAATCAATCACATGTATCTGACGGAATCGGAACAAGTGATTTCACATGCGTTTGGAGGGACACCGCTATGGAGAGAACAAAGTAATCAGCTATCGGAACATTCAAGGCAAGAACAACAACAACAACAACAACAACAACAGCATAACAACTCGCTTGAATTTTTACAATCAACAACTGTAAATGATATTTGGAATAAACAGCAACAAATGGTACCTTCCAATGTGGATACAATAATAAATAAATCCCGATTCTTGGTGGAAGATCATCGACAAACTCATCAAGACTTTATACCTCATTGCGGTGGATTGGTTATGAGCCATGCCAAGCTTAATGATCCTTTGCTTTCATCAACTTGGATGATGCGATATACAAAAGAACGACAGTGGGATATGGGGACAACAACAACAGAACCAGAAGGGTCATCATCATCATCATTACATGCTAGTCCGACAGATGTCATCATTCCACCATTTATAGCAACTCCTGCAAACATCACATCAAATAACAACAACTCGCTATTCTGGCCGACATCAACATCATCACCATTGTGCATTCCTAATAAAACGATGGCAACAACAGCAACGTCGGGTAGAACGTTTGGTCAGT
This sequence comes from Chlamydoabsidia padenii, assembly GCA_025330725.1. Classification (NCBI taxonomy): domain Eukaryota; kingdom Fungi; phylum Mucoromycota; class Mucoromycetes; order Mucorales; family Cunninghamellaceae; genus Chlamydoabsidia; species Chlamydoabsidia padenii. The sequence goes on along the minus strand of JAIWND010000008.1, from coordinate 616,361 downwards.
ATATGAATATTGGATTAGGCGTTTATGCGTCGGCTCATCAGCATCACAACGACGTGATTCGTCAACATATCCCGGATGCAAACTCTATTGGAAATAACTCACGTTCTGTCTTACTTACGCATCAAGGTCAAGTGATTGTTGTTCCTTCAGGTACAATAACTACTGATGCAAGTAATCGATCTACTGCTGCTGGTAATAATGCTACTGCTGCTTTGTGACATGATAAACACTTTAGAATAGATTAAATAGATGACATTATTATTGGAAACAATATTACTTAGACTAGTCTTTTTGTTAATCTTTTGCCTCCCCCCTCCTACATATACCTACTTTAGCATTATATTGTAAATAAAATAAACCCATGCATGGCTAATGCTCACAAATTTTACCCTGATCTGGGATTGTTTCACTCCCCCCCCCAGTGGAACGTCAATGGCGTGATCGGGAATTCAAATATCTTGCCGTGTTGATAAAATAGCTTTTTTCTCCGCCTTTTTTAGTTCTATCTTTCTTTCTTTCTTTGCTTCAATATACCTATTTTTTACTATTGTTATTGTTATAATATTACCTTTTATAAACAGTTCAGAATGTCTACTCTTCACTCTATCTTTGAAAACCATTACGATCAACAAACAGCTGTCATCATTCCTAACTCTTGTACAGTGCCCACCACCTTGTCCTACCGTCAACTGTATAAAGCGATTAAAGACTTTAGTACCAAGCTCGCCTCTGTCATCCCTTCTAATTGCTTAGCACCCGGTCGGTCGGTCTCGATCGCCTACCCGAACAGTCTAGAATTCGTCATTGGCTTTTTGGGTTGTGGTCTCTTGCAACTGGTAGCCTCTCCTCTGAACCCGGCTTACACCAAGGACGAATTCTTGTTTTACTTGGAGGATGCGCAAAGCTCGGTGATGATAGTTCCTCCTGGGTCGATCAAGAACAACTATGCGGCAGTAATGGCGGCTCAAGAACGTCAAGGGATCCATGTCGTGGAATTGTTTTGGAATGGAGAAGAAATCCAACTGGTCACACCTCACACTCGGGCCACCTCTACTTTACCTCGTCCTATTGAATTCCATCCTCAACCTCAAGACGTGGCCTTGCTCTTACATACAAGTGGTACTACTGGTCGTCCTAAAGGTATGTATATAAAAAGGGTTATTCCCCATATATAGATTACTCACTTTATTTTCTTTTTAGGTGTTCCTTTGACTCATTTGAATTTGGCTACTTCAATGAAAAACATTGTCAAGACTTATGAACTTGATGCCAAGGATCGAACCTTATTGGTCATGCCCCTCTTCCATGTGCATGGTTTGATTTGTGGTCTTTTGGCAACATTCTTGTCAGGTGGCTCCGCGGTGATTCCACAGAAATTTAGTGCTTCTCACTTTTGGACCGATTTCAAGGATAACGGGTGTAACTGGTACACTGCAGGTAAAACAATCACCCGAAGTCCCCATTGTTGTTTATTTAACTCACTTTTGTATAATGCTTAATTTGGACATTTTTAAAATGTAGTCCCTACTATCCATCAAATCTTATTGCGTAACCCACCTACACAAATCCCCAACATCCGATTCATCCGCTCATGCTCATCCAGTCTGGCACCATCTACCTTCCAAGCCCTCGAACAACACTTCAAGGCACCTGTCTTGGAAGCCTATGCTATGACCGAAGCGTCCCACCAAATGACCTCGAACCCATTACCCAAGAATGGTGTACACAAACCAGGCTCTGTCGGATTAGGTCAAGGGGTCGAGGTGGCGATTCTGAATGACCAAGGTGACGTGGTGGAAGAAGGTGAAGTATGTATTCGTGGCTTGAATGTGACCAAGGGCTATCTCAACAATGCCAAGGCAACAGCAGAATCGTTTACTAAAGATGGCTACTTCCGTACTGGTGATCAAGGCAAGAAGGACATGGATGGCTATTTGATTCTAACTGGTCGGATAAAGGAACTTATCAATCGTGGTGGGGAAAAGATCTCTCCTTTGGAAGTGGATGCTATCTTGCTAAGTCATCCCGACGTGGCCGAAGCAGTCAGTTTTGGTGTGCCTGATGAAATGTATGGTCAAGAAATTCATGCTGCTGTCGTGCTCAAATCTTCTCGTGATGGTACCAAGGTGGAAAAGGAGTTACAGGCGTATGTCAACTCAAAGGCCGCTAAATTCAAGGTGCCCAAGCAGATATATGTGGCCGACCATCTTCCCAAGACTGGTACTGGCAAGATACAGCGCCGTAAAATGGTGGATGTCTTCTTCAAGCCCATCCAAACAACTCGTCCTCAGGCCAAGCTATAAACTTGACTCCTCCTCTTCTCCTTCTATACTACTCAACTATCTTGATCCTTGTACACTTGTGGTATAGCTATTGTAGTGTTTTGCCTTTATTATTATTGTTTTTTACTCATTAATTAAATAAAATATTGTTGTCTTTTGTATAAATGTAAACATATGGTCTTCAGACGACATAGGGGATGACTTGGGATGTTGTCATGCAAATGTTGTCATATCCACCAGTATGAGTATCATGGGTGAAGCTGTCACTTTTTTTTTTTTTTTGGGGGGGGGGGGTTCCGACTGTTGAGTACACATGTGTGTAAACGTGATCGGGCACACAATTTATAAGACCTCTTTGTATTCAATTACCCCTGAATTCTTCTCCTGCATCACACCGATCTTACTAACCCCACCCAAATCCGACTATAAAAGACCGGAAAAAGAAAAAAATACGGCCACTTTTCCAATTTCTTCTTCTTCATTCCATACCTTATGAATCTTCTTTTCATTGTTGTCTTTTTTGTCCTATCATCTATAGAGATAGAGGGATCCCCCCGTCTGCGGAAATCCTCCTTTTTTTCATTCTCATCTTCCTCTTTTGATCTGGAGGGAATCACAAGGTTGTTTAGTTTTGGTGACTCTTACACTACTGAGTATCTAGATCTGCCAACCATGACTTATCCCAATCATGATAATGTATCTTCAACTAATGGAGCCAATTGGGTCTACTATTTCACTCAAGAGGAGGATCTGACGAATTGGGATCTAGCGTACAATAGTGCGCCCATCGAAAATACATTGGTGAATCAGGTATGTATATAAGGAGTCGGGTCATTTCCTTAAGATCAAACATTTGAGGATTGTTTAAAAGTACTTGTTTTAACAAGGTTATATTTGAAATGTGTATCATACTGCATAGAACTCGAAGTAAGAAAAAGAAAAAGAAAAAGAAAAACTGTCGGGATTTGAAAATGACGTTTGCATGAATTTGCTTTTCCTTCCTCGACAGTGTCATTGATCTCAACCAGCAAATCACACAACTGTTCCCAAAATACTTTCTACAAAACAATACTCATTATTCAAAAGATGAAACGCTGTATAGTATATGGGTAGGAATCAACGATGTCGGTCTTTTACTGACGAATACAAACAAAACATCTTCTTTGGACGTGCTGATGCGTCGTTATCGACAATTGATTGTAAGACAAATATAAACAAAGAAAAAGGCAACTTCCCGAAAAGGAAGTCGATATTTCTCGACGCTCACTCTTTTCTGTTTTGCCTAGTCGTTCTTGTACAACCATGAGGCAAGAAATATCATCTTGATCAATGTTCCACCTATCGATCGAAGTCCGAAATGGGCAGCAACAGAGGAAACTGCTTCTACAATGCATCGTTTGGTCAAAGGTAATGCAAAAAGAGTGCCACAACTTTTTTAAAAATTCAAATCCCGCTTTCCTAGACTATAATCAAAAATTGCTCAAAATGGCCCGTTCACTCTCCAAAAAGAAACATCTACGTTTGTTTTTTATAGATGCATGGTCTATATTTACCCGTATGATGGATCATCCTCATCAATATGGGTTCAAGAACGTGACAGGGTACTGCCCTGATTGGCGCCATCCTGACCAACATGGTTGCTTACCCATTAAAGAGTAAGAAGGCAACATGTTAGCCAGTTGATCAAAACACACCTCAACTTTTTTTTTTTTTTGGTTGCAATAGTTACTTTTGGATCAATGATTTGCATGCTACCTCCAAAGTTCATTATCATTTTGCAAAGGCTGTGAAGCATTTCCTACAAGAGGTCGATCAAGTCGGCGTTTAAAATGTCCTGGCGGCCAATGGCAAAGCTTTAGGAATCAGTCACTGGCTTAAAACTCCAGATTCATTTTTCCTCCCTCTTCTTTTTCTTCCTTTCCCTTTTTTAGTTTCACATCCAATATTGTGAATCATACCCTCCTTCTCACTTTATTACACATAATCCAGCACAATTACTTTTTATCATAAACATTAAACTTATCACTTATTGAACCATTAGGTAATGATTTACACCGACATCTTACACCCTGTACTCATTCACTCTTTTGTCCCCAGACTTGTATAAATTCACTATTGTAATCCATAGATTTACCTCTTTTAATATTCTATTCAATGGGTGATTCTTTTTTTGGGTAAGACGAAAAAGATAAAACGAACTAACGAAACAGGACCTAACGAACTCATCTTTTTTTTTATTATTACTTTAACTGGACTTGTTCTACTGTAGCTTCAACACACGCCTTCCTACCATGGGTGACGATGAAGCTTTCCGCCAATCTCAAAAAGAACGTGCTGCTAGGGAAGATGCCGATGTATATGACTTTGCTTCTTTGCGTGACGAACTGGGTGATGATGAAGTAAACGATGGATTAGGTGATCAACTGGAAGAAGTAGGGGATGACTTTAACGACGAAACTTTTGGTGATGACAATATTGGTAAGAGGGACCAACTTGATTAACATGAATAAAGAAGATGGAACTAATGAAACTTTGGTTTTATTTGTATAGGTCAGGACTTTGACTTTGCTGCTAACACCATCAAGTTCACTGCGAACTTATCTGAAGAAGAACGCATCCTTCACCGTCGCAGCAAACCACTGGAAGCAACAAGTAAGAGGGACCAGGGATGAGTAAATCATGTCAATGATTATACTAAGTTTCTATGCTTATTTGTTAGATCAACAAGACGATCGTAGTTGGAACTCTCATAATGAAGTGCGTGGTGATCAACATATGCCTACTGGACACTACGATGAAGTAAGTACTCAGGAAAAAAAAAAGTTGATTTGGTGACTTACTTGGATTATCTTTTTATAGCCTTCAGTCAACGCTACAAAATCTATCTGGGGGCAATTTGGAAACAATGGTAAAAGATGAACAAATAGAAGGGACGGGTAATCAGTAAATGGTGTACTAACTTTTTAATCAAAACGACAGATTCTTTCGGAGCAATGAACCAAGGGAACATCTCTACTTTTGCTCACCATCAACAGCTAGGCTACCCTGGAATATCACCTTCGAATTCAATGGGCACAATACCGCCACAGCAACATCAACGTCAACATCGCTCTCTTGAAGAAATCGAAGCGGAAATGCAACGTGCGAAATATCGACAAGCTTACGGTGATGACATGCCTAATGGTAAGAAAATGCTCAGCTTGGCAGAAGTGGAAGCTGCTATGATGCAAGGTGGTAGTCGCGATCAACTCTCCCAACAACAACAGCAACAGCATCTTCAACATTTGATTCAGCAACAGCCTCCATTTGGTTTTGGTCAGCCTGATCCCGCTCAAATTATGGCCATGTATCAACAACACGAACTTATAGAGAAGATGTCCATTGAACGTGAACTCAAGCGTCAAGAAACAATGCGGAAGGTAAGGATGGTATTAACGATAAAGATTGAAGAATAGGCTACTGACGTGTGAACACTGTATTTTTTTTTTCCATTTTATTGGCTAGTCCAAATATGATAACCTGATGACTCAAAACGACAAGGACTTTATTCAGCGAATCCAGTTGACTCAGTTGGCTTCAGGTGATCCTTATGCAGATGACTTTTATTATCAAGTATACTCCTCTCTACGTATGCGTACTACTGGACTTGGTGCAAACAAACCTACAAGCAATGAATCACGTGGTCGTGGTCGCCGTGAAGATACTATGATGCATCGCATGCAGCAACAAATTCAGCGTATTGTCAATGATGCAAAGCGTCGACCCAAGCAAACTCAAGGTAAGTCCTTCTTTTTTTTTAACATTATTGTGTTGAACTCATCATCCTCTCTTTAATTAGGTGCACTGGAAGGAACTCTTGGCAAGATCACAAGTCTGTCTTCGCGTAACCCCCGCCAATCTCTCCAAGTATCCGACAAAAAGACTGGCCATTCTGATGAATCAACTGTAGGGACTCCTAAACATGATAACCCTCTGTGTCATGCTCATATGGCGACAGTAAGTGATTTTGAAAAAGATGATATGTTGATACTGTTATACTAACTAGTTAATGTAGGCCAAAGGAAAAAACACCACCTTGAATGATCGACGACGTATACTCAATATAGTTGAAGGGCTTTATCTTAAAGTGTTGGAACTGGAGCAAATGCGTAGACAAGGACCCCCTCGATCAAGACGTGACGATGAAGAAGAACAGGAACGCAAAGTGGAAAATTGGTAAGGAATGATTTTGTACAACACTCTCTTTACTCACATCTTGTCAATTACCATTGTATGTAGGAACAATCGTTACAATGCTAAAGTGCAGACATTATGGAATGCACTAAAGGTAATGGACGATGGAAAAGTCGAAAGGTAAAGCGAAATAAAATAAAAAAAAAGAATGGAATTGTATATGTAGTTACATCCAATCGGAAATGAACTCACTCGTTCTCGTTTTGATCTACTCTTAAACAGTGCTCCATTGCTTGTATCCCTTCTTGGTATCAACAAAGGAAAAAAGTTGATCCCTCGCATAATTCGTCCTTTATCTCACGACCAAAACTTGGCAATGCTCAGCGTTATTATTACCAACTTTAGTCAACTACAGATCTGTCAACATGTCATTTATCCTGGAACTCAACCTGCCAATACCGAAGAAACTCAGCACCAAAGATTCGTGCCCTATGAAGATGTAGAACTGTTTATGAATGCGGCTGCACCTTCCTTATTGGGTTTTATTACTGAAGCGCCTATGAAGGTTGTGATCGGATTGACAAGGCTGTTTATGGAGAAGAACGACATTCGACTGGTGGCACAAACAAAGGTAAATGACAATCTAACAAACAAAAAAGATGAACTCATCTTTTTGTCTATTTGTAGCCTGGCCTAGCCTTTTTAACGATGCTGCTGTCAAGAGCCGAAATTTTGAAACAAGGCGGCGGCGCTTTGAATGGATTTGCACCTCCTTCACCTGAAGATATCAGTCTGTGGCAAGACGTCTACACCAAGCTCTTCAACTTGTTACAAGGATATTACAGCTCTATCTTCCCCACTTTGTATTACTTGGCTCCAGTGAACCCTTCAGTGGACATGACGCACCTCTTCTTAAGCATTGATGATATGTACATTTGGCAATTCTTAGCAGCCATTGCAGTGGGCGCCTCCATGGATCAGCAACATATACTGGTGACCGAAGTTCGGTAAGTAAAAAAAAAAAAAATAGGATCATGAATCATAAAATACCGGAACTGACCTTATGTAACTTGTTTGTAGGGATCGTGTTATGGAAAACATCATTTTGGCCAAGAGCAATCGTATACCTCTAGACCGTGCTACTCATCGCATTGACAATACAAACCTCTTCCTTCATTCTTTAGGATTAGATGCTTCTCAAGTCACCGTCCCTCTATAAATCACACCTTCTTGTCTAGTTATACATACTTTTTTTTTGGCCCTCACATGTTACCCGTTTATAAAAACTTGAATAAAACTATGTGTCTTTTACATCATCTCTATACAATTATGCTTCAAAACCAATACATGAAAAGAACTGCTCATACGCTTATATACATACACTTTATTCAATCGACTCTCTACTCCAGATTCAAGTCGGCGGGATTTAAAATAGATCTACTAGGAATATTCAGGTCAACTCGGGGGTAAAGACTTTGGTATTTTTTTTCAAAGGTGAATTTCTCGGCGTGTAGATTGGCGCTGACTATAAAAGGGGGTTCGTCTAATCAAAAAATTCATGCAGAATCTGACTTTGTAATTCAAACCCCGGCTTTGGGCAGGGGGATTATATTGGCCGTAGAGACGCATGATTTGCATGATATAAATCATGGGGGGGGGTTTACCTTGTATATATTATGGTGAAAAGATTTTGGATTTTTTTTTTCAAAGGTGAATTGCTCGTCGTGTAGACTAGGTCTGATCGTAATAGGGGGTGCGTCTAATCATAAAATAGAATAAAACATTGGAACCAGTAGCTCCATCAATGTTTTATTATATATAAAGAGGCAAAACTATTTTTTCGTTCCTAAACGGATATTGATTATAAAAGAGTAGAAGAATAAAATGGTAAAGTGATTGCGTCTTTAAAGGGAGGAGCTATATCGTTTTTCTATCTGTAGCGATCACTTAAAAGGAGAAGTGGAGACCGATGATATGCATAGCCAGTGGAATTTAAACATCCGAAACATTGTTAAATCCGTTCTGCATATTGATGTTATTCCAGCATAATTTACAGAAAAAAAAGTCAAGCTCTCAGACACTTGTATCTACCCAGATTGACTATAACCTACGCATAAAAACTAGAAGTACAAAGAGTCAAGATTATAAAAGTCCAGATTATTTATTGTTATTGTTAAAAGTCGATTATCATAATAATCTAGTATTAAGTGGGGTTGATGTATACTAAAGGTTAACTACTGTATGAATGTATTCTGTGTAATAGAAAGAGGTTTCATCCTGATTGAAATACTATTTTTACAATTTTTCCAGCCAAAGCAGACACTTCTATCATACGAGAGTGAGGTATAGGAGCAGTGGGGTCTTCAAAAATAGAGAATCCCATGGAAGAAAGTTTGTTTTTAAAAGTTGTTCTAGGATACTGGAATCTTGAATCCGAGCAGGCGGCTGTCAGAATGGGTTGTATGGCGTTTAATAGTGGTACCGAGTTTGAGGATGATAATAGTTGGTTTATTTGAGGTAGCATCGTCGGGTATATTATACAAAAAACGTCTGGCATGATTGCTGCTGCATCGGACAAGAGTTGGTATAAGAATATTTCTTCGGTTTCGTTCTGTACATTTTTTAGTTGAGCAACCAAACAAGATAAAAATAAAAGTGCCGTATTGCTATCAGGTATGTCTAGTTTTTTGAATAAGGTTGCTGTTGGCGAGGTTAATGTTGAATGTCGATGTTGAAAAGATGATCCTGATCGCGGCTGACTGGTTGTTTGTTGACCATTTTTGTTGCCGGGATCTGTTCCATAATGACCACCATTGATGCCACCATCACCAGCACTATCATCGTAGTCCCTACTACCAATACCATTTTGAAGCACTTTGTTGTTTCCACCATCGACCACAGATTGAGAAGTAAAGCAAAAGTCGTTATGAGTTTCCCAATGGACACCAGCAAATCGGAGTACATCCTGCCCTTGTTGTACCTGCCATGAGACGGGAATCAAACAAGCAACATAGCCCAACACCGATTCGTCAACTACATCTTTTGCATATCGAGTTGCACAGTTCAAAAAAGTCAGCAAACATTGGTAAGATACATCTTGGCCTTGGGAAGTTCCCCACCCTTTCATCAGAATTCCAACTACAGCAAAGGAGAAGTGGGTCTTGAAGTTAATGCCATTCAATTTGTCCAATTGATATCCAATATCACCAAAGGAAGCTCGTTCATCAAACAGTATCTTTTTCATCGCTGCTTCACCTTGGTCGAATAAATGGTGAGAGTTCATTGATTGAAGAGTGCCCTGCAAAAGTTCGGTTGCCTGACAAACAAGAGCATGATGACCAATGGATAAAATCGCCAGAGCCACCCAAAACATGGCCACAAGATATCGAGAGTCAGCGCCAACATTTTCAACCAGATTGCGGAGACACATCGTAATGCTGAGTAGTAATGACGGATTATCAGGATCAAAGTCAAGGAGAGCAACATGTAACGAATTGAGTATTTGGTGTATAATATCATCATTTACTTTTTGTCGCCCAAGACAACCCAAAGCCACAAAAGCACGAGGCTGTATCGCCGGATTTGACTGGAACACGATGCTGCAAATGTGACCCATCCATCGAGACCGCCAGGTGTTATATATATCCATTGTCAGTGCACCAAGTTCAAGTATCCGAAGTAGTCTTGTAATGATTGTTTGTAGAATCGATAAATCAAAGGGTTCAGTAAGAGGATCCGTCAGTGTATCGGGAGTTATGGTGAAGGCATTTGCATATGGTTTGACCAGCCCAAACATGAGTTGTGTCCTTTTGTCCCCGGCCTCGCCCATCAGTTGTTGTAGTTCCCGTCGGTTGTCGTCTGGTAGTTTAGAAGCGACGGATAAAGATTGGATCAAGTTGATTGTGATACCTAGTATTGTTGTCCGAATCAAGGTAGGCCCAACGCCGACAAGCATTGTGACGATATGCAGGATGTCAGGCACATAATTTTTCATTGGTCCACGGTTGTCGAATGAGAGCATAAGGTTGAATCTGGTCATTATTGCAATGTCGACCCATAACGGATGATCGGTGAGTATTCGTGCTGGACTGGAAGTAGTTTGTCGAAGTAATCGTAGTGTATTTGCCACCAGCTTGCTACGCACCAAGATGTTTGAGAGTGTCACGCATGTGTCCGCCATTGCCTCTGCTTGTGTTGAGCCTAAACCATGTTCTTTGGAGATTTTGATCGATGCTTCTAGTGCCATGTCACGAATGCTATCCACTGTGCCCAGAGTTTTCCATAGTTTGGTTTGAATAGATGTATGGATCTAAAAAGAATCAAAAAATTCAAATAAGTATTGATTATATTCCATTGTTATTTGTATTTTATGTTGTTGAGAAGGGAGAACTTACGTTTTGTAGAGATATGTCAATCAGCATCCGCAAGACATCCTTTGTCCTAGAGACTTCCTGTGGTGATCCAATAGAGGTTCTTCCGAGATTTGGGATCCATGGCGTCATATAGTGCAAACAGAGGAATCGTTGATCTTCAGTAGCGTTTTCGAATCCAACAAAGCATTCATTTAAGAATTCCAAAGTCAGGTGTTGTTCCGTAAATGCCAGACGCCTACTAATTTTGGCCACAAACTTGACGCAGTTGGGGGGCAGGCAGAGATCTGATGCATAAATTGGTTTGTTAGTCAAGATCAAGAGACAGTAGCTTTTTATTTTCACCTTTTACGTCCAATAAGTTGGTCCCGACGTTGAATTTGAATGTACGGCATAGTGTATAAAGTAGGTTATATGCTTTCAATCGAAGCTGAGAGTCTTGACTACCGAGGTTAAGAAGAGCCATATTGAGCATTCGTCCCGGAACATCACTTGGCCTGATGATGCGATCGGAGATAGTGGCTGGTTTTGTTGTATCGTATCGTCTTTGACATTGTAGTAGCGCCTATTGTTATACAAGAAACTAACATCAGTAAGGGGTTCATAAAAACATTCTTTTGGGCATTGTAATAGTGTTCTTACCTGTAACAGTTCATTTGATTTTGAGGACCGAAGAGAGATAATTACCTTGTCCACACTTGACTTGAAGGAGACTTGATTTGCTTGATCACCATGATTCCCCGCACCAGTAATTCCTTGAATTTCAGAGATGTGGTATATGTCGTTGATCAAAGCGGAGGTCCCATGGACCATTTCTTGCTTCTTTTTAGATATGATTTGGACATATTCAGCACCAATCTTGACCTTGACATAGGTTTCTGTGTTATCTTTTCCAGTTAGTGTCACAGGGAAGAAGTTGGTGGAAGGCCCCTTTTCCAAATCCACTGAAAACATACAAGACGATATGATTGTTAGTAATCATTTTGTATTATAGAATCAATGAAGCTATCTTTTTCTTTTTTTTTGTTTTTACCTGTTGATTTGGGCAAATGTATTTCAGAAGATCCGATCCAATCGAAGAGTTCCTTCAAAGTAGTGACAAAGGTGGTACGCTTGATGATGTTGTGCATAGAGTGAAAGTTGATATTCTTGATATATTTTCGAAACCATGTGTTGGGGTTGACGACAAAGATGGACACCATATCAGACACCATTGATTTAGGTATCAGATCACAAAACTGGACCAAACGGTGTGGAGGTATTTCGTTCATCGGCTTGAATTGAGTTGCATCCAGAACCAATATAAACGGTTTGTTGTATAAGTTTTCTATCACCTAAAGTCAAGGAAAAGTATAATAACATATGGTCAAGTGATTAGTTTTTTCTTTTCTTTTTCTTTTTCTTTTTTTTCGTTATAATATTATCGAGTGATGACTCTTCCCTACCTGAAATATATGATACATAAGATGTTCAATATCCACATCCTCCGCATGCATCCGTCGCATGATGTAATACACAACATACTGCCCTGCCAGAGAGCTACCATTAGCATAGCAAATGTTGTTTAAAGTTACCGTGTTCATGTTGATGTTGCTGTTATTCTGCATGAATTCGGTGTAGCGTTGATCGTTGTCCTTATGTATATAGCGCTGGTGTAAGTTCAGATGTTCCATTGATTTTATCGATTCTGATGGAGGGCCAAGTTGTACAAGTAACATGCCGATTTCATCAATGTAATTGTTCCACGCTGCCATTGATTCTTGATTATCAAACATTGGTAGCTTTTGGATGTCTAAATCATGCCGTATGTTTTCAATATTCTTGGTGAGTACGCTGTGTAGTAACCGATAATCAGTGCCGTCCATTGGTGGTGCTAATCCAGCTGGCTTATCGGTATTGTTAGTATCAGGCGCAGACATATTGGACAAGTACGTGGTCACCCTGTACATGTTCTCGGTTACAAAGTCATTCAGGACCGCCATGTAGACTTCTTTAGATCCAAATAATACGTTGTCGGCAGTCTTTTGAATGACCTTGGCGATTATCAGGAGACCCCGACGTAAATCTTTGCTGACCACACCAGGTTCGACCATTCCAGCTGATTCCGGGCTTACGATCACCGGGCAAAAGAATCGTAAGAAGATAAAAGAAGCAACAGCAGTGTATTTGGATTCCGGGAAGCGGCACTTGACAGCCTCGAGCACCATATTGCAGACAAAGCGGATAGATGTAGGTGCCGTATAGGAGGAATTGCAGATGGCGTCCAAGATCAGACTTGTTGCAGAGATGACGTTTTCCTTGTTTTGTTGCACATATCCAGTACCGTTGGCAGTAGGTTTTAAATCGTAAGTTTGTTCATGTGTTGGTCTATTGATCAGTATATCCACGACTGGCTTGAGGATAGAGGATATGTAGTCGGTCCCACCATTCGTTTTGGCGAATCGAGTCATACACTTGGTGGCAATACTTGTTTTTCTGAATAGATCGCTTTCATTGACTATATAAACAAAACAAAACAAAACAAACAAAAGGCCTTCAGTAAATGCTTCGTTTCCGTGCCTGTGACTTGAGGGAATTATTTACCTGTATTTTGGACTTCATTTTCAATTAGCATTTGTAACAACACCATGGATTTCCCTTGAGAAGCAAAGCTTGTAAAGAGAGCGGTGGCCGTATTATCAATATCAGATGTAGGACACACATTGCACAAAGTCATAGGTACGACATAATTGTATTCGAACAATAGCTATATGTACAAAGGAGAGAGAGAGAAAGAGAGTAATTTTAATTTCACAATTGGCATAAATTTCGGTTTATATTTGATAGTGTTTACCCCGACAAGTTTCTTGTACCTATCTATAGTGACAGATTCAGCCAATGTTTCGAATTCCGTCCCTTGTTTGAGTATATTCGCCAGTACTTGCATAAAAGCCGACCTAGTTTGGATATCAGAGTGGTAGCCCATAGACAAAGAGTATTTCAATCCGACATCAACATTTGCACTGAGTATATTTGATAAACAGAGAATGATGCTATCCTTGAATGACCCAACGTTCGAGCGGCTGATACTTGTTGTTGCATTACCGGGATCACAAAGTAATTCCGTCTGTAAAACATGGTAGTAAAAAAAAAAAAGTTAGCATCTTTAAAATCATTGTGCTTTTCTGTTTTCTTTTTCTTTTTACCTCTGAGGCTTTGCAGCGATCCAGCAACTGCAAAAAAAACGAGAAGTACTTGTAAAACATTTTGCTCTTCCGTTGAATCAGATCCACTTCGCTTGTAGGTTCGATAGGTTGAAGAGGTAGTTGATGCAAAACCACCACCATTGTTTTGAGGCAAGCCATATCCAAGTCGATCTGTAAGTTGTCTTCCACGGTAAAAGGTTTTGATGATCTTCGTTGGTAGGTATGATCGTTATCATTGCCGGAATATTGCCTGTCTTCACTTGACTGTTCGGTATGATGGTAGTCTTGCTGATTTTCATGTCGTTGTTCCTGTTTTCGGGCATATTCGTTTCCTTCCTGCTGCTGTTGGTGTTGTTCCTGTGATGACATATGTGCTGATGGCGTTTGTGGGGAAGCATATTGCTTTTTCAGTTGGTGTAATGATAGCCGTTGTTTCAATGGTGGTCGTGGTGGTTTTGCTTGTTGCGACTGTGATTGCTGTGATTCTTGTGATTGTTGCTGTGATTGTTGCTGTGATTGTTGCTGTGATTGTTGCTGTGATTGTTGCTGTGATTGTTGCTGTGATTGTTGCTGTGATTGTTGCTGTGATTGTTGCTGTGATTGTTGCTGTGATTGTTGCTGTGATTGTTGCTGTGATTGCTGTTGTGATTGTTCCGAGACTTCTGGATACTGAGAAAGATGTGATTGTTCAGGTTGCTGGGACATCCGCCAAAGTGAGCCTGGCGCATTCAAGCCGAAATCACTGGTCCATTTGTGAAGACACTTGAGTAGAAGAGCCCGCACCGCCATATCCTTGTGAAGACAGAATTGATTCCTTTTTGACAAAAGAGACCCACAGAATTGGCATAGCTTGATTTTGATCTTCTTTGATGTATCATTGTCATCTAAAGCATCGATATAAGTACAATATTGATTGATCAATTCGGAAAAGTCCACCATCGCCAATACATCGGCGCTTTCAGATCGAGTAAGCATAATCCGTAGCACCGATAGAGACTGGTCCACAAATAAGATCCGTCTTGAGTCATAGGTAGGTTTATTTTGATTGAAGCAGGCATTTATGTATAATTTGAAGTGGTGGATCATGGTCCAATATAGTGAAGGTGTCATGTCGCCGCCCATAATTTCCCGTATACGTTCGCGTACCATGAGATTGTCGCATATCAGTAGAATCACCATTGTGCCCACAAATTTGTCCACCAAAGCTTCTTTCGATTTTGCAGAATAAGAGACTTCACTATAACGATTTTGTCTAAAAACAGGACTTGAAGGGCTGCTTGTAGATACCTTGGGATAATTGTGGCCACTGGAGTATTGAGGAGGAGTTGATATTTCTTGATAGTCGTCTTCATTGGTGTCAAAACAGATTTGTGACAAAGATGCCAAGAATCCAGTATAATATTCCCATTCGATGGCCGGTTCGTCATCGCTTAATGACGATTCTGATAGAGTCGCCGGTGAATGTTTTTTGTGTTTGGCGCCTGTAGTTTTATTGTTGTTGGGACTGTCGATGCGTAATTTAAAAGTTGACAAGGACATGCTACTACGTCTTCCACCACTGTTGTGCCGATGTTCTGTTTTGCCGCTTCGACTGTAAGAAGTACCTGCAGTGTCCTTGGTTGTGTTTTCACTGGTTATTCGAGATGTCATTCGACTCCAACGTGTCCATACTTCTTCCCAGGCAGCCAAATTTCCCTTGGTACATTTTGTGATTCGTCGTAGATTCCCCCATAGCCGCTTTTGGTGTGATTTCCGTCCGCCAGGTACAATATCCAATGGTGTGATCAAGTTCATATAAGCATCCATATTTTCGTAAATAGTACATTGTAGCAAGTGCAGGTCACCTGTGTTTTCAATAATCCGGCATTCTTCACATAGTATCCCAAGGCAGTCAATCACCCGAGCATATATAAAGTCGTCCGTGGAGCATAAAAGTACCAAGAGTGACATTTCCAAAGCATTTGCGGCTTGAGTCCATAATTTTGCATTCGATCCGGTAGGCAATGCATTCTAAGAAGATGAAGAAGGTTTTAGATAAGCAGCCACTTTTTACCTTTCCCATCGCTCCCCTCTCTCTCTCTCTCTCTCTTTTTTTTTTTTTTTTTTTTTTTTTTTTTTATTACCTGATGTGAATTCAAAAAGCCAAGCTGAGAATCAAGTAGCTGTTTGAGAAGATTTATGAGTCGCTTTAGTCCTATCCCTTTGCCACGACGATGGTTGAGAATGTTTTCAGAGACCAAGAGTAGGACTTGAGTAGATATTTCCCAGTAAGTCACCAAAAAGCAATCAGATTTGTCCCAGAGTAAGACAATATCGACTTGATGCAGGACATACAGGCAGGACGATGCCTC